>CM046457.1:61008254-61330754 GCA_025506515.1 Flaveria trinervia
GGGCCTTACACAACATAAACTGAAATTTTGGGTTTTAAACATTGTCCAAACAATCAAAATTTCATAATATATATCTTTCAAGGTCTAATCACTAGCATGTGTGATATGACCTTGAAAGTTTGGGGAATCATTCATACAAAATATAGCAGCCCAAAATCAGCCTATAATAAGTTGATAATACTTTTTTAAAATCGATTTTAAAGACTAAGAACAAGCAAGTTATCCACATAACCGGCTCTTGATGCCATTGATGGGGTTTGTTAGAACACAAAATAAACAAGTTTAACCTTTTAAACTTTCTGAAAAACGCAGCGGAAGTAAAGCATTATAACATGTTTATAAACTGAAAATTTCATGTTCTTAATGATGTTTTAAGATGGAAAAACAAACCAAATCAAAAGGATCTTAAATATGTGAATGAACAAGCTATGAACATATGTTAAACTACATAAAATCACAGCTTCAATGAGCTGTGAAAACTACCTTATTTAGCAGCAAAACGACCAAAGAAAGGGAGATTTTAGATGCTAAAATCGACCAAGACTTCAAGTGTAGAGGTCCTCAAGCTTGTATACCCAAAGCCCTTTGCTAAACACCTTCTTGTTAGGAAGAACACTACACCAAAATCACTTCAAAACTCCTCCAATGCTGCTGCCTGACCGAAAGTTTTGAGAGAGAGAGTGAGGAGTTTTTTTTGGTCTATTGCATGTGAAAAGATTGGATAGAGATCAAGGAAATCAAGACTTGTTAATGTGTGTGTTGTTCAAGGCAAAAGGTCCAATCATAAAACCAAAGGGGGCGGCTGAAAGTTTAGATCCAAAAGGGTTTCCCCCTTTTTTTTAAATGAACACATACACACAAGTTTAATGGTCTTGTAACTAGACATACAATTAACCATTTAATTGTATGTACAAGTTATATATAACTTATACAATTAATCATTTAACTTATAAGTTATAATCTCTCATTATTATTTGGTGTCATCTAACCAATTTAAATAACACATCAAATAATATTATTGAACAAAATATCCTAATAAGTTTTTCCCTCTCATATGCAACTTATTTAGAAAACCCATTTTCTAAATTGGTGTAAATACTTAATTGCATGAGAAATATCTATGGCGACGTCGCCATAAGGTGGAATTTTTTAAGGATTAAATATTAATAAAAATAATAATTATAATTAGTAACATCATTATTAATAATAATTTATGTATATATCATTGCTATTATTATAAGTATTATTATAAATATTAGTCATACTAATAATATTAACAAATCTTATATTTATTAATTATAATTATAGATAACTTATATCAGTTAAATCCAATTATAATTATCGATGTTAAATTATATATGTTGATAGTACTTTGTGGGAATATTAATTTATTAACTGTAGGCTAAGTTTAATATTGCTTAATTATCAGCAATGAATTTCAAACATTATTGAATTATGCATATTAATATAAATTACATAGGTTAAACTTTACCTATGCTCTAGTTGTAAAGATCATTGTTGAATTATGCACGTTAATGTAAATTAAGTTTGTTTAAGAGGATTAGGGTTGATTACATATTTAAAGGTGCTCTTATGATGATTAGGGTTGATTACATCATTGTTTATGTTCAACTTATATGTGGTCTTATGAGAATCAGGGTTGAGTACATACTCAAAGGTGTTCTTATGATGATCAGGGTTGATTACATCATTGTTTATGTTTAACTCAAATGTGCTCTCATAACGACTTGGGCTGATTACATACGTGCTCTTGTGACGATTAGGGTTGATTACATACTCAAATGTGCTCTTATGAAGATTAAGGTTGATTACATCATTGTTTATGTTTAGCTCAAAGATGCTCTTATGACAATTAGGGTTGATTACATCATTGTTTATGTTCAACTAAAATGTGCTAGATGGAGAAGTACACGATTTTATGGTCAGCTAGAAGACATCTATGAGTTGAACTATATAAATGGTTATAGTGTTGTACTATTTTGTTGTAAATGGTTCGACACATCATGAAAGGGATCTGTAGTTAGAAAGAAAAATGTTGTTGTTATCGATATCAGTCGTGAATGGTTTCATGATCAACCTTACATTTTAGCAACACAAGCTCAACAAGTTTTTTATCTTGAAGATCCTTCTAAAACCACCAGAAATTGGAGGGCTGTGGAAGATGTTCACCATCAAAAGCTTTGGGATCATCCTAGTATTAGTGTTGCTAACGAGATAGATGTATTGCATGACAGTCAGTCATCTGATTATAACTTAGTAGTCGATAGCAATTTTGAAGTTGGTGAATTAATTGCACGAGTTATTAATGATGAAAGAGATGCACATGATAATTGTGAATTAGTCGTAGACTTAAGTTAGTTGTCTATTGCTCTACTTGTTCATGATGAAGATTTTATTAATGATGATGAAGAAAATGAAGATCCATATCTCTCAGGTGAGGAAGATTATATTAATGATGATGAAGAAGATGAAGATGCATTAGATATTAATGATAGTATGGACAAGAGCGATGATGATCTTGTAAATGAAGATGAAAATCTTTATATTGATAACTTAGATTGATTGTATGTATTAAGAAAACTTTATTTTATTTCTTATCAAAATGTCACATGAATATCTTTAATGATTATACGTACTAAGAACATGTTATTATATTTCTTGTTAAATTGTCACATGATTTTATTGCAGGTTATGTCTTCAACCACAACAGGATCACATGGTGGTGACGGTGGGAGTAGGGATCCCCACGACCATGGATATACTCTTCCTTCCAATTGCCAATCATTTAACTTAATGTTTCAAATTTTAAATATATTTTATATGTTACTAACATTTTGATTTTTTATATTAATATAGCGTCAACTAAGAAAAGACGATCAAAAGAAAGGAATTTAAATTTATATGAGAAATGGGCTAAAAAACAACAACAAATCACTGCCCGTGGAATTTGATCATGCAGGAAAACAATTTAAAGCTGTGAGAGAAAATAGTCAATTATTTGTTAGAGCATTATCCAATCATGTTGCTACTGTTCCTTTTCATTATCCCACTTGGTAAAAAGTCCCTGATACGTTTAAGATATCATTGTTTAATTTTCTAAAGGCGAGTATTTATGTAGTCTTTTATTTGTAATTTAGTAATCATAACTTTTATATATTTCTAACTATTCTGTTTTGTAGGAATATTTTGATTTAAAAGCTTATCGTGGTTCAGACCATTGGTATGGAATTCAACTTGGTATCTATATAGATTGCCAGCGAACAATTTTGAGATAGAAAATATAATATGAAACAACATTTGTTAAAACATGGAGGTTATAATAATATTGAACATACTGTAAATAATCCAGCTGAAGGTCAAAGTCGGGAGGCATGGGAGCAGGTGGTTGAGTTTCTCTCAAGTGAAGAACTAAACGTCTTTCTGAAAAAGGCGTAAAGAATAGGGCAAAAAACTCTATCCAAGTTTGCATGGTAGTCGATTATATGCTCAAAGACGATATCTTCAGGTAAGAAAACATATATTATTTAATTATGTATTATTATTCTTTTATGCCATTATGAATATTGTCTTTTATGCCATTGGGTAAGCTTAATATATTAAGAATGTTATTATCATATGTTTATATGTATTTAATATATTGTGTTTGGTGATTTTGACCTAATATAGTCTATATGCTATACATATTTGAGAATTGTTGGTTTTGATAAGTTATTAGTTTATATAAATGTTGAAACTTGTGACTTTATATTATATGTGCTTATAATTAAACAATATGGTCTATATAGATAATTTGAGAATTTTTTGGTTTTGATAAGTTATGTTTATATCTTGAAAGTTGGGAATTTTATCATATATTTACTTATGATTTAGCATGTTTTTTTTTTTATTTTATTACAGCTATGTTGTCAAAATTTCATAAAAATCTTAATACCTTTTCATTTTTATCCTTTAAAATTGTAGGTAAAAATTGAAAATCAATAAGCCTAAATGCAAATGGAGGCGGGAGAGTCGCTCGTTAATGAGATGTGTGAATCCAAGGATCGCAATCAGGAATTATCAGTGTCGGTTGATGGCAAGTCAACATTTGTGAAATCAACGTTAATTTGGTTTAATTGTTTGTAATAACTTTAAATATCAATAAATATTCAAGAACACACTTAATAAAACACAATTAATGAATAATAAGAATTTCATTAGAATATGTTAATGATTACAAATATAATGAATGAATGATATCAAAGTATGTTATGATATGACGTCTGCTAGGGTTTGATTGAGTGACTATGATGTGATTGTCGTATTGCAATTGCTGTTGCTTATTCAATCAATCGTCTAAAAAACCAATCGTCCCTTGAATTGAAACCTAGGATCCATATATATAGACAATGATGTTTCAGTTATAGGAAACACCAAATCTCTTGGGATTTGATTTGTTTCAGTTAAGGGATCATTGGATTTCTCGGGATTCGCATAACTGCCTTGTTGACTTGTAACACTTGTATTATACAAGTGTTTGGACTCCGCAGGAATAGTGTCTTCAGAAGGAATTTGTTCTTCCGTAGATGATGTGTTCTTCCGTGGATGATTTGTTCTTCCGTAAAAGTCTTGTTCTTCCGAAGGAAACTTGTTCTTCAGTTTTGGTTGTTCATCCACAGAGGATCTTCGGATGTAAGGTTTACTTGTAAGAAACATATCTACGGAAGAACAAAATGTTCATCCGTAGATGTTTCTTAGTCAATTTCAGAATTTGACCAAATATTATGTTTGTACCTGCAATTATCCATAACACACATATATGGGTTAGTATATATAATTAATGCATGCATAATAAATGACAATTACAAATATTTATTACAAGAATTGATTAATGTTCTAAGCCTATACAAATTGATCTAGACCTATAAGTCCTAGATCTAACAATACTCCCCCTTAGGCTTAGATCCTTGTAATCAATCCTTCAAAACAGAAAGCTCCTTGACTCTGGCAATGATCTTGTTATAGAAGTAAGACACAACAGTCTTCTGATCATCATACTTGTAGTTGATCTTCATCTTGCTGAACTTCTTCAGAGTATCAAAGCTTATCCCCAGAACATCTTCCCCCGTAGTGAGTGTGTATAACACATTGTTTTTATTCACCACTTCTAGCTCATCTTGCTCTGAAATTATGAGTTCTGTGAATTCATCAAAAGTTGTTCCCTTCAGCAGTCCAGCATTGAATCTTCTTCTTTTGTAGGCTTTGGCATGTAATTTGTCAATCACTTGTATCATATGGACTTGAAGGAACAAATCATTTTGTGCTTTTTCATCAGCCAGCTTAGGAAAGAATTTGTCATTAAGGTACAAGGTGTAGCTGGGATGAAGTAATTTGATTTCCACAGGATCAAAGATCCTGATCCTGTCAGCTTTCTTGTTTTCAGCATTTCTTAGCAGGACCAACTCCTTTGTTTTCTCAACATAACCCCATTCAGTTATAGGGTATGTGAATTGAGTCCCTTCAATGCATTTGATTGCTTTTGTAGTTCTACTTTTGTAGCCAACCCTCTTCAAGAATTCATCATCTACAGATTCTGAGGCATTGGACTTGTATCTTTTGAGCCCTTTGATTCTCTTCTGATGCTCTGCATCTTCTCTTTTAGCTTCTCTGAGGATATCATCTTTAAATTTAGTCTTGAGCTTTCCCACTAGAGTTGAGAAGTCTCTTCCTCTAGGGTGAATTGGATAATTATAGATCATCAGGCTTTGAAGATCTTTGATGTCATTCTTTGGCAGACTCACCACTGAAAATACATCATGAAAGTGTTCAACTCTTCCAGATGTTCTTTTAATAATAGCACAATCCCAGTCTGAATCATATTTCCAGGCCATGATCCTGTTCTCTTTCACAAAACTGGGAGTTGTGAGGTGGTCTATTAGTTGGATCAGAGTGGACTTCTGTTCAGTTATCTCCCTCACTGTAGTGCCAAGTGGCCATACTTTGCCCGGTATTACTTCTCTTGGCTCTCTGATCAATATGTCCTTCCCTTTGTGCTGATCTTTAGATTCAACTGTTATAGGTTCAGCAGGAAGTTTGCTTTGTTGCTCATAGGATGGATATGGAGCTTCAGTTATGAATTTTACACCAGTATCTAGCTCAACTTTCATCACATGCTCCATCATCCTTCTAAGTTCTCCTACTGACCTTCCCTTAAGCTCATGTGGTTTGTAGTTATGGCCTTGTAACCAGCAAGTCATGTTGTATTTACTCAGCTTAGTTGTGTCACAATGTCCCAACTCCTTCTTTATCTTCTGGATGGATTGAAAGGTGCTGAAAGCTTCATAATCACAATTTGGAATCATAAAGCATGCAAGCTCAAATTCTTTCAACAGATTCTTCATCTCAGTCATGTTTCGCCTCTCAACCATGTCATAAGGGAAACCATGGTTTATGAGTGTCATGAACATGGTTGATTCAGGCCTCTCGTCTAATATGTCTTTTGTAGTCAGAAGATCATAAGCCTTTGAGACTTCCCGATCTGTTGGAGAGTCTTCATTGATCAGCTCTTTCCACTCTTCATCACTGTGATCATCCTGGTGAGAGATAGACTTCACAGTAGATAAATCTACTGAAGGTGTGTGTTCAGGAGATGTGAGCTTTTGTTTCTTGGAAGAACTTTCATCAGTTGTCATCTTCTTCTCTGCAGCACCAAGATACTTTCTCTTCCTTGAGTACCGAATTAGTTCTTTTGATGTCTCAGCAAATTGTTTTGTTTGAACTGTTGAAACATCAGCATTTGACTCTGATGCACAGATCTTCATTTTGAGCTGCTCAATCTCTTCTTCTTTTCTTTTTATCACATTTGATTGAGCAGACATAGAGTTATTTGCTTGTTCAAGCTCCATCATCATCCTTTTTTTTCTTCCTTTTCAGTTTCTGCTGACTCTTTAAGCTCAGACTCTTTATCAAGTAGAGAATCAATGACTTCATTGTTGCATTGAGCATCTTCTCTCAGCCTTTTTATTCTAGCTTCTTGTTTCATCAGCTCTTCATCCTTTTCTCTGATCACTCCCTTCAGCTCCTGTATTCTTTGCTTTCTTTTGTTCGATTTCAGCACTAGCTTGTTGTACTCAGCAACCAGATAACTCTTGCTGACAGGGATATCATTATCACTTAGATTATCTTCATTGTATGCAATCACATCGACATAGTTTGCCTCTTCTTCTCTTTCCTCGTGTTGAGAAGCAATCTCATCATCTGTTACTTCTTTATGTGCTACACTTGCTGAGCTTGAACTGGCATCAATAGCTTGATCTTTCGGTTCTTGATGTGGTTGTTTTTGTTGATGGTCAGTGACAAAAGATACTAGTTTAGTTTCATTTGAGAGTACAGGGAATTCAGTTTTGGATAATGACAGTTGAACTGTACTTGCATGTAAAGCTAACTCTGTCTCCTCAGTGTAAATGCTATCAGTGGCTGAATTTTCTGGATTTGGAGGTTGTTGATAAAGTTGCATTTGAAGTTGATTTGGTGATTGGGATTGGACGGGAGAGATTGGTTCTGTGTTTTGGCTCGCTGGAAATTATGGTTGGGATGTTTGTTGTTGATTTGGTGATTGATGGTGGATTGGAGAGATTGGTTCTGTGTTTTGGCTGGCTGGTGAATTTGGTAGGGATGATTGAGGTTGATGATGTATGGGTGATATAACAGTTGAATGAGTGTCTTGAACCGAATTGGCTGGAGAGTCCTCATGTTGATCTTCCCACACAAGCTCTTGAGGAATATTGCGCAAACATGTCCATGTCACCTCCTTCATATTTCCCAGAAATTTTGTTCAGAACAGATCTGCCAAGGTGTGCTTGAACAAACACACCACCATCCACAGAAGTTCCAGGCAGATCCGCATTGATGATTAGTTGAAGAAACCTTGGAAACATATACATCTTATCAGCCTTCTGCACTTTAATGTGATCACATAGGCAGTTGAAGATGTACTTTGAGTAATTATAGGTTCTTCCCTCAAAAATACCAATGATGCCAGAAGAGATATGTCTTGAAAATCTATCAAGGCCAGATTTTCTATTGAAATGCACTTCAGATATGTGTGACAGAGAAATCTGTATGGCTTACAGAGTCTTCCTTTCTTGATTTCTCCCTTTTCAAAATCACTATCATATCCCATCATGAGAAAAACTTTCTCTATATATTCGTTTTTGAACACATCAGGGTGTCCGGCTTCAACATCTCCCAACTCAAAAACTCTTCTTATTGTTTGTTCATCGATTCTCAGCCTTCGATTTTTAACATCAGCAACAATAACTTCACCATCTTCTTCTACATATGCAGAGTTCCAGAAATCAGTAATATGTGATCGATAAATCACAGGCTCTGCTAATAAGGCATAGGATAGTCTTGATTTTCTTAGATATCTGATTATTTCTTCACACCCTTCTGAAACAGGATCGTCAGGGTTTAAGAAGGCACACACATTGTGTTCTCTCGCAAATCGATTATCCATCTGATCATAAAAAGAAGATTTCGTTAGAATCACATTATTGATATGAGAATACGAACAGTTGTAAGATAAAACACGAATCAAGCAGTTCATTCTTGAATATTACGACATGTTTTACCTTAAAACAGCAGATTAGGAACATAGATATATGTTTGTTTAATGTTTTGATGTGGTAAAATTTTAAATGCTATGGAAGGGGGAAAAGTTTGTTGAGAGTGAGTTTTTCTAGGTCTGAAACATCATTTATACTTTCAGACAAATTAATTTTATCTCATTAATTAAGTGGGACCCTCAACCTATTCTTCCGCAGAACATCTACGGATCAACAACATCTGCTGATGAAGTGTAACTTACATTTTCACAGATTACCAAACTGTAAAATTAAATTACATTTGTTGATCTTTGTTCATCCGTAGTTTACCAATCTACGGATAAACATTTAAATTTTTCACATTGTAGCATCTGTTGATGCTTAAGATAGCACTGTAGCTTCTGCTGATGCTTAAGATAGCACTGTAGCTTCTGCTGATGCTTAAGATAGCACTGTAGCTTCTGCTGATGCTTAAGATAACACTGTAGCTTCTGCTGATGCTTAAGATAGCACTGTAGCTTCTGCTGATGCTTAAGATAGCATTGTAGCTTCTGCTGATGCTTAAGATAGCACAATGCAGAGAAATATTGTTGTATGTATGATCCAAGTCCATTGGTTAGAACCATTTATTGCTTTAGGACCTTGTTGACTTTGTATACATGGAAAATTAGCACAAGAAAGTTGAAAATGATTTTAATAAAATTTTCATGTATCCAGAAGCTAAGATGATACTCAGATTCCAATTCCTTCAAATTGATAATGAGATAGACAATGCTGCTGATTGAAACTTAATTTCATGTATTCTACTCCCCCTAAATTTATGATTAATACTGAAATTAAGCATTTATCATAAATTGCTTTAAGAGGAATAACACGATTTTTAACTGTATGATGATGGTCAGACATATATACACATATGATGGGATCATACTATAATACTAAGCCTCTTCCTGATGAGTTATTTTGTTGAATTGATACCTAAACAAAGTTCTGATTGCAAGTATATTGTCCACTTAAATCCATACAAGAGCTCATGTATCAACTAGGCATGCTAATTATCATGTTTTCATATTGATTTGGAAATAACTGTTATGGGCTTCACATTCAATTCATAAAGATTTTTTCCTCCCTTTGCAAGTCAAATCATCACTTTTTCACACTTAAGAACTATGTACTTTAAGTTATAAGTTCTATCTTGAGATGCATTTGGCATCTCATTAATGCAATGATGAAAAAGCTCAAGATAATATTCAATTGTCACATAGGATTCTTTTGAGAGCTTAGATATGATCATCATCAGGTCACCAGGTCTTTACTCATGTAAAACAGAGGTGCCTTTAACCCAGGTCTTTGTTTACACAAAACAGAGGGAGTAGGATTTGCAAAGATGGCTATTATAAAGTGTTAGTACATAGTGTGTTTAGATGAGTGATTTTGTCACATCAGAAAAAGACTCACTTTATATTCTCAAAATGAAGTTTCCCACAAAACAATCACTTTAGCATTATGTTTGGCATGCACTCAGTTTAGTTTCCACTCAAGATGAATCTACTCACATATCAAGAAACTTGATAAGATTTATTGTTATTTATGTATTCAGGAATAAGCAAAGCTATAGTGTACTATCATTTTCCATGCATATGTCATGCTTAAGGATCAGTACACATAATATTTTGTTTATTTAATTTGATTAATCTAAGTTAATCATGCCTAAAGACTCAACCAGAAAATTAAATCTGATTGAATTAAAGGCTTTAGTGAATAAATCAGGAAGTTGATTTGTTGTATCCACTTTGACTAACTTAATCAAACCCTTTTATGAGCAATCTCTCAGAAAATGATATCTTATCTTAATATGTTTTGTTTTACTATGTTGCACAGGATTAGCAGTGATAAACATAGCAACAGAATTGTCTATATAAATTGAAGTTTGAAGGAAGTTGTAACCATAGTCAAGCAATTGGTTTTGCAACCAAAGAACTTGAGAGCAACCAGCTAAAGCAGCTATGTACTCAGCCTCAGCTGTGGATACATAAACATTGGTTTGTTTCTTGCACTGCCATGATACTAGCCTTGGTCCAATGAATTGACATCCACCGGTTGTTGATTTTCTGTTACTATTACATCCACCATAGTCACTGTCTGAGTATGAGTAGAGTGTAAAGTCTCCATCCTTTGGATACCAAAGACCAAGTCATGGTTTTCCTTTGAGGTATCTGAAAATCCTTTTTACAGCATTGAGATGAGACTCCTTGGGATCAGATTGGTACCGAGCACATACACACAATCTCTTATTGATGTATGTATTTTTCTTGATTGATGAAGATCCCATCTGATTTTTGATGAACTTGAAAGCCAAGGAATAAGGTTAATTCACCCATTAAACTCATCTGAAATTTAGATTTCATCAGCTCTTCGAAATTTACACACAATCTCTTATTAGTTGAACCAAATATAATGTCATCAACATATATTTGAACTACTAAGAGATCTTGATGTTCTTGTTTGAGAAAGAGTGTCTGATCAATAGTTCCTCTTTGTAGCCATGCTTGAGCAAGAAAGATGATAGTGTTTCATATCATTTCTTGGTGCTTGATGAAGACCATACAAGGCTTTATCTAGTTTGTATACCCTATGGGGATAATGAGGATCTTGAAAACCAGGAGATTGTGACACATAAACCTCCTCATCAATCTTCCCATATAAGAGTGCACACTTGACATCCATCTGATACACAGTAAACTTCTTATATGATGCATAAGCAGAAACACTCTTATGGCCTCAATCTTGCAATTGGTGCAAAACTTCATCATAGTCTATTCCTTCTTCTTGAGTATATCCTTGTGCTATCAACTTGCTTTGTTTTCTCATATAATCCTCTATCATCCAGTTTATTTTTGTATAGCCATCTTGTTCCAATAGGATGTTGACCTTCAGGCAAATCAACTAAAGACCATACCTTTTGCTTTCTGAACTGTTGAAGCTCTTCTTGCATAGCTTCAATCCAACTAATGTATTTTAAAGCAGCAGTGATGTTGGGAGGGACCACTTGAGAAAGAAAACAACTGAAGAGACAAAGGTGGCAGTACTACTTTGGCTCCTTGTAGTTCTCTTTGTAGGATTTCTAATGATGTTGTTGATTGGATGAGTCTTATGGATTCTCATTGAAGGAGTTGATTCAACTGGTATAGATGATTCTAGGTTAGTCATTTCCATTTCCTCACACTGATCCAACTCAGGTTGAGAGTTTAAGAAATAGTAAAAATGTTCAACATGAGTTGAAGGATCATGAGATTCTTCAGTATGCGCTGCAGGAGCATCTCCAGTTTTTGTTTGCTCTTTTGTAGGAACTTCTCCGGATACATTTTGCTCTTCCGTAGGAACTTCTCCGGAAGCATTTTGCTCTTCCGTAGGAACTTCTACGGAAGCATTTTGCTCTTCCATAGGAACTTCTCCGGAAGCATTTTGCCCTTCTGTAGGAACTTCTCCGGATACATTTTTCTCTTCCGTAGGAACTTCTCCGGAAGCATTTTGCTCTTATGTAGGAAATTCTCCGGATGATAAGTGAGGACATGAATCATTTCCAATGTTTGTTGTATTCACTTGAGAGCCTGGTTCTGTGAAGGACAGCATGCACATCTCCGGATGCACCATGTTCATTTCCATATGTAGTATCTGCTGCTACTGAAGTGTTTTCACCGAGGATTAGGGTATCCTTGGAGGATCAGCAGATAAGGTTACTTCAGTCATATGAGGTGGACAAATGGATAACATACTTTATCAGATCCTGCATTATTCAAATGATCATAGTTAAATGATTTAGATAGAGCATCTATGTCAAACAACCATGATGAACCTTTAACTGACTTTGTAAATACAGTTTCATCAAAAGATACATTAGGATTTCTTCCACAATGTTATGTTGTGGAATATAAACCCTATATGATTTAGATGTGAAGAGTATCCAACAAAGAAACCATCATATGCTTTTTCTAGAAATTTTCCCAATGACTCTTTATGTTCAAAACAGTTACATGACATCCAACGACTTTAAGATATCCTATGTATGGTTTTATTTTAAATAAGAGCTCATAAGGAGTTTTGTTATGTTCTTTGACGATTAATGTTCTGTTTGAACATTGCATGCAGTATTCACAGCCTCAGCCCAAATAGTGATGGGCAATTGTGAATCAGCTAGCATTGTTCTGGCTGCTTCAATGAGAGTTCTATTTCTTCTTTCAGAAACACCATTTTGTTATGGAGTTCTTGGTGCACTAAATTGCCTTGCAATACCTTTGTTCCTACAAAAGGAATCCAGTTCAAAATTGACAAATTCAGTACCATTGTCACTCCTAAAAATTTTAACTTTTGTATCAAGTTGATTCTCAATCTTGATCACAAAGTCTATTAATGTTTCTGATGTTTCATTTTTTTGTTTTAAGAAAAAGACCCATGTAAATCTTGTGAAATCATTAACTATCACCAGAGAATATTGTCTTTTTCCAATGCTCATTACATTGGTAGGACCAAACAGATCCATGTGAAGCAATTTGAGTGATGTAGTATTAGTATTGATAATTTTGGATTTATGTGATACTCTATGTTGTTTTCCTTTGTAACAAGAAGAACAGTGAGTTGAGCAATGAAACTCTTTGTTTGGCAATCCAATGACCAGATCATTTTTCACCAATTTATTCATGTTCTTCATGTTAGAATGGACAAGCCTTTTATGCCATAATTGAGACAAATCTTCTGATAGTTTAGATATAAGGCATGTTTCATGTTTTGTGAGTGAAGTGTTGTTCATATCCAAAACATAAGTGTTTCCTTTTCTTGCTGCTTTGAGGAGGATCCATTCTTCTGGAACAATAAATCCTGGCTTAAGAATGAAACAGTTAGTATTATTAAACAATGTGATATAATTTTGATCACAAATTTGAGACACACTAAGTAGATTATACTGTAAATTTTCATAGTAATTTACTTTCTCAAACTTGAGCACACCATTTGTTATCATCCCTTCACCAACAATTTTACCTCCATTTTATCCCCACCAAATGCCACATAAGAAGCATTTTTATGTTTGAAATCATGGTGAAGTGAACAGTTTCCTGTCATATGCTCAGAACAATCACTGTCAACATACCACTTGTTGTCAGCTCTCAAATATTGTTCCTGCATTCAGAAATAATCAGTTAGAAGTGACAACCCAAGTCTGAATGATATTGGGTTTGTCAACAGTGTCTAAAATTTTTACTCCTTCATGACTTAATCCTGAAGTTTCAGTATTAATTTCATATCTAGTTGATTTATTTTGATTTGATGGTGGTGAGGATGATTCTGTTGAAGCTGATGCAGAATCTTTGGAGTCTTCTTTCTTAATTGATTCTTCCTTCACCTTATCTTTCTTTGGTTGATATTTTGATTTAGAAGATGAACCTATACTTTTGAAGGTTCATCATCTTTTGCTTTTGATTAAGACATATGTGATCCCTTTTCAAAATGATCAAAGAAATTATCACTGATGATTTACTTCTTCTCAGCCAAGTCCACCTTTTTGTGAGGTGTTTGGATTGGCTTGATGTTGTTTTCTTCACAGATTTAGCATCTTCAGAAGATTTCTGCTTGGTTTTGACTTTTGCTTTGATTTACCTTCTTTTGCTTTGAATCATCTTGACTTTCAGTAGATGAGAGTCTGATTTTGTCAAAACCAGAAAAACTTGGAAGCGTGCATAATGTATTCCACGTGTCTAATTTAAGGAAATGCATGACAGATAAATCCCTAGTTATTTAACCGGACGAAGTTAGTATCGACGACAAACTTCACTTTATCGAGGAGACAATAGAGGTCTTGGATTAGAAAATTCAGAAACTCAGGCGGAGACAAATCAAATTAGTTAAAATTCGATGGAACTCTAGAAGAGGACCCGAATTTACTGGGAACGTCAAGATCAAATGCAGCAAAAGTACCCTCACTTGTTCAAAACCAGAATTGTCTCAGGGTAAACAACGTAAATTTCGGGACGAAATTTCTTAAACGAGGGGAGACTGTGACACTTGGTCCAATCAGGTCAACGCCAGCTTAGCTTTGTCTAATAATAATAAACGTTCAATTATTACCTCTGACTCATCTGACTTTCTGAGACCTTGACCAATGATTTTAACGTGAACTCCCGTTGCCAATTAACAGGTTGGGACTTAAGATTCATTTAATATAACAATGATAATAATAATAATAATTCTATACATAATAATAATGATAATTAAGTATAATAACTATTAAGTAATTTAAAAAAATTTAATTATAATTATGTGTGTAGGATGCATGGATGACACCTAACTCATCCAATCCCCTACAAAATCTCTACACACCACTCCACACACACTCTTCCACTCTCACACACACCCATACACACATCACCACCACCCCATCCGCCACCCCCTACCGCCGCGCCACCACCTGCCGCCACACCACCGCCTACCGCGACCACCACCCCTATTCCCCTCAACCGCGACTGTCACCCTCATCGCCACCAACACCACCACCCGTCACCTTCACCATCGCCAACACCACCACCCGTCACCCTCATCACCATCTCCACCGACCGCAACCATCACCACTTCCATCACCACCCGCAACCAACACCCCCCCTTCCCTCTCTCTCGGTCATCACAATCTCACCATCATCCTTGAAAGCTTTCACTCCACTCACATAGCAATATAATAGAACCTTAGATGAAAACCCGGAGTGTTCTTTGAGAGACGCGGATCGTGCTAGCATTGTGTGTAAAAGTTCCACTAGTATCACTAAAGGTATATTTTTTTTAGATTGTTTACATTAGTTCATGCATGAGTGATCAAGACAAAGATCTTGATGAACCCTAGTTTCACCCACTTTTAAGTTTACAAAAGTTGTTTTGGTGATGTTGGATCTAATAACGTGTTTGAAATAGTTGTATGAATCTGAAAATATGGTTGGGAATAGGTTGATGTTTGAGGAAATCGTATTATTTGGGAGAACTAAAAGGTAAGAATGTATATGTATATGTATATGGTGTGTATGTATGAATCTATGGACAAAAAGTTGAATGATTGGTGGATTATGGCTTTGTTAGGAACATTAGGTGATAATATGGATGAAGGGTTGTTATTAGTATGATGATTTAGGATAATAATTAGGTTGAAGACTTTGGGTGACAATAATAATACAAGGAAATAAAATAAAGAACGACTAAATTGAAATAATAAAAATAGAAGTATGATACTTGGACATATTGAAAGATTTCACTAGATAAAAGTTAGATTTGTAAGACTAAAAATCATGATCAAATATAAGACCAAAATGACATTATGACCAAGGAACACGACTAAGACATCAAACGTCACTTCAAAACATTATAAAATAAATTTATAGTTGGACAACTCACGAATAAGAAAAAAAATTATAGTATATATATTACTAAACATAAAATATATTTTGAACAACTCATGACTAATACGTTTATACTATATATAAAATATATACATATATATACACACATTTTAGACATAACTACAAATTAATGAGTTTTATAATAAATGTATTAATAATTAAGTAATCTCGATAACTATAAAAAGAATTATTTATAAAAAGTAAAATAGGAGTTTTGCATAAAAATTTATTAGTAACAAAACTATTAATTAAACTTTGAATAAAGATTAATATATATGTATATATATATATAAGTTGGAAAATATGGTTTTATAACATATGACGCTTAGAAAATCACTAGTTAAATATAAGTTTTAAACGTAAAGTTCCCAAGTGGAATAGTAAAGATATAAGGCATCTAGGATTTGAATAAGAAATAGACATTAGTCAAAAGAGTATATGACGCCTAAGGAAAATGGTAGACTTCACTAAAAATTTACAAAAGTATACATATTTAAATAATAAAAAACATGTTATTTTAAAACGACTGAATAAGTGGGTGAAAAGCATTCGTAAGCATAAATCATCATATATTGACCATAATGCACATAATTAGTGTTTCATTATCAAAAGATTGGCACGTTGGTTCTTTTCGTTAAACACATTCAAGGTGAGTCCTTCGGCCCTGTTTTAAATATTATTTTTAACTGTTTTGGGGGAAAAGCATGAAACCATACTTTAAAATATATGATGGGTTAAACGGGATAATATATTATGAGGGTATAAGCTGGGTCAGTGGTATGGATATATACCATTGAGCCCCTAAATCCCCCCATAATCATTAACCTCAGGGGCGAGGCCACAGAGTATATTGGTAGATCTATCGGGTTAGAAGGGCCCGCTCTCGTGACCAGTCACGCTGGTCAGGTTATGGCGAGGGAGTTTATATGTCTGGACTGTTGTGGGGCAATCACGTGTTTCTTGGTTTGATTATGGACTTATGACCTGAATTTATCATAGTACCTAGCTAGTCTATGTGGAATATATTATGCCTTGTTTCATCATATTATTTTCAAAACGGATGTTTGAAAAACTGAAACACCCCGAAAGCTCACCAACTTTATGTTGACTTTATTACCCTTCATGCTTTTCAGGGTTATAGGTGAGCTCTAAGTGGAATTTCTCGGAATAAGTCTTTGGAGGGTCAAACGTGTAATTATCTTTTATTAAATAAAAGACATGTATTACCAAATCAATAAGAATTTGCACTATGTTGAGATCGTTGAATAATATTATGAATTTAGATTGACTAATGTATGGTTTACATAAATGATGTTATTGCTGAACACGTTTGACTATAAATGTTGGACTAACTCCAACTTCCGTTGCCACCACGTCACGCAACCTTCCGCTGCGATTTTCGGGGTGTGACAGAAGTTGGTATCAGAGCCAACGGTTATAGCAAACTAGAAGATATTTTTCAAAATCTAGACTATAACCTAAAAAAAGATTATTTGACTCCTAAGACAATTCCATGTCATGAGCCTTATGTTAGATTAGAGTATTATGCAAGCATAATTACCACATTAAGATTATGATTGTTAATTTTATGTGCTAAAGCATTGCACAATTAATAAGTACGCATGCATACATATCTTTTATTGTAGATGTTTGATCGCGTTAACCGAGAGAGAGTACCTGACCTTAGCAGTAGCACGAAGGGTCCATCAAAACCTATCTCCCCTACACCATGGTGTCACCCTACCCAGCCTCACTTTGTAGATGCCTTATACCCGAGAATGGAAAACTCGGGAAATGGTTGGATATCCGAGTCTGACGATGAGGACCCTACACCACCTGCAGTCACTCTTGAGCCCGTTACCGAGGAGCTAGAAGGCATGGCCCCAGAGAGTGAGACCCCCACAGATGTGACTCCAGCGGCCCCTATTCCCCTCATTCAGCACCTGGCCAAGATTAGATTAGTGTATGAACGGAGGAAGCGCAGAGAGAAAAGGAGGATGATTAATGATGGTACTAGCATAGAAGATGCATCTATGCCCAAACGGGTCAGACTTTATGATGGCTAATGTGGATGGATCATGGAGGCTATGAGAGGATGGGCCTTGAGAAATGGGATTCCTTTCACCTTCGAAGTGGGAGAGTCGTCTTTTACTGCACAGGGGACTACTATGGGTGGCGAGCCCTTCGAGCGTGTGATGGCCGCTTTGACATCCCAGTGCGTGCGACTCGAGAAGGAACTGATTGCTATCAAGAAGAAGATAAGGATCCAGGACGAGGTGAGTCAAGCTTTGGATGGGAGGATGATGACTATCGAGGAGGAGAGATTACTAGACGATAGTGCTCTGAGTCAGATGCACTTTCGCCTATCAGACCTGGAGGCTAGTCTCTCAAAGACTAGGGACCGACTAACTCAAGCCGAGCAAAGAGCAGACGTGGCTGAGGCTGTACTAGTGACAGCTCAGCAGTACACGATCATGATGGGGGAGCGAGCTGAGACTTCTATGGCTATGGCTACACTATGTCTGATGATGATCTCATACCTGATGCACGTGGGAAGTGGAGCTACATTCGTAGGATAGATAGTAGGTGCAAGCTTGAACCTTTTGACCGAGATATAAACTCGTTATTGCATGTAGTTGATTAACTTATAATCTTTTGGAATGTTAACTTTGTGTCTGATTTTGGTTAATGTATAATCAAACTGCTGTTAACCTTTATGATATCGCCTCGTTGTGAGGAATGTTTTTGTATATATATATATATGCGAATAAATTAATTATATGTAATAAGTAAACATTATAAAACGTCAACATCATACGTAAACTAAACTTTTTCTTCCCTACCCTCGAATCAGAATCAAATCATTCCACCTGTAACACGAAGCTCAACCTTGAGCGGAAATGCCAATTTACCAACCACCACAGAGGAACTAGCCCAGTTGATAGCCCAACACGTTAAGTCAGCTTTAGAACAACATGATGCAAACTTAGTGGCCGGTCAAGGAAGAAGACAAAAGAATGCGGGTAACGGTGTTGGAAACGGAGCGGGAAATGGTTCAAACATAGGGTCCGATATTGGTGCAAATAACGGATCAGGTATAAACGGAAACCCAAGTAGTTCATTAGGTGGACAACCACAAGGATGCTCATATAAGACTTTTCAAGGATGCAATCCAAGAACTTTTACAGGTGCAGAAGGACCATTAGACATAATCTGATGGATTGAGAGAATGGAGACTATCATAGCTATAAGTAATTGTTCTAATGATCAAAAGGTCAAATATGCAACCTGTTCCTTCAAGATGCCGCATTATCATGGTGGAATTCTCAACGTCAAATATTAGGTGACGCAAACGCATATGAACTTACTTGGGAACAACTAAAGGAAATGTTGCTTAAGAATACTGTCCATGCAACGAACTCCAGAAAATTGAGACCGAATTATGGAATCACACCATGTAAGGTGCTGAGATTCGAGTATACACATCCAGATTCAACGACCTTTCTAGATTGGTACCCCGAATGGTGACGCCGGAATATGTTCGGATCGAAAGATACATATGGGTATTGGTACCATAAATAAGAGCAATGTCACAGATTCCAAACCTACCACCATCCAAAGTGCTATCGCTATCGCGCATTCCTTAACCGATGATGCAATGCGAAATGGGACCCTGTCCAAGAAGAGTGATCAAGGGAAAGCATGGTGGAAGTTGAAAGGAAAACGATTAAGATAAACAAAAGGCCGTTTGATGGAAAAAGGAAGTGGTTTGAAATCCCCAAGGGGCAGGTAAACAATAGGAAGGGATTTAACTAGAGATCCAAACGGGTTTATGTCGAAAAACCTAACAATAGTAGGACAAACAAATAAGCTCAAGTGAAATGCAACAAGTGCGGATATTCTCACAGTGGGGACTGTATAATTTGTACTCGTTGCCATAAATTTGGACATCTGAGCCAAAACTGCCGAACAAAATCTGATGAAAAGACAACCAGAATTGATCATGCTTGTTATGAATGTGGTGTGACCGGACACTTCAAGAAGGATTGCTCAAAGCTAAACGGATCTAGAACCAGGGGGAGAGCTTTTGAAATGAATGCCAAAGAAGCGCGCCAGGAACCGTCAGTAGTTAACCGTACATTTCTTATTAATAATCATTATGCCTCCATTTTGTTTGACACTGGTGCTGATCTAAGTTTTGTGTCCAAAGAATTTGAACCATCATTGGGAATTAAGCCATGTAAGCTAAGTAAGAAATATATTATAGAGCTAGCTAATAGAAAGAAAATGAATCCAATGAAGTAATTAGAAACTGCACGATACAACTTAACGACCATCTCTTTAGCGTTGATTTATTACCTATCAATCTTGGAAGTTTCGACATTGGTATTGGAATGGATTGGCTCTCTCAGAATCATGCGGAGATAGTATGTTTTGAGAAAATCATCCGATTGCCAACTCCTAGTGGTGAATTTCTAACCATACATGGGGAAAAAGGAAAACCCTCATTTGAAGTCATAAGTGTCATGAAAACCTATGGATACTTAAGTGAAGGATATCCTGCATTTCTAGTAAAAGCCATAGACATTAAGAATGAGGAACGGAGAATTGAAGACATTCCCATCGTACGGGAATACCCAGAGGTATTTCCCGAAGATTTACCAGGATTACCTCCACAAAGACAGATCAAATTTCAAATTGATCTGATACTCGGAGCTGCACCTGTAGCTCGATCACCATATCGTTTGGCACCTTCTGAAATGCAGGAACTGTCAAAACAACTGCAAGAGTTGTTAGATAAAGGGTTCATTCGGCCAAGTTTTTCTCCTTGGGGAGCGCCAGTTCTATTCGTTAAAAAGAAAGACGGATTATTCAGAATGTGTATTGATTACCGAGAACTAAACAAACTCACTATTAATAATCGATACCCACTACCAAGAATCGACGATTTGTTCGATCAACTCCAAGGATCTAACTACTATTCAAAGATAGATTTGCAATCTGGATATCACCAAATGTTGATAGCAGAAAAGGATGTCCCGAAGACAGCCTTTAGAACGCATTACGGTCATTATGAATTTCTAGTAATGCCATTTGGATTAACCAACGCACCTGCTATATTCATGGACCTTATGAATAGGGTTTGTAAACCCTACTTGGACAAGTTTGTGATAGTGTTCATTGACGATATTCTGATATACTCACCGTCCAAGGAAGAACATGAGCAACATCTCGGTCTAATCCTAAATCTCTTAAAAAAAGAAAAGTTGTACGCAAAATTCTCTAAATATGAATTTTGGCTTCGAGAAGTTAGATTCCTCGGACAGGTTATTAACAAGAAGGGTATCCACGTGGACCCGGCAAATATGGAAGCAATTAAAAACTGGGAAGCCCCTAAATCTCCAACGGAAGTACGACAATTTTTAGGGTTAGCTGGTTATTATCGTAGATTTATAGAAAACTTTTCAAAGATAACACAACCACTCACCTTATTAACTTGTAAGAATAGAAAGTACGAATGGAGCGAGGAGCAAGAAAAAGCCTTTCAAATACTAAAACAAAGGTTGTGTAGTGCTCCCATACTAACCCTACCAGAAGGGACAGATGGACTTGTAGTGTATTGTGATGCCTCGCGATTAGGACTTGGATGTGTATTGATGCAGAAAGATAAAGTCATTGCATATGCATCAAGACAATTGAAAGTGCATGCAAAGAATTACACTACCCATGACCTAGAACTAGGAGCTGTTGTTTTCGCTCTTAAAATTTGGAGACACTACTTGTATGGGACCAAATGCATCGTATACACTGACCACTAGAGTCTGCAACATATATTTAATCAAAAGGATTTAAATATGAGGCAACGTCGTTGGGTAGAACTGTTAAACGATTATGACTGTGATATCCGATATCACCCAGGCAAAGCAAACGTCGTGGCAGATGCATTAGTATGAAAGAAAGAGAAAAGCCTCTAAGAGTACGAGCGTTGGGACTCACCATATACTCGAACCTTACTAACCAAATTCACGATGCTCAAATCGAAGCATTGAAGGATGAAAGTGTAGAAAGCGAGGGTCTGCGGGGAATGATCAAAGAATTAACCCCGACTTTGATAAGTTAATGCACTTTGTAAACGAGTATGGGTCCCGAGGTACGAAGATTTTCGCCAAATGATTCTCGATGAAGCACATAAATCAAGGTACTCAATTCACCCGGGGATCGACAAAATGTATCATGATGTGAAGGAATTCTACTGGTGGCCTAACATGAAAAGAGACATAGCTTCCTATGTCAACCAATGTATGACCTGCTCCAAGTAAAGGCAAAATATCAAAAACCATCTGGACTTATACAACAACCAGAAATTCCAAAGTGGATATGGGAATGCATTGCCATGGATTTTGTGACAAAGTTACCCAGAACAGCAGGCGGTTATGATACCATCTGGGTAATTGTCGATCGATTGACAAAATCTGCACACTTCTTACCCATGAAGGAGATGTACAACATGAGCAAGTTGGCAAATTTATTAATCAAAGAAGTGGTGTCACGCCATGGTGTACCAGTCTCAATCATCCGATAGGGATAGTCGATTTACCTCGAGGTTCTGGCAGTCCCTACACGAAGCCATGGGTACCGACTAGACATGAGCACGGCCTATCACCAACAAACGGACGGCCAGAGTGAAAGAACTATCCAAACCCTGGAAGATTTATAAGAGCATGCGCGATCGACTTTGGCGGAAACTGGGATGCTTATCTACCATTAACAGAGTTCTCATACAATAACAGTTATCACACTAGCATCAAAGCCGCTCCATTTGAGGCACTGTATGGAAGGAAATGCCGTTCGCCACTATGTTGGGCAAATATCAGAGAAAAGCAATTGACAGGACCAGAAATCATACAAGAGACTACAGGTAAGATAGTTCAGATCAGAAAAAGACTGGAAGCTGCTAATAGTCGTCAAAAGAGCTATGCAGAAAACCGAAGAAAGCCATTAGAATTCATGATCGGTGACAGAGTGTTCTTGAAGGTATCCCCATGGAAGGGCATTGTGAGATTTGGCAAAAGAGGGAAGTTGAGCCCACGATTCATAGGACCTTTTGAATCATGGACCGGATTGGGAAGGTTGCATACCAACTCAAACTACCAGAAGAACTTGGAAGCGTGCATAATGTATTCCACGTGTCTAATTAAAGGAAATGCATGACAGATAAATCCCTAATTATTCAACCGGACAAAGTTAGTATCGACGACAAACTTCACTTTATCGAGGAGACAATAGAGGTCTTGGATTAGAAAATTCAGAAACTCAGGCGGAGACAAATCAAATTAGTTAAAATTCGATGGAACTCTAGAAGAGGACCCGAATTTACTTGGGAATGTCAAGATCAAATGCAGCAAAAGTACCCTCACTTGTTCAAAACCAGAATTGTCTCAGGGTAAACAACATAAATTTCGGGACGAAATTTCTTAAACGAGGGGAGACTGTGACACTTGGTCCAATCAGGTCAACGCCCGCTTAGCTTTGTCTAATAATAATAAACGTTCAATTATACCTCTGACTCTCTGACTTTCTGAGACCTTGACCAATGATTTTAACATGAACTCCCGTTGCCAATTAACCGGTGGGACTAAAGATTCATTTAATATAACAATGATAATAATAATAATAATTATATAAAATAATGATAATAAGTATAATAACTATTAAGTAATTTAAAAAAAATTATTATAATTATGTGTGTAGGATGCATGGATAACACCTAACCATCCAATCCCCTACAAAATCTCTACACACCACTCCACCACACTCTTCCACTCTCACACACACCCACACACACATCACCACCCCCATCGACCACCCCCTACCGCCGCGCACCACCTGCGCCACACCACCGCCTACCGCGACCACCCCCATTCCCTCAACCGCGACTGTCACCCTCATCGCCACCAACACCACCACCGTCACCTTCACCATCGCCAACACCACCACCCGTCACCCTTATCACCATCTCCACCGACCGCAACCATCACCACTTCCATCACCACCCGCAACCAACCCCCCCCTTCCTCTCTCTCGGTCATCACAAACTCCATCATCCTTGAAAGCTTTCACTCCACTCACATAGCAATATAATAGAACCTTAGATTAAAACCCGAAGTGTTCTTCGAGAGACGCGGATCGTGCTAGCATTGTGTGTAAAAGTTCCACTAGTATCACTAAAGGTATATTTTTTAGATTATTTACATTAGTTCATGCATGAGTGATCAAGACAAAGATCTTGATGAACCTAGTTTCACCCACTTTTAAGTTTACAAAAGTTGTTTGGTGATGTTGGATCTAATACGTGTTTGAAATAGTTGTATGAATCTGAAAATATGGTTGGGAATAGGGTGATGTTTGAGGAAATCGTATTATTGGGAGAACTAAAAGGTAAGAATGTATATGTATATGTATAGGTGTGTATGTATGAATCTATGGACAAAAGTTGGATGATTGGTGGATTATGGCTTTGTTAGGAACATTAGGTGATAATATGGATGAATGGTTGTTATTAGTATGATGATTAGGATAATAATTAGGTTGAAGACTTTGGGTGACAATAATAATACAAGGAAATAAAATAAAGAACGACTAAGTTGAAATAATAAAAATAAAAGTATGATACTTGGACATATTGAAAGATTTCACTAGATAAAAGTTAGATTATAAGACTAAAAATCATGATCAAATATAAGACCAAAAGGACGTTATGACCAAGGAACGCGACTAAGACATCAAACGTCACTTCAAAACATTATAAAATAAATTTATAGTTGGATAACTCACGAATAAGAAAAAAAATTATAGTATATATATATTTACTAAACATAAAATAATTTTGAACAACTCATGACTAATTACGTTTATACTATATATATAAATATATACATACATATACACACATTTTAGACAATAACTACAAATTAATGAGTTATAATAAATGTATTAATAATTAAGTAATCTCGATAACTATAAAAAGAATTATTTATAAAAAGTAAAATAGGAGTTTTGCATAAAAATTTATTAGTAACAAAACTATTAATTAAAGATATATATATGTATATATATATAAGTTGGAAAATATGGTTTTATAACATATGACGCTTAGAAAATCACTAGTTAAATATAAGTTTAAACGTAAAGTTCGCAAGTGGAATAGTAAAGATATAAGGCATCTAGGATTTGAACAAGAAATAGACATTAGTCAAAAGAGTATATGATGCCTAAGGAAAATGGTAGACTTCACTAAAATTTACAAAAGTATACATATTTAAATAATAAAAAACATGTTATTTTAAAACGACTGATAAGTGGGTGAAAAGCATTCGTAAGCATAAATCATCATATATTGACCATAATGCACATAATTAGCGTTTCATTATCAAAGGATTGGCACGTTGGTTCTTTTCGTTAAACACATTCAAGGTGAGTCCTTCGGCCTGTTTTAAATTTATTTTAACTATTTTGGGGGAAAAGCATGAAACCATACTTTAAAATATATGATGGGTTAAACGGATAATATATTATGAGGGTATAAGCTGGGTCAGTGGTATGGATATATACCATTGAGCCCTAAATCCCCCATAATCATTAACCTCAGGGGCGAGGCCACAGAGTATATTGGTAGAATCTATTGGGTTAGAAGGACCACGCCTCTCGCGACCGTCACGCGGTCAGGTTATGGCGAGGGAGTTTATATGTCTGGACTGTTGTGGGGCAACGACGTGTTTCTTGGTTTGATTATGGACTTATGACCTGAATTTATCATAGTACCTAGCTAGTGTGGAATATATATGCCTTGTTTCATCATTTATTTTCAAAACGAATGTTGAAAAACTGAAAAACCTCGAAATCTCACCACTTTATGTTGACTTAACCCTCATGCTTTTCTTTTCAGGTTATAGGTGAGCTCTAAGCGGAATTCTCGGAATAAGGGCTGTTTGATTATTGCTGACCGAGTATGAGCTGACTGAGTCAGAAGCTGACCAGTAAGAAGATTGACTGAGTATACATCAGACTGAAACTTGAGTGTTTGATTATGTATCTGACTGACTCTGCTGACTGAAACTTGGGTGTTTGATTATGTATCTGACTGACTCTGCTGACTGAAACTTGCCTTTGTATTTTAACTTGTGATGTGTAATCAATAGAAATTAACGAACTTTCAAAAGAACATAATAGCTTTAAAATTCAAAATGTCATACAAAATACAAGTTAAACATAAATCAACTTAACATAAATTACACATAATTCGAATAAAACACACCGAATTTCAAACATAAATCAACTTGAAGCATTTGAAAGTAGTTGATTAGCAATTTGGTCTCGCAAAGCAGTCATATATTCAACGCCTTCTGAACCCCACTCCATGCCTTGTGTGTTTTCACCATCGCTTCCTCCACCTTCACCATCAGGAGTAAACATAGTGTTTTGTTCAAAGTTTGTAAATAATTCGTCTTGAATATTGTATTTCCTTATAAAGTTATGGACTGCAAAACAAGCAATGACTACGTCTCTTTGCACTCGAAAAGGATAAGGAGCCATTTGTTTTAAGATTGGGAATCTTGCCTTCAATACACCATAAGCACGCTCAATAACATGTCTAAGGCATGCATGAGCATGATTGAATCTTTCTTCTTTAGTTAACACCCTTCACCGTCGAAAATCTGCTAACCAATACCTTGTATTACGGTACGGAGTCATAAATCCACGAGTGTTGGTATATGCAGCGTCACAAAGGTAATATTTATCTGCAAATGTGAGTGTGACGTGTGTTATATCAAGAATACAAATAATATATGTAATAATAAAAGTTATAGTTATATTATAAACCTGGAGGAGGAAATCGAAATCCAGAGGTCGGATTAAATGCCACTTCTTTCAAAACTCGTGAATCATGTGCTACGCCTTCCCATCCAGCCCATACAAAGGTGAATATCATATTAAAATCACATATTCCTAGCACATTTTGATAACATTCACCTTTTCCTCTTCCCCTAAAACAAGTTTGTTGATTAGCAGGCACAATTGCATGTACAAGAGTTCCATCTAAAGCACCAATTGCTCCGGGAATATGCTTCTTAGCCTTTGAAGTCTCTCCGAGGTATCTGTAGTTTCGTCTAAAGATGTTGGGACTATAATTTCTTTAGCAAAACACATCATTGCAACTAGAACCTCATGAAAAAATTTATGAACTGTTTGATTGGAGTGTTGAAATCGTCGTTTCACCACACGAAAACGTTCATTATGCCCTATAATATGTAGGAACATAGCCATTTTCTCTTCAATGCTTATAGTCTTACTAGGTCGCAACCAATTTCGTTATAAAAAATGACCACATAATAGTACAAATGCCTCACGTGAAAGTCTCATCATTTCTTGACATTGTGTAGAAGATCCATGTAATAATCATATGTATATGCATGCCCGGTTAAAGCAGAATCATTATCTCTTATTCTTTCAATTCTTTCCTCTTGTTTTCTTTCCGGGCCAACATCAACCAATACCATGAAAGTAGAAAGAATGATAAAATTTCACCATCCGTATACATTTTGACCTGTTAAAATTGATTCAAAATATTTATAAAAGTCACACAATATACATAACAAAAGTCATACAATCCATAACAAAAGTCATACGAATGTTTTATAAAAGTCATACAATATCCATAACAAAAGTCATACAAAAACCATACATAGAGACATACGATATCCATCCAAAAGTCACACAAAAGCCATACGAATTTTTTATAAAAGTCATACAATATCCATAACAAAAGTCATACGCAAGTCAAAAACACAAAAGTCAACCAAGTAATCCAAACTTCCTCCCTGCATTTCTCACCCATGACTCGCAGCTC
Source organism: Flaveria trinervia (assembly GCA_025506515.1). Lineage (NCBI taxonomy): Eukaryota > Viridiplantae > Streptophyta > Magnoliopsida > Asterales > Asteraceae > Flaveria > Flaveria trinervia. Next base: position 61,036,199 of record CM046457.1, read on the forward strand.
ACGGCTTAAGACGTAACCAAACTTTTCTAATATCAGCACTTTCACCAAATAGCAAAAGAGCCGTGTTGTATCTCAGATCTTCTTTCCCCCATTCCATTTGTTCTAGCTTCTCCATGCATGCGTCCATTTCTTTATCAACATTATCTTTTTCCACCAACATCTTTGCAAGATTGATTATTTCATTCCCAACTTCTCTTAAATCATCATCTGTTGTTTTTCTACGAACTTCTTTGCTACTTTTAGTACTTGCCTTGCATTTTGAACGACCCGCAGATTCTTCACCTACAGGTGGGAGATCTGTTTCCATCTAAGTGTACTGAACATCATCCACATCATACTCAGAAAAACCTTCAACGTGATGAGGTAGTGTGGATGATGGCCCCCAACTAAAAATGCCGGTCGTGGTCACCCTCTCAAATAATTTCGTACAAAGATCAAGGCAAGGAAGGGGTGCATTCTCAACTTTTCCACAAACTTGTTCAACTGTTGAAAATTTTTATAGTTATAATCAAGCTACTAACATTAAATAATATTTTATTAATAAGTTTTTCATATTAAAAAAATACCTTTGCCTCCGCTTCCCATTCTTCATCGCTCATATTGAAAGTGTTGGTTATAGGATCATAAATATTCCCTGTTTTGTTTTTCAGTTTCACCCAAGCCCCGTACTTTGATCTCAAGTAGTCATATCGATTCTTCATTTGTTTATGTTCAACAATGAAATTATGGTCATTTTTTAGCTTTTCCGCAACAACTTTCCATGAGGATCCTTTAAGGCTACTACCCTCTCGACCATTGATTGTTATCTCATGTATACACGCTTCGAGAAAAGTTTTGTCAACACATTCTAACTTCCAAATAACTCTACTTTTTTTTCTGCCATGTCTATATACAAGTAATCAAGAAGTAATATCAAAATCGATTTCAAGAACCAATCATGAAGAACTAATACACACAACTAAACATTATCAAATTACCAACTAATAATAAGATCAAGAACCAATCATGAAGAACTTCTTACCCAATCATGAAGAACTAATACACACATCTAAACATTATCAATTTACCAACTAATCATAAGATCAAGAACCCATATATCAAATTACCACTAATAATAAGATCAAGAACCAATCATGAAGAACTTTTACCCAATCATGAAGAACTAATACACACATCTAAACATTATCAATTACCAACTAATCATAAGATCAAGAACCCATATATCAAATTACCAACTAATAGTAAGACCAAGAACTAGAATTGAGCAAATTACCAACTAATCGTAATATCAAGAACTAGAAATTGAGCAAACGTAACAACAAAGATGAAGTAGTAGGTACTTTACCAAGGGTCGCGCAGAGGCAGCGGGGCGAGCGGGCGGGGGAAGGTGACAGAGGCAGCGGGGTGAAGGGGGAGGATGGAGGCGGTAGAAGGGGGGGCAGGTGAAGGTGGCAGAGGCAGCGGGGGGAGGGGGCAGGGGGGGAAGGCGGTCGGGGGGGGGAAGGCGGTAGGGGGAAGACGTTGGGGGGGAGGCGACAGGGAGTCGTGAATCCGGCAGGGGGAAGGCGGTCGGGGGGGGGGGGGGGAAGGCAGCAGGCGGTCGGAGCGGGAAGGCGGCGTGGGTTGCAGCGGCCGAGCGGGTTGCAGCGGAAGGTGGAGGTCGGCGGCCGGCCGGGGGGGGGGAGGAAGGTGGAGGTCGACCAAAGGAGGAGAAAGGGGAAGAGTTTATTTTGGGGGAGAAAATTTTTGGGTCAGACCACCCAGTCAGACACCCCCAAATTAAGGACTCGGTCAGCCTTACTTACCGGGTCAGACCACCCAGTCAGACGCATCAAACACACTGACTGGCTGACCAGGTCAGCCAGTCAGTGGTCAGAACTTGGGTAAGACCAATCAAACACCCCTAAGTCTTTAGAGGGTCACACGTGTAGTTAACTTTTATAAATAAAAGACATGTATTACCAAATCAATAAGAATTTGCACTATGTTGAGATCGTTGAATAATATTATGAATTTAGACCGACTAATGTATGGCTTTACATAAATGACGTTATTGTTGAACACGTTTGACTATAAATGTTAGACTAACTCCAACTTTCGTTGCCACCACGTCACGCGACCTTCCGCTACGATTTTCGGGGTGTGACACCTAATCCGTAAGAAACCCTAATCAGCAGCCCCCTAATCGGCAGCCTCATTTTGGTTCGCAAGAGCTGCCCATTCAGCAGCACATTTGGCATTCGACATCCTTATTTGTAGCCCATTCGTCCGAAACCCTGATGAGCAAGAAACCCCATTCGGCAGCCTCATTTTGGCAGCTCCATTCGGCTGCAAGAGGCCTTAAACGGCATTTGTTTGATCTTGAGGAAGCCGCAAACCCTAATGTTGATTGATTGTTGAATTGTTTTCTTCAAACCTTCAATAATTTCAGCAATCCAACCATGAAATCTTATCAAAATCAATATGAATCCATCAACTCCAGCTCTGATACCAATTGTGTGTTCCCAATATGAACGAAACAATAAGCATGGATCTTAGAATTCATATTGATAAAGAGAAGAACTTGAATGATTAGATGCTAAAATATAATAATGATGAACATGATGAAGAACACAAAGATGTTAATGATTGGTGTTTATGATATGTTGTTGAAATCATCATCCTTGAAGGATGATGATATATTGTTGTTGATGATGAACTTAATTCACCCTAACAAGTGGTGAATTAGTCACCCATACAATGATAATATGTTCTAATATTTATACTAGTCAAGCATTTACAATAATTACAAAACAAACCCTAGACTAATATTTTGTTGCTATTGTTCTTCAAATCTTTAATTTCAATAATGTTGGAAATCTTCAATTTCTTGAAAGGTAGAATACCCAACAAGATGCAATGTTTAGAGCTTGCATTAGGACAAACGCGTGGTCATACGAGAGGAGTTGGATGAAAAGTAAAAAAATATCTCTCGTTATGAACAATCAAGCAGGTCATCATCACATCGAAATGAAGAAATAAAAGCAACAAATGCAAGAAATATAAGAAAGGATGAAAGAATTTGAAAGAAGAAAGATAATAATCCCAATAACGACGAAGATGACGACAGTTAGGAATTTAATTTGTTTGGGTTGTAAAAACTTAATATATGTTTACTTTGGTACTTTTGTTTTGTTTGATATGTAATTAATTACAATTGTTTGTTCTTCGTTTAGGTATTCGTAATATTTAGGTTTTAATTCTGTGAATCTGATTTGTATTAAAACATTAAATTTTTAGGTAAAAAAACCTGGAAGAAAATAAAATTTAAAAAATAAGTTATTTAACCAGAGACCCTATGGTGATGACATGTCATCGCCATAGGTAAAATTAAAAAAATAATTTATTAATTTAATATATTTTCCATTTTTATTATTTATTATATTAAAATACCTATGGCGACGACGTCGCCATAGGATCTATGGTTAAATATTTTATTTTTAATGTTGAGTTAAAAAAACTAAAAATAAAATAATGGCGACAAGTCTGTAGCGACGACATGCCGTCACGATAGTTGGCAATGGCGTAACCCTATAGCGATGACATGTCGTCGCGATAGGCCACCTATGGCGACGACATTTGTCGTCGCGACAGGGTCAAATTCTTGTAGTGTGCTAACAATAATATTGTGCTTGATGTTGTCATCCATATTTTGGTTGAGTGTGCTATCCATAATTTGTTTGATACTTCATGATTTTTGATTCTTTTGAATAAAAGGTTAAGACCTGGCGACCGTAATCATTGGCGATGTCTCAAGGCTAGCAACCGGCACTCTCTTGGATCCATAGATCAAGAGATGTCATAAGTAGATATAAAAAAGAAAGAAAGCAAGATCCGTGACCGTGGTCAGGTGGCGGTCTCTTGTATCCGTAGATCTAAAAGTAATAGAAATATTTAATCAAGCCGTAGTTTGAGATCGGTGGCCGTGGACCGTAGTCTTGATGCGGCTAGAACTCCGATAAATGGAAAAATAAAAAGAACAAAGAAAACATAGTAACCGCTGCAAATTAGAAGCCATAATCAAGAAACAAAACCAAGATAATGGATGCGAACAAACCAAGAGAATGGATATGAGTAATAGGTTTGAATCCTCAACCGATAACGAAGCTTTATTAAACATAAATTAGAAAATAGATAAGAACCGAAACAGAAGACGAAGGTGGGACAAGGTGGCTGCGGTGGCGGCACACCGCCCTGTCTAGGGTTTGAACTCGGTGGTGACGACTAGGGTTTGTATGTTTTTGTGGTGGTGCATAGAACCCTAAGGCTCTGTTACCATGTAAGATAATAGAAGATTAAATAAGTATTATTGATAGGTTTGGTTACAATATATAAAAAATATAATGCAAACCCTAAAACCTAACTAGACCCGTGAGCTCATACTAGTAACCCTAATAATATTGTCTGATACAAACATGTTGCAAACAATGACCGCAAGAGAACCAATGGTTGACTAGAATCGAGACTTATGTCTCAAATTTTACTTTCCTCTTGGTTGATATTTCTGTGGGTCGGAATCCTATAATTATGATTAATGATTAGAACAAGAGGTAAATATATAATTTGTTAACTAAAACAAGTGTTCCGCCGGCCGAAACTAGTGTTTTAGCGACTAGAACATGTGTTTCATGTTGTGCTTCGTCATTAGTGACTAATTTTCTTGAACTGTGACCTTTTTAGAGTGTTGGATTGTTGATTTAGAACTTTAACAATTACCAAGCGAATCACTTTTATAAATATGCCTATGGACCACAAGAATGAATTAAGAGTGCAATCTTAGATGATACATTCAAATATAATTGTCATCGATTAAATATCATTTTATATCTACATATGATTATTTTCAAGATTGCGTTAAGAATGAGTACACTCATCTTAGCTTTTTATAAAAAGTGTCTGAACGATTTTTATTAATCACTTATATCTATATAATTACATATAAGATTTAAACTCTTTATTTAAAAGAAGACGTCTTACCACCGGTATATATATCGAGAACTAGTGCCATCTTAGTTGAGGGGTTGTTTTAGTGAGCATGTGTCAAGTGGTGGGATTCATTTCCACATGGCTTTGTGTTTAGTACCTTGTGAATTTGCTGACTTTGTTGCATGTGACCCCGTTTATTTTGTAACTATTAAAATAATAATTCAAGATTGGTTCCCACAAATATATTATTTTACTTGGTGAACATGCCTTTTCAGTTAATTATATTGTTTTTAAATAATTAGTGTAAATTATTCAAGATCGAGCTCCAACAAAAACAGTATTTTAGTGGGTCAACATGTCTTTTAGTTATTTATTCATAAATTCAGGTATTATAAAAATTGTTGTTTAGTTATTACGTTATGTAATGCATTCTGAGATGTTCAGTTAGATCAATATATGACTATGCCTATGATCTAGACATCTAGTAATTAATATTGTGATATTAATGATTTGTTTTTACAAAGGTAATATGAATTTAAATTCTCGTAAAATATAAGTTGCTAGCCAGTGTTTAGAGTAAACATATGGTAAATATAAGTAGCCTTTATACATGATTTTAAATATGATATGTTTTTAAACTATCATATTTTCTTCTATAATTCACACACCCCCTACATACATTATAATAGATAAAAGAATGTGCATATAATCAGATTGTGTTTGAGTTGCTTTAAAAGTATATGTCAAAACAAGTTTACAAAATTTGATTTCATATCTAGAAGATTATTGAACAAACCTTCTGATTTTTTTTAAAATAGGGTTAAGAGAGAGAGAGAGAGACCTGACAACGGGAGAATTCTCGGGGAAAGGTGACATAAGGGGTTCCCGCTTCTGCTAGGGGCGGGTTCTTCTTCCACTTTGACCGTACTGATGGTGACCTGACGACCTGTCTACTAATGGTGACATGACTATTTTCTGATAACTCGCCCTTGGTAAGAGCGGGTTCTCAAATAACTGCGGGACCACACATTTTACCTACTTTCATGTATTTATACACAAACGAATTCACTCAAATCAATTAACACTTTCAAAAAAACTAATAATTATAATGTCTCGGCCTTATTTTCTACAAATATATTGGGATGGTGATATTTCATTTGAAAATGGAAATATCATATGTGATGTTTCTACTAGAAGTTCAACTATTATTCTTTGTAATAGAGTTTCATACGAAGAGTTTGTAGATTTGATTTATAATTATCTTCAGGTTCAAAAAGAGTATTATAATTTGAAATTAAAATTATATTACTCTTATGCTGATTTCTCTTAAAGTTCTGAAATTTTCAATGACTCAAGTCTAGATGTTTTGTATTATTTGGGAGAAAATGTTGAAAATTTTCGAGCAAACGTTTATGTTATCATTGAGCCAAAATTTTCTGTACAACAATCCAATTATATGGATCTCGTACGCGGTTTCTCTGTATCTCAAGCACCAGATCCGTCAAGCAATTCTTATCATCAAGACAATGTAAGATCGCATGATTATCAAGCCGGTCCGTCAACCAATTCTTATCATCAAGTCGACGATGATAATGGAGGTTTTGAAAAGTCGGATGATGGTCGTTCAAACAGCAGTGAAGATACTGAACTCATTCCATCACAAGAAGAATCCAGTGATGATGACAACAACACTTATGGAGTTTCAAACAATTATAATTCTGGTGTTACTCCAGGAGCTTACAGGGAGGTGAACTATTCTGAAGATCCTCAGGAGCTAAGAGATTATGAAGCTGCTGATTTTGACGATGAAGACCATATGGATATATGGAATGAAGAGTCAAAAGAAATTCGTGTTGGAATGTATTTTAAATCGAAAGATGAAGTGATGCATGCAGTGCGGTTATGGAATCTTGCACGTAACAGAGAGGCTGTTGTAGTTGAAAGTAAACGTACAAGATGGAGAGCAAAGTGCTACAGCACCAGCCCTAATTACAAAAATAATCTTCATAGTGGTCCTCCATGTTCATGGTACGTTTATGCTTCCAAAAACCATGATCATCACATGTGGAGAATTTCAAGATGGGTGAATTTCCACAACTGCTTTGGTATTGTTGTGGTAACAACAATAGAAGTTTCAAATGCAGAGATATTGTTACCCTATCATCCATTTTGTTCGTCAAGATATTGCTTTTCCCATCAAGCAAATTCAAGCGCATTTGAAAGACACGTTGAATGTTGATGTTTCATATAATAAAGCCTGACGAGCTAGAAAAGCTGCTATTAAGAATATTTATGGTAGTTACGACAGTAATTTTGAGGAATTACTACGTACATCAACATTACAAGAGAAGAACCATGTTATCGTGGAATGGTTACATCATTCGACCGGTACATCTGCTTATTACATATTTAAATATGTGTTTTGGGCATTCGGCCCAATAATTAAAACGTTCAGCTATTGTCAGCCTGTGATATCTGTTGACGGGTGTTTCTTGAAAGGTTCTTACTGTGGTAAAATGTTAATTGCAGTTGCAAAAAATGCAAACAACTATGTAATGCCGATAGCTTATGCAATTGTAGACGAAGAGACGGTAGAAAGTTGGAGTTGGTTTTTCCACCAATTCTGGTCACACATTGCAGTTCACCATAAAATATTGGTTCGGGAAAAAAGTTATGTGTTATTTCCGATAGGCACAAAGGAATTATTCGTGCAATGAATACTCTTGAAGAGTGGAAAATTAATTTTGTGTATCGATTTTGTCTCCAACATGTTTGAAGTAACCTCATGCAAAAGTTCAAGGTTTCTAGCTTAAAAAGGCTATGTTGGTCTATCGAAAGCACCACCCAACAAAGAAAGTATAACTACTGTGTAAGTCAAATGACAAGCATCAATCTAGAAGCGTGGGAATATTTAAAAACTATTAAAGAGAGTAAATGGACGTTTCTACATGATAAAAATCATCGTCGATGGGGTAACCTGACGACGAACATTTCAGAAAGCTTCAACAATACATTGCGAGGTGTCAGGCTTATGCCAATAAAAGCTATTATTAATTGTACGTTCGAGAAAACAGTCGAACAGTTCAGAAAGCACACTGACATCGCAACCAACTGTAACACCGCGTTACCCCCTCGCATATGGCGTTTATTTAACACACATGATATTAACTCGCAAGAGCATATTATAACAGAGTTTGATTACAGAGAAGCGAGGTATAGAGTTCTGTCAAAGATACAAACAAATGAAGCTGGTGGAAATGATTATACCGTGGAATATAAAAACAGAACTTGCACGTGTGGTAAATGACAGATGCAAAGATTTCCATGCTCACATGCAATTGCAGTTTGCCGCCATAGAGGTGAATCACCTCATAACATTGTTCATTAGGTCTATAGTACTGTTGTTTATCAAGAACAGTATAACAGACATTTTCACCCGCTAAGTCACAATGATTATTGGAAGAACCGGGTTGAAAGATAAGAGGTGATCCCTCAAAAATCACCACGTCACGAGGTAGGAGACGCACGAGAAGGATACACAACGAGATGGATGTTCATCATCCAGATGCACCTGTCATACGTAGATGTTCAATATGTAGACAAACAGATCATAACATGAACACTTGTCCAAACTCATATTCATGAGGAGATTTTTGTATCATAATTTTATTTGATGTGTACTAGTTATTATTGTTTAATATTATAATATTAGTTTTATATTATAAAATATAAATATTAATTTTATTCCAAAAAAATCCTATAAATACCACCAACCTTATCATCATAAATCACCACATTTCAAACACCACCATACTTCCAAAAAATCACTACATAAACCATAAAAATGGCACACCGCCCCGGTAAAGAACCAGTTCATGAACTCTGATCGATGAATTCAATTCTACAAAGATTGAGGCGGCCTAAGAAGCAACATGAATCGTCTTCGTCAGAAAACAACCCGATGCGTATACCATTTTAGTTGCAGATGAAGAAGAATCTAAAAACGGGTCAAAAGATGTTATTGACTTCTATAACAATGGGGATGCGCCATATTGTGTTTCATTTCTATTTGATGGTAATTGGCTTGGGAAGGATTTTTGGGGTGCTTTATTAGGGTACGAACGCGACGGTCGTCTTTCTCCATTGGTAAAAATATTATATATTTTTCAGTTAAATAAATTAGTTTTATATAATATTTATTAGATGATAATATTTTATATCACGGCATATAGAAGGTTGGGTAAAACGGATGATGCGGATGAGACGTGAAAAGCTTGCGAAATTTGAACCATCAGGGTTGAATTGGACAATTTTACCACCTAGTTTCGGGATGAATTATGTGTGTGGGAAGATGTCAAGCCTGTCAAATATGCAACGGAACTGATGAGTTGTACCCTCCATTTTGGGAGGTGCAATATGTTATATTCCAATTCTTATAAAAGCAGTAGAAGATTGGTTACTTATCCGAATCAACTTGCATACAATGGAGATCCTTCAGTATTAGTCAAATAACTTATATCGTGAACTATATCATGAGTTAGTTCTTCCTATTTTAGATTTTATTCCATGTAATTTTTACTGTCTGATGGAACAGATTGGTTACTGGAAGAAAAATTATACGGACCGTTTATTCATCTTGATAAAAGGGATCAGATGTCTTTCACAACTACTGAGGAGTACTTGCCTAAAGGTGGGGGTGACCTTGGTGGTGATTCAGGGGTTTTTATTTGTATGTTAATGAAAAGCTAGTTCAAGGAAAAACTTTAACTATGGAGGGAGATTTTAAAGACACTTGTGCAAGATATCGGCGCTATATAGCAAAAGAGTTTTATCAGTATCGTTATACATATAGTCACCCTGAATGGTTCACAGAAAAGACAGTCAAACGCAAGACCCGCAAGTGACATTTTTTATTGTATTACCACTTTACTTGTTACTTTTATTGTACTACTTGTTCGTTTTTGGATACTTATTCTAATAATATTGTAGCTTAAGTTCGTATTTTATAATAAAATTGCATTATATAATTAATAGATAAAAGTAAAAAAAATTACATAATTAAAAAGGTAAATTACATCACTAAAAATATAAAAGAAATAATATCTAACGAGTGTCATCATTATCGTCTATTGCTTCATCATTTAAGTCGAACAGGCAAGGAGATGTTTTAGAAAACCGGTCAACTGATTGAGTCGTATCTTGAAATTAAGGGTAATAAGGTAACGGGGAAGAATGGTGAAATGATTGTTGATAACTATTATCAGGGCTTTGATAAGGATTTGACGGCCCTCCTTCTTCGAAATTCTGGGTCCCCATTTGACTAAAATGTGGAAACTGAGTACTTGAGGTACCACCATAAAAAAAATCTTGGTTGCCCATTTGGCTAAAAAAGGGGGAGTCAAGCTATTGTTCCGTGAAATCCCTTTGTCCTGTCATATTCTGTTGCACAACAACATTATCATCACCAACCTGTCTACCAACCCGCCCTCGTCCTCTACCCCTTCTGGGTAAACGTTGTGGGACAAGAGGAAGTTGAGTATCATCAACATTGTGTGTCACATGCGTTGGTAGATAACTTATATGGTTTGCATGTGCCAAATCCATATAACGGCTCGCCATATTGCTCCCCGTTTCATCCCTTGGTCTTTGATAAAACTGACTCATCCCATCCATCTATAAATAACATTATGAAAGATTAATTTAAAAAAAATAATAATAACAGTAACAATAATAATAACTAATATTAATAATAATACCATCATTCTCAATCTTTGTCTATCATTTTGGAAGCCATGAGGGTTTGTGTCTTGATGAGCCGGGTTTGTTGTATACACAATAGTACGCTCTAGATACCACCTCATGTATGCTTCAAAAGCAATTGGCGAATCAGTATACGCTTCATTAGCAACTGAATTAAGCCGAGACGCCCATGCTTGAACAAAGATATTATGATGTTGTAACCAGTTTTTATTTCTACCACCTTTACGAGCAGTCAAATATAGATTTGTATGTTGCTCCCGGGTTAGTAACACACTTGTAGGGATTGGTTGAAACATTCCAAATTGTCTTAAAACCCTACTTGGAATGTGAGGCTCAACAACTTCCCAACATATAATGTATGTGTCACTTCTCCAGCTTTGATGTTCACTTGTGCAGATATCAGGTAGAAGGTGGATAATATTATCATAAGGCCTCCAATTAAACTTATATAAAAATATGAATTAATATGTTTACAAAATGTTAATATATACAAAATAATATCAGATTAATATTAATACCGTGGCCTCGCTTAATGAATGCAGCTGAGATTGATACGCACTCAAACAGTGTGGAGTGGTGTTTACATAACTAAGTTCACCATTCCATCTGTAATCAAGTTTTTAAATATACCATGTTAACTAAAAATATAAGATTACAGATAAATAGTTAGTACATAAGTTTTTTTAACATACCGTGCACCATATGGTAACCTGAAATCAATAGATCTCGTATTCTTGGGACACATAGAAGGTAATCTTTCACATTCCCATAATTGCAACAAGAATAAAGGTCCACCAATTTCTCGGTTTGTGACACTCGTTGCCTTAGATAACTGTCTATACAAAAATGCTAAAATTGCACTTACCCAACTAAGTCTACCATAATTATTTAAGTTTTCAATATGACTTAAATAATTTATGTGCAACCGGTTGCTAGAAGTATCAGGAAATAAAGTGGCACCAATCATAAAAAATAAAATTAATCTAGCTCATTGAATACACTGAAAATCAGTGGCATTATCAGAAAATGGTTTTATTATTTCATTTAAAATAAACCTTAGGTTTAACTTATAACCACTTACAGCGCTTGTAGCGAGTGTACAACCGGTTAAATACTCAAACCTTATTATAATTTCGGATGCACTTATAGCATAATCAATGCCACAAACAACATCACCTTTAACCGGCAAACCCCATAAAACTTGAACATCTTGAAGGGTTATTGTGGTCTCTCCAACCGGTAAATGAAAGGTGTGTGTCTCTGGCCTCCATCTCTCCACTAAAGCTGAAATAAGAGCACGATCAAGTTTTCGATAACCACACTCGATCACACCCGCAAAACCAGCCAACCTTATATATCTCATAACATTTTCAGGGATATGTACTTCATCAATGTAATCCAAAAAGCTTTATCACCTCGTCTAGCACGTAAAATTCCTTCATCGCTTTCTGGATCTCAAAAATAATAATCAGCTCTATGTTGACCACTTAAAAATAACAAATCGTTATTTAATGGACCGTGTGTAATTCTCCAGCTCATTTTTTATTTTTGAAATGAAATATAAAATTCTAAAAAGATTAGGTTTAAATAGTGAGAATTTGGATTTTGAGACGAATTGTGAGAAATGGAATAAGAAAGCTAAATAAATAGATGAAGGTAGGTAAATTTTGGACCGGTCAAAAAGTCAGAAGCCGCCCTTCCCAAGGGCGTGTTCTTCTGCGTTTTCTCAGCCGTAGATCTTAAGTGTGTTGGTAGATCGGACGGATCGTATTTAATGGAGAACCCGCCCTTCCCAAAGGCGTGGTCTCTCCTATCTGCACACACCTGCACACAACTGCACACACAAAAAAAAATGACACGGAATTCGAGTGGCAGAACCCGCCCCTGCCAAGGGCGGGAACCCTCAATGTCAACTCCCGACAAGATTTAACTTTCTTGTCAACATCAACCCTAAAAAAACCCTATTTTTAAAAAAAAATCCCAACCTTCTTTATCCCACTAATCGGTATTTTTTTTACAATGACAACATAGATAATTTAAAAAATATGTATAACTAACTTTAAACGAAATATGAAAGTATTTTATCGATCTTTTAGTGTAGATTAACAATTTAAAAATATATGAAGTATGATAATCAATTCCTGTGGAGCCTGAAACAATAAATAAACCCGTTATAGCTAAGATTTTGGAACCAAAATAAAAAAAAACCAAAAAGAAATCTAAAAGAGAACTTGTGTAAAAAGTCATTTGAAAATTGTGTGTTTTAGTATGAAACTTAGGTGAAGCTCATACTCTAGAGAGGTTGTTGAAAGCGATATGAGAAGAGAAAAATCAAGAATCGGTTGTTAAAGAAGACAACTAGGGAAGAACAAAACATTAACAGAATATTAGATTCGAATTTATTCCAATCAAAAGAGTTGTGTAATCTTGTAATTTTGTCAACAAGTTATAAAATCCAGGCAAGATCAGTCACACATTAGTTGGTATTTTTGTGGAGTTTCTACCAATATAAAAAACCGTTAGCTACCACAAACAGTTTATGCCAACGTCAAAGAGGAGTTCATACTTGGAGAACAGTAGATCAACCAGTGTAGTTTGATCATTCAACTCATGAGTAAACCACAACAAAACATACACGATTATTGTATTGTTGATATCCTGTACATCAATAAGCACGTAGATTTTCTTTTATAGATAAGTAAATTGTATTTATACAATTATATTACTTTATTTGGTAGCCAAATGAAAACAGTAAAAAATTATTTGAAAATGATTAATGTTAAAATCCTAACATGTGATAAATTAGGATTTGGTGTAATTTATAAGTACAAGTAATTGGATGTATGCATAGTTGCTCTAGAAAAGAGTAAATTGTATATATTTAAAATAAATTAACAATTGCCCCACACAAAGAATAATTATCTTAATATTTATGAATTATAACTCTAACATTTCATTTCTCATTAAATACGTTTATGTAACGCAATACGTAATTCCACCGATAAGAAGAATATACGTGAATTTTCAATTGTACTTTTTAATAATTCAATTGTGTTGTTCGGATATGTTAATTAAATCAAATAGGATAATGGCGAGTAAAAAAAATGGTGTTGGATAGGCTATTGGACACAATACTTAAGCTAAAATAAAAAATAAAATCAACTTATCATTGTTGATTATGCCTCGGCTCGAGTTTAATTCGCTAAACAAAAGTTGAACTAGCTTCTCTCGAACGAGCTTGTAGACCATCTATTTGAATAGTACTATTTAATATGGCCTTCATTTAATGAAGAGGCACACATTAACATTACAAGTTAGTTTTTCATAATAGTGTGATTATATATTCCATACTACAAGAAAATACCCTATCGCGACTAGGTTTCCCTATCGCGACTAGGTTTATGACGACGGCATGATGTTGTCACTATAGGTCACCCTAAGGCGACGACATGTCGTTGTCATAGGGTTACTTTAGATTTTGGCTATTCTAGCCCTATGGCGGCAACTTGTCGTCGTCATAGGGTGACCTATAGCGACAAAAAAGTCCTCACCATAAGTGTAGAAAATTCATCGTCATAGGTGTAGAAAAATCGTCATCATAGGGTTATTTTTTTATATTTTGATTTATTTAAAAAATGATAGAATTTTAAAAATTATGTGTGGACCTAAGGTCGTCGCTATAGGTCAAAACATTTTTTTTCTTCTGTTTTTCCCACCAAAATAACTAGGAGGGAAATAGTCCCGCCATTATGAAAACTCTATGGCGACGTCGCCGCCATAGGTCAAAACATTATTTTTTTCTTTTTTTTTTCTACCCGAAGTAACTAGGAGGAAAATAGTCCGGCTATTATGAAAACTATATGTCGACGACATGTAGTCGCCATAAGATTTTTTGATTTTCTTAAATATGATAATAATAAAGTAATAATTATAATTAATAACAATAATAATAATAATATAATAATAATAATAATAATAATAATTATTATTATTATTATTATTATTATATTATTATTATTATTATTATTATTATTATTATTATTATTAATTTATGTACATATTATTGTTATTGTTATTATAAGTAATATTATTATTGTTATTATTAGTAATAATAATAATAATGTAATAAATATTATTATTTAATTAACCGTGTGTATGTTTGTATTATTTTCTTAAATAATAAATATATAGGCTATGGTAACGACAAATGCACCCTACCGCAACGACAAATGTCGTCGTCATAGCTCCGTTTTCTTGTAGTGTACTTACAGTTTACATACTCATACATACTCTGATGAAGTGAGGAAAATTAATTTTTAATCAGGGTGTCCTACCAAATTTATGAGAAGATACATTTAGCATCATCTCTTATATTTCATAATTCTGCAGCTCTATTACATGCACAACTCATCAAACATTTTGGTTGCTTTTGATTTAATATGCAGATTCAAATTCTCCATTAAACCTGGTTGGAGACTAATTAATTGAGAAAATGCTTAATTTGTTATGCTTGAATTACTAAGTTTTATTTATAAAACTGGTGCAATTGAGAGAATTGAGTTGTTTTCCAACCACCAAAACTTGTTATAAGTGGATAACTGGTTGTAAAACTCTAACAAGATACAAACCATACTACGAAATTTGCGCATTTGGGTTTAATATAAACGGGTTTTAGCAGTGTTTTCGCGGGGTTTAACATAAACTGGTGTGAGCTGTGTTTTCGCGACCAGGTCGAACCGGCCGGTTCTTCCCGAACCGCTGGTCGGACCGGAAACCGGACCGGTTCGGACCGGTTTTTTGATTTATTTATTTTTTATTTTAATGAGTAAAAACGATGTGTTAAATCATAAATAGTGTGTTAGATATACAAATATAGTTAAGTTTAATATATAACTATAATATTATATATATATATATATATATATATATATATATATATATATATATATATATATATATATATATATATATATATATATATATATATATATATATATATATATATATATATATATATATATATATATATATATATATATATATATATATATATATATATATATATATATATATATATATATATATATATATATATATATATATATATATATATATATATATATATATATATATATATATATATATATATATATATATATATATATATATATATATATATATATATATATATATATATATATATATATATATATATATATATATATAAATTACTTATATTTAACTACATATATAAATATAATTAAAATATAGTTAAATTCGGTCCAACCGGTCCGACCGGTTTGACCACCAAACCAGTAAGGCGTTCAGTTCGACGTCCGATCCGGTTCTGAAAACATTGGGTGTGAGCGACGCACTTAGGTAGCGTTTGGTATGCAGGAATGAGTGGCGGAATGGAATGAACCATTACGTAGTTGATTCCATTCCCTCAAATTCATTCCATCCACTCTCTTTCTTTTTTTTCATTCCATACATTCTTCCATCATTAGTCACCAACACCACCCGCCACAACAACCACCACCGACCACCAAGATCGCTCGTCACTAGCAACCACCACCGGCCACGGCCGGCGCCGGAAACCAACTCTGGGGACCACCGCTGAAAACCACTGAAAGCCACCACCACTGCAAGAAACAACTCCAAAGGCCACCATCGCCATCGCAAGAAACCACCTAAGGCCACTGCTGCCTCCGGAAACCACCTCCGGCCACCACCGCCATCGCCGGAAACCAACTCTGGGGACCACCGCTGAAAACCACTGAAAGCCACCACCACTGCAAGAAACCAACTCCAAAGGCCACCATCGCCATCGCAAGAAACCACCTCCGAAGGTCACCACCGACATCGCAAGAAACCACCTAAGGCCACTGCTGCCTCCGGAAACCACCTCCGGCCACCACCGCCGCCGGAAACCACCTCCGGCCACCACCGCCACTGGAAACCACCGCTAGCCACCACTGCCGCCGGAAACCACCTCCGGCCACCACCGCCGCCGGAAACCACCGTTGGCCACCACCTCTGCCAGAAACCACCGTCGGCCACCACCGCCACTGGAAACCACCGCCGGCCACCACCGCCATCGCCGGAAACCAACTCTGGGGACCACCGCTGAAAACCACTGAAAGCCACCACCACTGCAAGAAACAACTCCAAAGGCCACCATCGCCATCGCAAGAAACCACCTCCGAAGGTCACCACCGACATCGCAAGAAACCACCTCCGAAGGTCACCACCGACATCGCAAGAAACCACCTAAGGCCACTGCTGCCTCCGGAAACCACCTCCGGCCACCACCGCCGCCGGAAACCACCGTTGGCCACCACCTCTGCCAGAAACCACCGTCGGCCACCACCGCCATCGCCGGAAACCAACTCCGGCCACCACCGCCACTGGAAACCACCGCTAGCCACCACTGCCGCCGGAAACCACCGTTGGCCACCACCTCTGCCAGAAACCACCGTCGGCCACCACCGCCACTGGAAACCACCGCTAGCCACCACTGCCGCCGGAAACCACCGTTGGCCACCACCTCTGCCAGAAACCACCGTCGGCCACCACCGCCACTGGAAACCACCGCTAGCCACCACTGCCGCCGGAAACCACCGTTGGCCACCACCTCTGCCAGAAACCACCGTCGGCCACCACCGCCATCGCCGGAAACCAACTCCGGCCACCACCGCCACTGGAAACCACCGCCGGCCACCACCGCCACTGGAAACCACCGCCGGCCACCACTGACACCGGAAACCACCGCCGGCCACCACTGACACCGGAAACCACCGCCGGCCACCACTGACACCGGAAACCACCGCCGGCCACCACTGACACCGGAAACCACCGCCGGCCACCACCGCCGCCGGAAACCACCTCCGGCCACCACCGCCATCGCCGGAAACCAACTCTGGGGACCACCGCTGAAAACCACTGAAAGCCACCACCACTGCAAGAAACCAACTCCAAAGGCCACCATCGCCATCGCAAGAAACCACCTCCGAAGGTCACCACCGACATCGCAAGAAACCACCTAAGGCCACTGCTGCCTCCGGAAACCACCTCCGGCCACCACCGCCAGCCACCACAGTCGCTAGAAACTGCCGCCGTCGGCCACCGCTGCTGCCGGAAACTGCCGCCAACGAAAACCACCGCCAGCCACCACCACCACTGGAAACCACCGCCGGCCACCACTGACACCGGAAACCACCGCCGACCACCACCGCCACCGGAAACTACCGTCGCCACCACCGCCGCCGGAAACCACCGTTGGCCACCACCTCTGCCAGAAACCACCGTCGGCCACCACCGCCACTGGAAACCACCGCCGGCCACCACCGCCAGCCACCACCACCACTGGAAACCACCGCCGGCCACCACCGCCGCCGGAAACCACCGCCGGCCACCACCGCCGCCGGAAACCACCTCCGGCCACCACCTCCGCTCACCATCACCATCATAACTACTTTTACACTTCATTGTTTCGATTTTTATACCTAACAAATAAAACAAAGATATGATTCATTTATTACTAAAGGGCAACCAAACGGAACAATAGAATGTAATGATTCATTTCATTCTCTTATCCATTCCATTCCCTTATTCATTCCATTCCTTCGTCCATTCCATTACCACAATGGAATAGATGAAGGAATGGAATGAATAAGGGAATGGAATGAATAAAAGAATTAAATGAATCATTACATTCCATTATTCAGTTTGGTTGCCCTTTAGTAATAAATGAATCATACATTTGTTTTATTTGTTAAGTATAAAAAACGAAACAATGAAGTGTAAAAGTAGTTATGATGGTGATGGCGAGCGGGGGTGGTGGCCGGAGGTGGTTTCCAGCGGTGGTGGTCAGCGGTGGTTTCCGGCAGCGGTGGTGGCCGGCGGTGGTTTCCGGTGGCGGTGGTGGCCTGCGGTGGTTTCCAGTGGCGGTGATGGCCGGCGGTGGTTTCCAATGGTGGTGGTGGTTTTCGTCGGCGGTGGTTTCTAGTGGTGGTGGTGGTTTTCATTGGCGGCGGTTTCCGGCAGCCGCGGTGGTTTCCGGTGGCGGTGGTGGCCGGCGGTGGTTTCCAGTGATGGTGGTGGTTTTCGTCGGCGGCGGTTTCCGGCAGCAGTGGTGGCCGACGGCGGTGGTTTCTGGCGACGATGGTGGCAGGCGGTGATTTCCGATGGTGGTGGTGGCCGGAGGTGGTTTCCGGAGGCAGCGGTGGCCTTAGGTGGTTTCTTGCGATATCGGTGGTGGCCTTCGGAGGTGGTTTCTTGCGATGGCGGCGGTGGCCTTTGGAGGTGGTTTCTTGCGATGCTGGTTCCCGGTGGCGGCGGTGGCCTTCGGAGGTGGTTTCTTGCGATGCTGGTTCCCGGTGGCGGCGGCGGCCTTCGGAGGTGGTTTCCGGCGGCGGCAGCGGTGGCGGTGTCTGGCGATAATGTTCCCAGCGTGGTGGTGGCCAACCGCGGTAGTGGCCGGTGGTGGTTG
Source organism: Flaveria trinervia (assembly GCA_025506515.1). Lineage (NCBI taxonomy): Eukaryota > Viridiplantae > Streptophyta > Magnoliopsida > Asterales > Asteraceae > Flaveria > Flaveria trinervia. The sequence continues at coordinate 61,055,415 of CM046457.1, forward strand.
CTGGTGACGAGCGATCTTGGTGGTCGGTGGTGGTTGTTGTGGCGGGTGGTATTGGTAACTAATGATGGAAGAAGGTATGGAATGAAAAAAAAGAAGGGGGAGTGGATGGAATAAATTTAAGGGAATGAAATCAACTACGTAATGGTTCATTTCATTACCTCTACCAACCAAACATGTTTGTATTCATTCACCCTCAATGGTTAATTTCATTCCGCCCTTCGTTCTTGCATACCAAACGCTACCTTAGTTAAAGGATCGTTTCGTGTCGATCCAGAGGGTTTATGGATTGACTTGCACGTCGAAACCATTTAAATTTATATTATATTTTTTAATTTGTTTTTATTTCACAACTTAGACTAATTGGGTTTTATGGCTATTTAAATGATAAAAAAAAAGAGCATTACCTACTTTTTTGTACGTTTTCATGTATATTGTAGTTTTATGGTATTAATCTGTATAAAGAAATGTTATATAATAATTTCGAGTTAAAAAGGTTATGTTCTCATTAATCCACAAATACGATTGTCATGTTTGAGTCTTATGTGTTTAACGTGATTTTAAAATTCGTGTCGGATTCAACCATCAACCCTGAACATGATCTCTTTAACGCGTCAACTTTAAGCAACTAATCGATATCATGTTCCCTATCACAATTGATTTTATAGAAGCAAATTTATCAAGAAAATGTCAAAATTTCTGTAACATAATTCCTAGCTTCCAAAAACAACACTTTTATTTTCTGCACAATGGGATATAAAAAATATGACAAAGTATACACATAATACTAGAAATCAAAGCATCAGACTACTAGCAAAAAGATGCAAAAGTATTCGATCTTTTTGTAATCAGATGTATCGACATTAAATATTAGTACACAATAATGGGTTGTACTCGCCCCGTATGCTCTGTTGTATCAATCAACTGCTTCAACGACCTAAAACCCTCGTCTGTTAAGGAAACTACACAAATATATAAAGGTTTAACGAACCGAAACAAAAGATGGTTAGTAAGCAAAAACTAACAAAATATGAAGGGTGTTCAACTGAACAGTTACATAGAACTGGTTTTAAAAAGATTACCTTGTGTAACGTTTGACCAGTGACACAAAGGCTAGTTGCATAAAGCACTAACATCCTTCAATGTGCATGAGATGTTGCATTGTGGGCACTGTTAACAAGCAAGTGAAAAGTACAGTGAGAAAATCATCGATAGATACATGTAAAGACTAACGCGTTTAATACATACTAAATTTTAAGTAAAGAACCAAAAAGAAGTACGTAATGTTTGATAGATGTCAGGTAAAGGAGAGCGGTGTACTTGGTTACACATACATATAACCGTTAACTCTCATATTTAAAGCAAAATCACATAGATGTTTAAACACTTTGTTACAGTTCTCTATTTAAAGTTCACTACAACAAAGCAATCCTATATCAACAACATTTTGATACTTATACCAACAACATGTTGTCGCTATAGATTTAAAAAACTTATATCAACGACAAGTCGTATGTCACTATATTTTACTTATATGTTTGTTTTTTATAAGCAAAAAAGGACACCAAGAAAATATATATATATTCAGCCTATATATACCGACGATATGTCATCGGCATATGTTTTTGATATTTTTTACATATTTACCAATAACAAAAGAAAATATAAAAACCTTGGAAAATTTCATAACGACAACATATCGTTATATCCCTATTAAATAAGCGTCATATATTCCCTCTAATATTTAGAACTAGCGTAAAAAAATTCTCCTAGAGACTTTTGGTCAAGAACCCTAAAAAGTATATAGCAACGACATGTTGTTATTATATTTTTGTTTATAAGTACAACAAATGTCATCATTATAGAATCAGATTCATGTAGTGAATAGATTAACATTAATTAAACAAAGCAATAGATAGATATAGGATCAAACCCGCTTATGTCCCTGAAGCCAATTCTTAATGCATGACATTCCATATATATGCCCACAAGAAAGACAACTGCACAACAATAAACACACAAATAACATTAACATTATAAATATAAAATGCAGTTTTAAGTAAACAACTGTATATACTATAAATCTGATACATAAAATTTTTTCATACCAAATTTGATGATCTCCATTGCTATCCCAAGCTTCCCAACAAATGGAACAAACATCGAATTCACCAAAATTTAGTTCTTTCTTCCCTCCATCAGCAACCGAACTCCATATCGAATCATCACTTTCTTCGTCTTCTTCTTCGTCATCGTCATCATTATCATCGTCGTTGTCATCATCATCATCATCATCATCATCTTCGATCGCATCTTCATATTCTTCTGATTCGATTTGCAGGCTGAACTTTACGAGGTGTATGATTATTATTGTAGCGACGGGAATAATAAGAACTATAGGCGAACTAATGAAAATAAGAACAAGAATACCCATTGAAATATTGAATTTAGCTTTTTGGGTCATTGGAGATCTGATCAATATATAGGTCTTTATATGCATGTGATTAACAAGAGGATTTGGTTAAGGAAGGTGATTATTATCTGATTTACGCGAATAACTAGCTAGATAGTTTAAAATTATTTTTAAATATTTATATAATAAGTTTGATAAAATATATCTTTATTCATTGGATATCTATTCTTTTAACAAATAGATATGATTTACTAATGTATTTAGTCCTGTTAAATATGATGGAACGTGAAAATTGTTTTTCTAGACGTTAAATCAATTGGTTTGGAAATAGGTATCCTGTGTTTTTTTTAAAGTGAAGGTTATGAGTTCAATTCTAATTTGATAGAAGTTTTACAATAATGGGTCTTCAGATGATGGATTTTCTCGGGATGTTGGGTGGATAAGGTCGCCAGTGCCAACTGTGTTCGTGGGCGTGTGTAACCTTTTGTCAATAGATTTACTCGGATGACCGGATTTAAAATATTTGTTAGTCACTCAAAAAAAAATTTTCTACATGAGTCTTTCTTTACTTTCTCTTTTAAAAATTTATATTATTTTACTTTTTCATAATTAAGTTTACAAATATTTTTATTTACTCTTGTCCTCAATATCTAAGGATGTTTACAAAAAGTGACTGTTTCCTTTTGAATCCTTACTCTTATCGTCTTTATAAAATTTTACTTTCATGACAACATGATGTACTTTTTTTTAGATTTTGAAATTTTTGTACTCCAAGTTTTCATATAAATCTTATGTAAGGTCAATCCAAAACGAAGCGCAAGTAATTACCCACTAGTATAATTTTAATTTGATTGGATTTCTATCTTTAGTTACAAGCCACGTCAGCAAAATTCATACAAATATACAATCACGTAAAGGTTAAAACTCAATAGAATTATCATATTAACATATAATTTTCATAACACTACTTTTATCCTCTACTAGACTATCCACGTACATAAGTGATTTACTTGATCCAAACTAATCTTTTATTACAAAATTAATTTCTCTATCGTTCACCTACACAATTTAATCAACCCTGATTTTTCATACTTACACATCCAACCCAAACAAACTTTTTATTAAATATAACTTATGATTGTTTTAAGCTTTTAGGAAAAGGAAAATATCAAAAAGATATTTATTTTAAAACAATATGTTTTCTTAATAGAAAAGAATTTTTCTAATATTCATCAATGGATAATATTTGCTTTATATAAAAATATATTAAATTAATAAAATTACAATATTTTGTGTTTTTTTGTATTTGATAACAGAAAAACCACTCAAAAGGTAAACTATGTGTCCCGTTATTATCTTACTAACTAGTAGGGTCGAGTAAACCAAGACAGAGGTCAAGTATATTGTTTTTGGGAGAGCATGCTAAGAATGAAACGTATAACCGGCCTCTTGGATTAGTGATGGCAAAAACCCCAAACATGATGGAACTCGTGAAACCCGAAACATCATGACGAGTACGGAGACATGTATTTTGGGTATGGGCCAGGGTACGAGGTTAGTTATAAAAATTTTTACGGGTATGAGATTAAGACGTGACACTGGACCCAGTTACTCAAAACTATAGACCTGTTTATCCGAACTATATATTCGTAAATTTAATTTCATTTTTTATTCTTAGATTTTCGTTGACTCTTATTTATTAATACTTAATCTAGTAGGTTTATTATATAATAAAGTAATGCTTCTAAAGACATGTCTTTGATGATATTAGTAATATTTTGAATTATATAAATCATAAACTAATCTTATGAAATTTATATTGTTATGAGACTTACATATTAAAATATTATTTTGAACAATTTTAATTTTGATATTTATATGGATGTGATATATCATAATTAATCTGTTATACGTTCGATTACACACATAAAAGTTTATAAAAATTAGAATGGTAAATAAGATATTGTATTTGGAAACCCCATTGAGTATTTAACAAACTCATGAATATATATACTCCACACATAGCTGCAAGAATACCCGATACCTAAAAAATATGCAACGGATATTGAATCAATATGAAACAAGAATTTACATCGAGGTAAGAAAATAAATTTTACATCCGAATATAAGACTATAAGACTGAGATTATCAATACCCGTCTCATATATATATATGCCCAATGTCATCCCTATCGTGGATAACGGACATCAATGCTACCATTCGTGCTACCCTAGAAGGTTTCTCTCATCTTATTTCTATACAATTTTTCTCTAAAAACCGAGTTCTAAAATAGAATGTTGAGTAGTTAAGATTACCACATTGGTGAACCCATTGTTCTTGGGAAGTAGAGAGTTTCATTATCGATGAATCACAACATATAATGTTTGTTTATTAAGCAGATAATTAACTATAAGAACCTAATGCATACATATATCTACTAACTACTACATATAAACCAATAAAAAATTCCTACACCAACAAAACTTCATCAATGGTGGCATGTTTATTATAAGTCGATCATCTTCTTCTTCATCATCAACATTACCACCATCATCATCAATATCATCTTGATCATCACCACCATAATCACCATCTTCATCTTCTTCGCATTCTTCTTCATCATCATCATTGCCATCAGAATAACCACGGGTTGAATAAGAAAAACACGCAAATCAACTAACAGAAAACGAAACGCATCCATCGAGTTTAACTTTCTGCTATTGGAGCTCTCATCAAAGGCCTTTTATATGCAAAACAAGTCGGTTCAGGAAAGTGATGTAGTTAGTTTTTATTATTTTTCTAATTTTAATATAATAGGTTTATTAAGTATATATTTATTCATTGGTTATCCTACTTATAGATATGATTTACTTGTATCTAGATTTAAATTGATTGGATTTCTATCTTTATTTTACTAGCCACGTTAGCAAATATCATGCAATAGCCAATGAGAGAAAAAAGTAACTTTTAGTTAAATAAAGATGTAAGCTTTGAAAAACTTTTTTTTGTAAAACTTGGCTTTACAAGCTAGAATCCGACCGATTTCCACCGAAAAAGAAGAAGCTAGAATCATCTAAATATTCCAATAGAAAAACAATTAAAATTTTTTAGTTTTTTAATAAACTAAAAAAGAAATCTATTTATTAATATTATTTCTAAGAAAACATTTCTTTATAAAATATGAAATTTTCTAAAACATCAATCGTTTTTAAAAATATAAAATATCTTCATATGTAAAATATTTATAAACGAAAGAGAATTAAAAGTGGAAGTTATAATAAGGAAAAAGACTTTAAAATAACTTGTTTAAAACGATTTGTTTTGAAATAAAATGAAAAAAAAAATTAAAAATACATATCTAAAAGTTTGATATCATTATTATTATTTATTTTACTTACTCATACTTAATTTCAATCGTATATCATCTTATAATATTGTTTAATAATCATAAATTTTTATTTTATTTAATATTTATTTATTAATTCATGTAATACTAAAAAATAGTATAATCATATAAAGGTTAATTGATAAAATAGTAACATATAAATTTTTATATATGTTTACTGCTGAACAGTGACCACTATTAGAGTATTTGGGATGTCACAATTTATTAAAAATATAGAAGGATAAAAACGTAAAATAAAATATTATAGAACATCAAGAAGAACATGTTATCATTTTTCATAAATATTTATACTAAAACAAGTTGTTATTATAAATAGCAATTGTTAAAGACTTTAGTTAATTGAAGGGATAACTATCGTGTAGATATAATAAATTTAGTTAATCGAAGGGATAACTATCACAACAAACGTGTAACAAACAATTAAAAAGTCATTTGACGATAGAAATAATTGCATAATATAAAAGTAACTGCATCAACCAAATAAAAACCAATGAAAACCACAACGGTAACACATGACTTGTTTATACAGATTTTTTATTTTAAAAATCGGTGAGGCGCTCTGAGACGATAGGCTCCCAGAGACATTAGGAGAAGGGAAGGTGCACACATTGTATACCCAAGTCATAAGTTATTTATATATTACCTTTTATTTCTAATAGGTTTCTATAATCACATCTAAAATTCAAATTTACGTAAAAACTTCCAATGCATAAAATCTGTCAATGTACAAGAGCACGAAACAAGCAAATTTAACATGTGCTTCATCCCAATAGAAGCTGCCCTCTCGTTTGAGTGTGTTTTATTAAGGTCAGTTATCATCTATTGTAACATGCTACAAACAATTTATTAAAAACCCATTATGACCCGTTGCAACTAAAACAACTAAAGCTCTTTGCATATACCCCTTGTTGTAGGAGTGATCATAAAAAAAAGACGAAATGAATTTTTATAATCTAAAGTATGACGCATCAGCTTTTTCAATTTTATTGTCAAGAGCAATGTCACTCGTATAATCTTCATGAATCACCCTCAATTTATAATTCATTTCCATTAGATTTTGTTTACAAGAGAGGTATGTTTTCCTATTACATTTATAACGATCATTGTAAGTAAAATCAAATCAAACTAAGATATAAATCAACGATGAATATGGGAGCGGCATTCCCACTTAAATAAGAGATATTATTTTAGTTTTTGTAGTTAACTATAATAGCACATTATTTATATTGGCATGGACGACTGTCGAATAGGTATTAAGTCACCTTATTGACTTACACACGAGAGTACTTTAGACTTTTAATACACAACCTCAAAATAGGCCAACTTTCGTTCATCATCTCTATTTATCGATTGTGCTTGATGTACTTATATTTCTTGTTCTCAAACCTTAAAAGTCTATTCATGTCAAACGATTCGCTAAACATGATGGTTTTTAGAAACATCCCTAGGAGGAGATACTCGTATGGTAGGGTAAGCTACCATAAACAAGCATTGAACATTATCACAAGTTAAAATTTTATAATATTCATTCTTCGACTCTTTGAAGTTTAAAATTTTAATCTTCGTTGTTCTTTCATCCAAATTTTATAATTTTAATCTTGTTCTGACACTTTTTGTTTTGGATTATTGTTTTCTTATAAACACGTGCCCAAGTTTGTTTTCAATAAAGATTCAATAAACACTTTCAAATCTTGTTCTTTCATACACTTATGTTTTGGATTTTACACTTATTGTTTTCAAATCCTAAATAGTGATTAGATTTTGGTTTACAAACTCTACAGAAGACCAAGATGTTTTTAACTTGATGAAGTAGATCAAGTATAACAAACTTATAAGTACGTATAATGAACATGGGGATGTAGGGCCTCAAATTTGTAGACATAAGAGACTAGTTAGAAAAGCAAATAAAAAAGGATACTTTTGGAATGGAAACAAGATGATACAATTACTCTCATGGCATGTTTGGGATTTTGAGAAGCTAATAAGTTTAAAAAAGTATTTGGTAAACCCAAAGTATTTTTCAAACTGATTTTTTAAATAGAGTAAATATGAGTTGTGAAAAATAAATAGTAGGTTACTTATTAACTTTTAAAAATTATTTTTAGTCTAATTTCTTATGATATTCATTTACTACTTTTTATTAACTCCCCTTATTTTTTAAGTATGTCTTTTTTATCATTTTATAACATTTTAGTTTATAAGATAATTTAAATATTTTTTAAAAACAAAATTTAAAAAATCATAAGTTAATAAGTTTTTTTTAACAAAAAGTTATTTTCAACCAAAATAAGTAATCTCAATTATGCCTTTAGTAACGTGACTAGCGATACACTACTGGTTAAAAACATGGTAAAGGGGTAATGGCAATTTTAGGAGTTTTACCCCGTCATTGTTGCAGGAATTGCTGTCATTTTTTTATTTTCAGTTTATTCAAATTGAACATAATTTGGATATTTGAACTCGATAAGTTTTCAATATTATGATTATTTATGACTTATAATAATGAATTTGGATAATCCAAATAATCAACAATAGATAATATGGCCTCGTATGCCATGATGGAAAATGTCAATGTTGAAGGTATACAATATATGCATGGTGCAATAAATCATGGTCCATTTATATAATTATATTTACCAATTAATTATTCATCCTTTATTTTTTTTATTTGAGCCGGAGAAATAAAAGAAATAGTAAAAATTGATTACAATTGTTTATTTAATTGAATAAAAATAAATGATGAGATGTAGGAGCATTCACATCTCGTTCCCTATATATTTGTAAGTGTATTTATTATATTATATGAAATGATTATTATTATTTATAAGTGAAATAGAGAAAATATTATTGTTCATCTGTATATTTGGTAAGACATGTTTACCTCTTATATTTTTTTTAAAATTTTTCGAAAGTGATTGTGAGTTGATGAAAAAAAAATGATAATGATAATAATAAAGATATAAAAATATTATCTAACTAAAAAAGAGAAGAAAAAAATAGTAAATTTCAATATCAATATAAAGATAAGAATAAAAATTGGAATGTCAATGTTCAAAGGCATCATTTGGTTTAAAAAATTCTCAATAATAAAAATTGGAATTGATAAAGTTTACATCTAAAATCATCTTGTTTGGTTAGTAAACAAATGTAATTGAAATTTTATTTTTTCTTCACATTCATCATAATCACATTCTTTCCACTTACACAAAATGTTCAACAATAATATTAAAAATTAACGTTCTACTTTCACTTAGAACTGATCAACCAAACCTATTAATTTAAATAAAATACCATTTCACTTCAAATGTCAGTTTAAAATTTATTTTCACAAAACACTCCGCAAATCAAATGAATTTTAAAATTAAAAATGATAAAAATAATATTAAGTTAAAATATATATTTTTTAAAAAGATAACATTTTAATGCTCAAGGTGTTGTAAATTATATGTGCCGTTGATGCAAATTAGCATCAGATTCTTTCATTATCTTTATGTTCAGATTCACCACAAACATCAAAACCTCCATCATCGCTCCAATTCCTCCACTGATTACACCAACAATGGCGAAAACCATATCTTACATCACTGGATCTGAGCTTCTATCCCTCAAAGAACGCACTAACGTAGCCATTGTTGACGTCAGGTAACTTCACTTCTCATTCATCAATGAACCATATCTTCATTCCCCTATCAAACACTTTAATCGATAACACATTAATGAATCATCTGTGAGTTTACAGGGACAACGAGCGGAGTTCCGACGGTCATATCGCTGGTTCGCTTCACTTCGCCAGCGATACGTTTCAGGATCGAATCCCTAATCTCGTTCAAACCGCTAAAGCTAAGGGGAAAGATACCTTAGTGTTTCATTGTGCTCTCAGTCAGGTATGTTATGGATTATTGACTTTGTTTGCTTTATATGTTTGTTGATGTAGTGATTTGATTTAGGGTTTACTGCAAGTTTTGTAGTTATGGTTGTGGAATACTCTGAATTAGGGTTTTTAACCACAGATTTTCACAATCTAGTTCTTGTTGTTTCATCTGAAATTAAGGTGAACATAAAAACTTTTAGAAATTGATTGCTCATTGCTCATTGCTTTGTAATGTGACATAGATTATCCATTATCGAATCCGTCATGCGTTAATCAACTGTACCTGATGATTTGTGATGCTAGTATTTGCACCTGTGTTTATTGTTTTAAAAGGCACATGGCGCTTCGAGGCGTTTAGGTCCTAAAAGTCGAGAGCTTCACATGCTCTATGTATAACTAATTAAGTTTTATGTACAATGAAAAGCTGCGTCTTATTTCTCTCTATAACATGTCACCCTGCATCATCAAGTAAAGTATTCATAATCTGTTGATCTTTTTGGTTGTTTTACACATTAGTCTCCTCCAGGGGTTTCTCTACAGTATAAACAACTAAAGTAACTGTTTTAGGCCCCCAAATTTGAAAAGAAACACTACGTTTACCTATTAAGCTGAAAATATATGTGATAATCCAATCAATATATGTGTTTTTAGAGATAAATGAGAAGGCTAACAAAATGATTGAAGGTCTATCTAGGTAGACTTATAAAAATTGGTTTATCGATGCCGACTTACGAAACTTGGTTTATCGAAGGTTCATAGATTGTTCACAGTTCTTTTAGGTTTATCAATATTAAATTCTTTTTTGCAGATAGCCTTGCTGCTTCCAGGATGCATTTTAACACCAAGTCCTGTTATAGATGTTTTATTCTCATGAAAACATCCGATTTGGCATAAAAATAATGTAATTGCATAATGTTACAAACTGATAAAGTCAATGCCCAATTTCATGCCCGCTAATCTAGTACTTGTTCATGCTTCGGATACCTTATATTGTGTTCCAAGACCTCTGCATAGTTGGCATTCAAGCATGACTATTGTTATACCAAAGTGGCGATTGTTTTGATGTTACTTAGAAGTGTTAAGATATATTGAATTCGTTACACAAGTTAGTTACAATTAGGTGATCAGTTCTCGTCACAGATTGTAATATACAAACACAAATTCACATTTTACAAATTTTCTCTCTTTTTTTCAGAATAGACAAGCTTAGCCTAGTTTAGATTAGATTTATGTTTATACAAAAGTTGATAGAAAAGCAAAAATGAAAGTGATTATTCATACTAAATGATTGTTACAGTGTTAAATATTATAATTAAGTTATTTTGTTTCAGGTTCGTGGGCCGAAATGTGCACGCAGATTGGCAAACTATCTTGCAGAAGGAAAGGAGGATGCAGGAATTAAGAATATAATGGTGCTCGAACATGGTTATAATGGTTGGGAAGCATCTGGTAAACCTGTTTGCCGTTGCAGTGGAACAGCCTGCAAAGGTGGATGCTAAATCAATAGCATTGATAGTATTATGCGATATATGTACTGTTTTTCATACATCATCTGATAAAATGAAACAAACCGAGTCAGGTTAGTTACTTGGCTAAATTTCTTTTGTATAATCCTACACGTTAATCGGTTTATTATTCCATTCACTGGAAGCTATATAAATGGTTTGGAAGTCATTATATACTTATATCCTCCTCTCTTGTCAAAAGCTCACAAGACGCCCCCATAGGCCCTTAGATGCAGTCTAGGGCCGCCTTGTCACATCACTTATAAAGCTCTATTTTTAGGTGCTCCAGCACATATGCAGTCCAAGTTCCGGTCAGAAATTTATTTGGTCTAAAACAATTACACTAGCTCTAAACAAGTCTAAAATCAATCTTAAACAACCTAAACTATAACCCAAAACTAGCCTAAATCATGTTTAGTACCTCTAAAAATGGTATTTTTAAACCATGTGTCTAGGCTTAAGGCTCACACCTCTAGAAATGGTATTTTATATCATTGATATCCTTATGTTTTGTATAATAGTAAGTCTTGATGATTCTTAAGATTTCAAGTATGCTTGGCAAAACAAGTATCAATTTGGTTTAGGTCAAAACAAGTTTTAACCAAAATGGGTTTGGGTTGAATCAAATCTTATGAAAATGTATTGAAGGACTAAAAACTATAGATGTAGTTATTTTAAGATCAAGCCAATACAATTCTAAGTTGACAAAAATTCCTCAGGTAATTCAAGGAAACATGGCCAGGTTTTCTACTTTTGGATGACACTCAAGAAAACTCTAAGTTCGAGTTGTAAGTGCGCGATCAATTAGAAAAACCCTAACTTGATTCACGAAGAAGGGTAGAAGAACATTCAAAGAAGTAGATAGTGAATTACTGGTGAAGTAGTGCGGTGATGAGAATAGGGTGACAACCAACCTATCCACAATGGTTTTGTTGTCTTGTGTCCTTTTCCTTATTTGTACTTGATGAAAAAATGATTTAGCCTAAAAACAACCATAACTTTACGTTAAAAGTCGCAAGAGACATGGATGATCAGATGCTAGTAGGGCTCCTCATGGTCTGGTTCGGTTGTTTTAGACAAAATATCAAGGCCAAATCGCTAACTACGACTTTGGGAAACGACAAACCAAATGAATGGGTTGTGTGGGCGGTTTGATGGTTTAATATGTAGTCCCTCTAATTCTCTTATTATGGTAATAATTGTTTAGATTAGCATAAATAATCCAATGAGTTGAAGATTCACACACACACACACAATCAATTAGGCTCAAATCTAATTGCATTCAATGATGTTTGCATCGCTAGTTCACACGCCAAAAGGTAGCTATTTGTGTGGGAAGATTCACCCTTCGAATGACAGAATCTGCCACAAAGTTGTGAGTTGACCCACTGTGAATCAAAACGAGTACCTTGGAGCCGTTTATGAGGCCGTGAAGAATCCTGGTAGGTGTATGAGACTCTTTGGCCTTAGCCTTCCTCATATGGTGAATGTTTGTACATAGAGCATTATTTGTGGTGCAATTTTGTAAATCCATGATGATCACAATTGATGGCTAGCAAGGTAAGTTAACTTATGCTTTTCAGATCTTTAAACTCATAATCATACTTTGTTTTACTTTAGTTCGTTGAAAAATTAGTCGGTAAATTTGTTAACCAAATTTCCATTAGAAATGAGTTTTTTTCACCCACGTGTCATAGCAGGGTCGTACGGTGTTATTCGCGTGATAAAGAGTACATTTTCGTACTTCGTTACGCGCGTTGTAACGGTGATATTAACGTGTTTAAGTATATAAAATGTATAAAGTTATTGCAAATCGATTTTGAACATTGGAACATAAATAAAAAACAACATTATGTCATACTTGTTGTGACCCAATCAATTGAAAATGTAATTTAAACAAAAAATAAAATAAAAGAAAGGAAAACAAAACCCAAAAAAATTGACAAAAAAATAATGTGGCAGTGAAGATTGAACCTAGGTACCACAAGAAATAAGCTGCGAGCGCTACTAGTTGATTAAAATCATAACATGTGTCTGTATGCTGAACAGAAAGGTTTTATATATTAAATTATTCGGGGTGGGAAACAAAAAAAGAAAAAAGAAAAAATAAACAAATAGCTGGCTAATAGCAAAATGACGTATGGCGTGCCGGTGGGGATACCCACCGACACTTCCAAATAAGTTTATATATAATTTTTGTTCACTAAAGTACAATTGAACAATTAAAAACACAAGAAAAAACAGAATTTGTCTAAATCTGTCAAACAATAATATTTTATTATCTCTGATCGTTACCTCGAGTTAAAAACATCTAAAACACTAGGGTTGATATGAAACTATTACCCTTCATCATATATTACAACCTTGAAACAAATTGAGGCCCTGTAACTTATGGATGGACGTTTTTGTCTATTTACCTTTTCAAAAAAACATAAGTTGTTTTAAAAAACAACCCCAAATATCCACTAAGCAACGCCTTGATGCACGACTAAAAATGATACATCCAAGGTTCAACGAAAGCTTGAACTCAACCCAACCCGACCAACCCATAAAACCTAGGACCGACCCACGATCTCACGGTCCCGTTCTCGGGTCAGTTTTCAGTTTCGACCCGGTGGTTTTGACCAGATACAAAGTTCTTGAAAAAAAGGGAAGCTGATATATCATTGGCGGATCGAGGTACAATCCATTCATTCGACATTACAAAAAGCTTGTTATTGATCTGTATGTTACTCATTCGAATCAACCCGTCGTTCAATCTTCAACAAATTGAAAGAAGCCATTAATGTCGAAGAAAGGTGGAGCTTTGGTACAGAAGGATGCACCATGGAGATCACCCTCTATAGCCATTAAACCACTCACCAAAATCCATCATTCCCCTGTTCTTTTAATCCCTCAAACCCTTATAGCAATTTCAATTTCAATTTCAATTTCAATTTCAATTTCATCATCTTTATGTTCAAATACGTTTTGGGTATCTAGAAATTGGAACATTAAGAAGTATGGAGGGTTATTTCATGATTGAGGTTGGGGATTAGGGTTATTTGAATTTTGATTGGAATTGTTGATAATTGATTTGGGTTATTGAGTTTGATGGATCTTTATGGGTTTTGAATCGGGTTTTTGCCGGCACCCTGATCCGATTGGATATGGGTTAGGAACAGAAGCTATTGTTGAAGCTGCAGGAGCAGAGTGTGTTGTTCCTGAATAGATTACACTTTCGGGCATGTTTGGGATTGTTTGTTTTGATTAAAAAAACTTTTAAGAATGATTTATTAACTTATGATTTTTATAAAAGAGTTTTAAAAAAATATTTGGATTGGTTTATAAACTAAAACGTTATAAAATGATCAAAAAATACATTAAAAATAATAAGAGTTGATAGAAGGTATTTTTTACCTCATATGAAAAGTTAATTTCAAAAGTTATTTTGGCTTTGCCAAACATTTTTTTAATTTATTAACTTCTCAAAAGTTAATAAGTTAAAAGTAAGTGGAAATAAACAATCTCAAACGTGCACTCACTTTTGTTAATTTTGTTTAATGTTTGTTTTGTTTTTAAATTGGTTGATCGTTGGCTAAAACTAAAGCTAAAAGTATAGACAATAAAATCAGAAGTGCACATTCTGTTTTCGGATGGATGAAGACATGGAGTCTTAAGTGGTGTTTGTTTTTTTTAAATGTTTGTGTAGGCTCTTTTGTTTGCGCCAGCAACGCGCAGACGTTACCATTTACAAATTGTTTGTTTTTTCAAAAATGTTTCATTAAAAAACGTTTACGTGAGTTCTTCTTGGTGCAGATTTGGCCCAATCACTTTTAAGATCTTCTAAGGTCTGTAGAGGGTTAAACGTCACCGCCCACTGTCCACCACCGCCGTCGCCGTCCACCACCGCCGTCGCCGTCCACCACCACCCTTCGTCGACCACCACCACCCATGACCCATCGTCCACCATCACCACCACCATTGTCCAGTCCTCCACCACCACCATAGTCCACCGTCCACCACCGTCTAGCACCGCCGTACACCACCATCTAGCACCGCCGTACACCACCACTAGTTTATTTTAGCAATTTACAAACATTAAAAACCAAACATACTTCTTCTTGTAAACTGTAGAGGCTTGATCCACCTCTTTTTTTACAAATGTATGTGGATATGTTCCGCAGACTGCACTCATTTTACATCTGAAAAAACAAACTGCACCTTAGTATTGAGTTTTAAGTCGTATTTATGTCATTTGGATTCCTGTTAGATGTCAATTGCTTACATCTTTTGGTGGAATTATGACAATCAGCTGTAGTTTCAGCAAGTTTCAAGTTTTATGGTGAATCGTTTCCAAATGCTTTTTACTCCTCCATATTCTGGTGAACTATGCGTGATGCTAATAGGATCTTTAATGTATCAACGATCTGCTTACCGAAGTTATATTGACTTTACCGAAGTTAATACAGAATTTTCCTCGAGTCTAATTCTGTGTTATTAATGTCTATATGAAAAGGTCTGCCTCTCGATATTGACTTGAAGTATTTGTAACCTGTTGGCAAAGAACTCAGGAACATTGGGAAGGTAAATTGTACATTATTTTTCAAAATTGCCTCTCACTTGCATTCTGATTCTATTTATATGGTCTTTCGGTATCTCAGAACTAAAATTTTCTTCGTTACATCAACATTGCCACGACATTCTTTTTTGGTATGCTCAACGAAAGTTACAACATATATGAAAAAATAATCATGGGGTACAGTTTAACTTCAGTCCAAAGATCAGATTTCAACTATGGAATTCCTTTAGATTCAATATCAATTGATTGGTTTTTCATAAAATTAATAAGGGGAAGAGAGATCTTTGTGATTACATTCAAACAAAACCATTCAAGGTTTTATTGTATAATTAATTAATTATAAAAAAGCAGTAGATTTCATTCGCACTTTACGGTTGTGCATGTCTATGTGTTATTCATCTTCTTATTTCTGTCTATAAAATTATTTTTATATAAAGTTCCTTTTTTTGTCATTGTGGTGCAGTTCATGGATTCAGCAGTTGAGCTAATGAACAAATCATTTGATGACCGTTAGGATTATAATTAAGATGATTAGCTTAATCCTCGGCCTCAGCGTGCTTAAAAGATGGTTAATGTGGATTTGTTGCTGATTTCTCATCATTCTTGATGTGTTGAAAGTAGAACACATGTTAACATACACAAAAGTATTTCTAAAATTTTGACTTTTGAGGCCAACTTGTTTGACTTTTGAGGACAAATTTGTCGTCAGCTCAAAATGGATGTTGTAGTTGAATGTAGGAATCGATTTTCTTTTTCTTTTGGAAATCCCAAAAGTTAGCATGACCTTGGGTTAGGATTGTAAATGAGTCGGGTTCGATGTTATTTCTAAATTATTTAGTTTTTTTTAATTTATATACACATAACTATATATATAATTATACTTAAACGCTCCTTTGCATACATGTAAAAACTCATATCAGCTATATTTATAATATATATAATAGTATTTATTGCAACAAGACAATAATTAAATATTTTTATATTATATAAGAATAAACCTATTTAAACTTTCAAGCATACTAAAACCAGGTATATTGAGCTTGAATTTGTTAAGCACGGCTAAGTCTGACTATAGATAGCCGAACTCAAGTGGATCGGATTGTTTACGCTCTTACATATTTGTTTTTTTTTCTTGCTTTTAAAAGATGTGAGTTGTGTGAAACAATTATGAAATATATTGCAACACGCCCGCCCTGATGTACTTCTAGGTTAAATTTGGTATTAAAGATAAAAATGGTTCAAAATTATAGTTTGTAGGAGACTTAAAAGAGATTATCAAAGGTTCACTTAATAAAAAAAATTATAAGTAGATTGTAAAACGAATGAGATTGAAGCTACCTCTTTTAAAAAAAACACCTTATTTCATTGTATTTTGAACAGTGCCTAACATACGTGTTGCATGAACCTCGTGCTTTGGCTTATGATACGAAATCGTCCGAGCGCCTCGTGTTTTTAACCAAGGTTCTTTTAAACTTAAGAAAATTAACTTCTCTTGTTCCTAATCGAATGAAGTAGAACTTGTGCAAAAAATCATCATTTTGAATTCTACTATCTCTTTTTTGGTTGGTAGTTGGCTTGCTTGCAACGTTTACTATGTGTGTATGGTGTATGTATATGTGTACATTGTATATATAAAGAAAATCCCACGTGGACACATGAATTTGATAGTCTCATAAATTATATATATACCCTTATCTTTAGTTTAAAAAAAAGAGTTTAAGAAGTTATAATCAGTAAAAAGAACAAGCATAAACCAACATTGTGATGCAAACTCTCATCAAAACCAATAGAAAAACTCCTAAAATAATCACAAAAACACATGGTGGAGCTTCCACAATCACCATTGCTTTCCACCAACAGTCCCTATCCAAAATAGTAATTACCATATATACCTTAAAATCTCCTATATATAAACACAAACAACAAACTTAATTATCATAAGACCACCATTAAACCATTTTAATGGCAAATCGCGATGTGGGAAACTTGCGTAAAGGGCCTTGGCTCGAGGAAGAAGACGAGATACTAACAACCGTTGTTAGAGCTTTAGGCGAAAAACATTGGGATGCTTTAGCTAAACAATCAGGTAAATCCAGTTTAGATGCTTGTTATCTAGTGTTGATTGGTTTTGATAAAATGATTTAAGACGAGTTTAAGTGTATGATTTAAGGTTTAAGGAGGAGCGGAAAGAGTTGTAGGTTAAGGTGGATGAACTATCTTCGACCGAATTTAAAGCATGGTGAGATCACTCAAGAAGAAGAAGCTATCATTCTTGATCTTTATGAACAATGGGGTAGCAAGTAAGTGTATAATCCTATGGTTTGATTGGTTTATTGTAATTATTATAATTATTGTAATTAGGAAATGATTTGATTATGTTTCAGTTTTGATTATTCATAGTTGATTAATGATACATAATATATTATGAGGTTTTCATTAATTTTATATTTCTATATGCAGGTGGTCAAGAATCGCTAAAAGATTGCCAGGACGAACGGATAACGAGATCAAGAATTACTGGAGAAGTCATTTAAAGAAGAAATCTGAAGCACAACAAGCAGGTTAATTTCCAATCTTAATTCACATATTGACATATTGTGATTCATCAAGACTTCATGTTCACATATCAAACACATGAAACTTCAAACCACAATGCTTTGCAGGCAGCAAAAGCAACACAAACCAAGATACCGCGATACAAACACACGACAGAAGCCAAGAATACATTGGTACTGAGAGCAGCATGAGCGGAAAAGAGGGTATTTTTGGAATTTCATCATCTGAAACACCTGAGATGTCTAACATGAATGCATTAATGGGCAATGATTCACCATATGAAAGCAGGATATCAGAATGGATATCATCATGCTGTAAGTGGCCCAATGAAGTAAAAGATGATGAAGATTGCATGGGAGCCTATATGTACCCATGTTCTGTCAATTTGGATCAAGCTCTGAAGAAAGCAAGAATCATAATGTGTGGGATCTTTGGAATCCCATTTGGGAAATGGGTTAAGATTTATATATAGTTTTCTTCAATTTGTATGTTGAAGGTTGATCAATAGTACATAAATAATGATGATCTTTAATGCATGTATGATTTCTGTACTTTGTAATTTTATCCATAATTACAAGGTTTTAGACTTGTAGAATTTAGCTCTCATTCTCATATTTCTAAGTATAACTTAATGGTAAACTGGATGTTAGTAATTCAATTTATGATCTCCTGGCAATAATCCAAACTAAGATATCTGGTAATAATTTGTATTGACAATCTGATCAATCAATGTCAATTCCTAACTTTTACTTTTGCTGTTAAAAACAGCCACTGGCATAATCATTGTAGATTTACAATAGACTTTCACTTGACTTCATATAAAAATTACCTCCCTATTTTGCTAATAATCATGTGAAATTAAGTATAGTTTATAATGATCATGCAGCATGAATGTCACTAGTAATGAAAGTGAAAGCCGGAAGTATCATTAGTCAATTAATTGTTGGTATGAATTATTATCGCTCATTGAGTTGTAGTTTGAATTATTAAGAACCAAGTCGTCTAAAATAAATTTATTATTTTATAGGTATATTTACATAAAAATCATAATTAAATTACGATTTTATAATTAAACTATGAAATCAATCAATGTATCATACTCACTAAATTATTAATAACAGGTTACTGAGAAAATGTGCACCATCATTAATTAAGGATAACATGAAAGATATATGAGAAACTGACCATTTCTCTTCTAAAAGTCATCACAAGTTGTAATTATAGTTCGAACATAGCTACAGGATAGGCGAATGTAACAAGAAAAGTAAGAGATGAACTGAATTATATTTTATTAAGTTAAACAAGAGAAATATTATTTAAGAGAATTTATCATTACTTTTTCTAGACAACATATTGTTTATAGTGATTGAGTATTAGTTCAAGTAGGTTCTACTTCAAGAGATCAAAGTTGTCTAAAGACGATTTAGTTTAGTTAATCATTCTAAAAGTGTTGTGAATTGAAGAAAATAGATCGTGAAAACAGTCTCAAGGCAATGTAAACAATCCAGTTAGCGTAGATCAAAAAGAGAAGAAGTCGTCGTTTGTGTATAGTAAACGAAGGCTAAATTCTAAGTGTGTATTGAAAGAAAGTTAAATTGGCAACAAATGACATCTAAATCGAGTGAATACCTTAAAGGACTGCTTTGACTATTCCATATCATAATCTTTTGAAAGCTAGCTAGATTGCACAAACTTGATTTTTCTGGTCTTGTTGTTAACAGTATATTGACAGCTCACATAATTGAAATTATGAATAGCAAGTTCGATCTCATGGAAACCAAAAGATATCACAAAAGTGTATTGAAGAGTGGATATTGATATGAGATAGAATATTACGAATGTGATACATTTGCAAAACTTGGGTGAATTGGTAAGCATAAGCATTGTTACAAGTAAAATTTTAGAGCTAAAGTTTTTTACTTAAAAAATGTAAATATAAAATAAAGTTATTTTTTATTTTCCATTCTACTACTTATGGAATGTATTTCTTTAGATTGAGACACTTTTACTAATAAAGAAAAAGATAAACCATGTAATTTGTTTAAAAGATCATAGTAATTAATTAAATCTAATTACATGTTTATTACATATAATTATTACAAGAAAAGAGAATGATGTTATTAGACTTGTTTAAATTTGAACTCGAGCTTGAGCTGAAGCTATAGCTTGGCTCGGTCATTAACCAGCCTCACTCCTCCCCTCTCTCTTCCTCTCTAAGTGTAAAAGAGGAGTTACACGTGTCAACTTCTTTGAATCTTGAAAGAGATATAGTATGTCATAGAGTTTGGTCAAGTAAAGTTGATAACACAAAAAGAACATTTAAGAAACAACTTTCCTTAAAGGGGAGGAATACAAAATGGAGATGAAATGACTATTGAAACATGTGTCTCCATAAGTCATGTCACAACACTTATCATGCACTCACATAAAATATGAAAGGAATCTCTAACTTTAAAACAAACGCCACTTCCTGTCCAACAGGAAATCAAAGATATACTTATTTGGATATAAAGCTTATAAAACAAAACTTTAGATCTACCTTTTTGGCATAAACAAGTCTTGAAGATATAGTGAAGTGACAAACACTACAAAAAAATGGTTTCTTTATGTTGTGCTAGGTTTTTGGTTTTGTAAAAGATTGGCGCCCAATGGACATGTACACGAAAAGGTTGCTTGCCATAAATAACATGTATCGTGTCATAGCTCAATATTATCTTAATATATGTTATTTGTTTTATGATTCCTTCCTACGACAGATGCAAGCTTAGTTACACTGTCTTCATCTGTAACATCTATAATTTTATTTGATCATTTTTTGTTTCGTTGAGTTTAGTGATGCATACGATTTGAAGGAATGATACAAGTTGTACGTGCATGTTGTGTGAGGTTCCTCTTTTGTAACAATTTTAGTTTGTTATCTATTTGAGTTTATAATAGTAACATCGTTTATTTAACAGGAAACCGAAATACTTTAAAAAGCAACTATTTAAAATAATATCATCTGTCCTATAGATGCATCATGCATGTCTTATTGTTTAGAGCTGTCTACTTTCCTTTTGTGGTTGCAAAATGTTAAAATATCAATTCAAGTTTATATATTGTGAACTTGTCATAAGATTACTTTATGCTTGCTGGTCTAAACTTAAAAAAGTAGAACATGAGGCTGTGTTGTTTCGATTGTGACTTTATATAAATTAATTAAACAATATGTATAGAGGTTTATACGGTGCAAAATATATATCCACTATAAACTATAACTTATGGGTTTTGGATTTAATATAAATATGTTTGAATCAATTTGAATTGAACTCGTCGACAAGTTTAACTAAACAGGCTTGAGGTGAGTCAATTGCATCAGGGCTTTTAGGTTGACTTGCATATTTTTATAATCTTTTTGAAGTGTGTTTTATGTCAATAACTAAAATATATTGGTTGAGTCAAAATTAAAAATTAAAGTGAAATGAGCATTATATGTTTTGTAATCTAAACATATGGTTTATACATTTTAAATTAATTTTAGAGTATTAGTATTTAAAAGGAAAGTAAAACAAAAATTCATTTAGGTTTAACGGAGTATATATGTGTTAAACCACGAATACACATGTTTTGTAGAGGTTTATACATGCCATGATTTTCAGGTTTATGTCAAGCTATATGTCAACTTGTAAAAACAACCTATTTAACACAATAATTTACTATTAAAATGCTTGCTTTTTCCACTAAACTTACTCGGTTTGCTTCAACACAAAGAATAAAGTTCACTTTGATAAAGCTTATTTAGAAGTTCAATGAAGTGATGCACCTCTATAAATGTTTGTTGATTGTGTTAGTTATTGTTGCTGCTACTTTGTGGTTTATTTGGTTGGCCTGAAATAATTTCTTATTTAATAACAACAAATTATCAATAGAACAGGTTGTAGAGCCGGTTAAATCTAACTTGTTTCTGTGGTTGAGACAGAGGGGTAGAATGATTGATATCGAATGGTATAATTGGTGTTTTTTTTCTTGGTAGGGTGTCATGTTGTATTGTGTGATTTAAACCTAGCAAAACAAAAACAAAAAAACATTAAGCAAAGGAAACTAGATGAAACAAGAGAACCTTGACTTAAAAATCTCAAGAGGGTGTAACTTAGCCGTAGCTCATAATCCAACACTTAGCCAAACTTAAAAGTCTCCCTCAAAAGATTTGTAAATATGTCACAATAGAATAAGTTCATGGGACCACAAGCTAAGAAAGAGACACTCCGGATAAGCCTCGGCCGCGGCTCGTAGGGGAATATCCTAGTTGCGGCTCATGTATAAAACATCTGATCAAACCAATGGATGTACGATACCAAACAACTCTTATTGATATAAAGCAGAGATATAAGATGGCGCATAGTCAAGTAGCCTCCTCGTGCTCGGCTAGAATAAAGGTATGCTCACAAGTCGCCTCAACAAGGAACCAAGAGACACTCGGTCCAACACTTAGATTTTCAAAAAACAAAGTTCTCATGAAAAAGAGCCTTAATGAAGAAAAAGAAGCTTATTGGCTTCTAGATAATATAATCAAATCATAAGACAAAGGGTCTTATTGAAGAAGAAAGAAACGTATTGGCTTGCAGAGAATATAATTAGATCATAAGACAACAATGTGAATAAATTAAGCTCCAAGAAAGACAATGACATGCGAACATACTGCAACAAGTAAGAGTAAAATACCCAAGTCAACTACAAAGACAATGGGCATTAATATCATGTTAGAAACCTTTTATACTACGAGGATACTAAGCTCTCTGTCCAAAAGAGTTCAGACTCAGATAGTTGACCACAGATTGCCAAAAATAGAGCCAAGCCCCAAACCCTCCGGATTAATAACCACTATAAATACCCATCAACATGTAAAGGCATCCAGAGAATTACTCTTCACTCTAAACTTTCTAAGTTTTTAATTCAATCTCTCATACTCAGTCTGTATCCTTACGCTTATGCATATTGCTCATATTCCATACATTTCATACACATACTGACTTGAGCGTCGGAGTGCTTTTGGAGCTCAAACTCCAGAGCCCTCTAACAAGTTTTCTATGGTTGCAGCTCACAAGATTAGCAAAAGAGAAAGAGAAATGAATCTTAATCACTCACGAGAAAAATCTGAAATGAATGAGTCATTCACTTTGAGTGATCTTTCATCAACTCACCCTATGTGAGGGATTTGGAGAAACATTAGGCAAATACATAACTTCGGTAAGTTTTCACTGCGATGCATGAGTTATGCTCTAGTGGGCCAAACTGCTAGATGGCCATAATTAGATCAATTTGGATCATAGATGGTAGTGTGGTGTGCCGAACGTACTGCGATAAATGAATCAATTTTCTGGGCCTGGGCTAATCTAGGCCTAATAAATTTTGGCTTACTATGAAACTAATAAACAATAATGGAAGTAATCAAGTAATAACATTCACATTTTTTATTTGAGTGTGCATCTTATATTTTAAGAGATGGTTGTTAGTGGTCGTGAGTTAAGGAGACGAAAGATTTAAGGGATTGTACCGTGATTCCCCTTATTTGGGAAAACACGGTACAACATTCATAAACTTTTTAATATTTTTAATAATGATTGTGAGTAGAGAAGAGATGAAAAGTAATGATAAGGATATTAAAAATTATTATTTAATTGAAAGAGATAGTAAAAAAATAGTATTTTTAGTATAAATAAGAGTGAATATTTTTGTAGGTTAAGAAATAATTATTGAAGGAAATAGAATGATATTTTTTATTAAGCCTTTAATAAGTTAACAAGTTGACAAAATTTTTAAAAATACAAGAAATTTGGCGTGGGGTTTAACCTTAAGGGTCTGTTTGGTATGCGGCAATGGAATGAACGAATGAATGAAATGAACGAGGGAATGGAATGGATGAGAAGATGAAATTAATTATTCCATTCCATTATCATGTTTGGTTACCCTTTAGGAATAATTTAATCAATGCTTTGTGTTGTTTGTTAGGTATGAAAAAACGAATCAATGAAATGTAAAAGTGGTTATAATGGTGATGATATCCGACGGCGGTGGCTGACGGGGGTTTCCAGTGGCCTGCGGGGGTCACACCCTCAAAATCCACTTGCAGAGTTTTACCGCGAGGCGTGTGAACAAACCAGGATCACAGTCAATAGTTACTCAGAACGACTCTATATGTCATAATTTAAACAAAATCAACCAAAATGCAAACTTTAAACAATGCGGAAGCGTTTTGAAAACAACCCAAGACAATGAAAGTATAACTATGGCAAAACAGGTGCCAACCCAAAAGAGTAAACCATAATTATTAAAATACTAAAATTGTCTTGAAGTTCGTGTCTTAGAATGCAGTGAATCATGCAGTGCTCCTATGGCAAGCAAGCTAATGACCTGAGAATAGCATACTAAAAATGTCAACACATAGGCTGGTGAGTTCAAGAGTTTGAGTTCAATAAACATATAAACAGTTGTGATATATATAAGCAGTGTATTGTAATAGATAGCTAGTCTATTAACAGTAAATATTAATACATAGTGATTTCGCAATTGAAGCTGACTGTGATAGTTGTTGCCTCCTGTCACGAATTACCATGTCGTGACAATGTTCAATAGGACAAATTGCACCCGGTTGACCTCGAGTCACACAGGTGGGGCTCGTCAGACCCAGTAGTACTACCCAAGTTTCCCCGCTATTAAATATTAACAATTCGAAAGTGTGAGGACTTTTCCCATGGTAAACAACACTATATTAATATTATACACAACTTAAATATTAAAAGCGTTCGTAAAATACCAGTATGCTATCTCCCCCAAAAAAGATTAAGTAAAGAGTGGGGCATGAACTCACCTGATGTATGTAAAGAGTACTTAGGGTTTACTTGAGAAACGAGAGGATAGACAACCTTCAAAGGTTACCTAGATCATGTGAGTACATAAGTACGTGTAAATGAAAGACATGTCAAACCCTAAGCATACCAAAACCAAAGACTCAAGCTTTCAGAAAAATAGACACGTTTGACCTAGTTGACCCGTTTGACCCGTTGGTGACATTATGAGTTATAATTCAAATAAAGCCAATGAGCACATATAACATACATGATTAACATTCAAATAGTATCATACACATGCTACATTATCCATACATAACACTTAAATCATAACCATGCCCATAGCATACAACATACACCATAATCATTACTCACCAAACCCAAACATGATATCCTAGCAACTAATCAACACCAACATCATACATGATCACCAAAGTCCAAATATCACCCATGATTATCCAAGCATGCCATACAACTAATTTAACACGTTCTATCACACTAGAATTTATCCTTGAACATACTAGCAGGCTCCTATTATCCCAAACATGATCATAACATCATACTTCAACGTTTACACGAATAAAGTTTCCCTTTTGGGAAAGAACATCCCAAAATCTATCAAACATCCAAAGCATACATGAATTCATCAATAATATACCAGTTCAAGCTCATATTAACACCTAAGCATGATCAACCACATCCAAACATCATAACTCATCAATTCATATCCAAAAGTTACTATCTTTAGTAATGTATGAACTATAACATGTGTTCTTGAATTCCCAATGATCACAACATCAATCTAACATCTAATTATCACCATGAACACATCCATAACATCAATTCATCAATAATTCAACGTTACATGCAAGATAAAGTTACTATTCTTAGTAAGCTATGAACATCAACACCAAATCATCAATTTCTTGCAAGATCCATGATTCCTAACATTCATACAACTTATTAATCATCACCCATTCATCAAACAATCATCATTCATCCATAATCATGCCCAAAATCGAATTAGGGTTTGACTAAAATCAAAACCCATGATTAAACCACTAAAAACATGTAATTCATGCATGATCGACGTTAGCTAACATGTATTCAACCTAACTAACATATAAACATCATCAATTGATCAAAACTCAACACCAAGAACACCAATTTTGTGATTTAAGGTTCGGCCATAATGAAGAACATCACAAAAACATGAAAAATCTAACCTTTAAACGTGTAATGTAACAAAATTGAGACTTGTAATGCGTTGTATGCCTTGAGATCGATCAAATCCAATGTGTTCTTGCTTAATCTTGATCAAAATCGCAGGTTTGAGAGTGGATGAGGAAGGTTACGGTCGCATATGGGGGGTGGGGGCTAGGGTTTATGTTTTACTTAATTTAATTTACATATTTACCCTTTAAACCCTTGTGTTT
The DNA here is from genome assembly GCA_025506515.1 of Flaveria trinervia. Classification (NCBI taxonomy): domain Eukaryota; kingdom Viridiplantae; phylum Streptophyta; class Magnoliopsida; order Asterales; family Asteraceae; genus Flaveria; species Flaveria trinervia. The sequence continues at coordinate 61,081,987 of CM046457.1, forward strand.
TGGTATTTTATAAAAACTAGACTTTAAACTCTTTTTAAAATGTCTTTAACTTAAATATATAAAGATATGAACTAATAATATTTATTACATAATTTTTGCAAAAACACAAGACATACGAACAAATAGGCACGTTTCTGCGTTACGCGATTAATTTCTACAATCAGCAATTAAATCGTGTAAACACATAATTTTAACACAACAATCACATAGTCAATTTAATTAACATTAGTTTAACATTATTAATTATTATTAAGTCACCAATGTTAAACGACAACTAGTGTGTGCTCACGACACGTGTATACAAGACTTAACGGAACTAACGGAGTTTGGTAACGGAAATTTACCGGATGTCACAGGGGGTTTCCTGTGGCAGCGACGGTTTCCAGCGGCGGCCGACGGTGGTTTCCGGCAGCGGCGGTGGCCGGCGGTGGTTTCCGGAGGCGGCGGTGGTTTCCGGTAGCGGCGGCAGCTAGCGGTAGTTTCTGGTGGCCATGGTTTCCGGCGGCGGCGGTGGAAGGCGGTGGTTTCCAGTGGTGGTGGTTTTCAATGATGGCAAATAAGTTTAAATAATATTAAATATCATTTTTATAATGAACATTACAAGACAAATAAGTCAGTACAAAACAATCAAGATACAACCAATAACATAAGATTTTCAATTAAACTAAGTCCAAGTCTTATATTTGCACAAGAAGATCTTCAAGTATCAAACCTGAAACATGTTAAAAATAAACGGTCAACTATAAAGTTGGTGAGTTCCCATGGTTTAAACACACACATATATGTATATATATAAAAAGATTACAAGTAGCAATTCATATCAACGATTACGAGTTAGCAAGCTTATAGAACACCCTTGTTTTCAGATTATTTAAAACTCCATTAAATAAATCACTAGTTTATTAAACTTTTATAGACTTCACATGTGTTTGTAGAATATCAATAATTTATTTAGTTTGATAATTTAAATTCAAAAATGAAGATAAGACATCATAAATTTATAAAATTTTATTTTATAAATTATAAAATATACTATAAATCATAAAATTATAATAACTTGTTTAAATGGTTTGATAAATAATATTCGAATAAAATAATTCGTAATATTTATTAAATTGTACATTTAATGCATTTGATTTATTAAGTAATTAAAATTAGAATAATTTAATAATGATATTGTTTCATTGCATGATAGTTCAAAATGGGTTTGGGTTTGGATTTTAAATTGGAAAAATGGCGGATGTTACAGTCTCCCCTACTTTAAGAAATTTTATCCCGAAATTTAATCACAAGGGGCAATTTCAAGGACATGAGGAGACTTGGATTCAATTCCACGTTTGCACGTGAACTCTTGGAAGCGTTAAAATTCAACAAGTTTAGCTATGATGCTTTGCTATGTTTAAGTTTGTTAAAAGTTCAAAATTCATGATTTCATGTGATCCTTGGCAAAGGGGTACAAGATTATTAATCTAGAATTTTTAATTGATAAACGTTTGTATTTTAAATGGTTCAAGAGAATTGGGAAGGTTTTGTCACGAGAAAAACACTAAGTATTAGTGTGACACGAGACTCGGAGATAAGTTCAGGATGCTTTTGGATGGGATATGGAATTCATAAGAGCTTCTCAAGGAAATAACTTTTACAGGGCTTCTTATGTCATTAAGGTTTCAAAGTTTTATTAGTGTAATGTTGATATGAGGATCATGTTTGTTAAGATTAGAGATTCAATTCAGAATGAGGACATCATTGTAATAGGTTTTCAGGATAAGTGTGGTTTTGTGGGGAAAACATTCGGAAAGATTATTAAAGGTCATTAAGAGATTTGGATAATGAGTTTAAGATTCAAGGAAACAAAATCAATGATGAAACAATTCAAAATAACAAGATGTTTCAAGTGTAACATTTGGTTACAAACCAAAATATTACGTTGACTTATCAAAGTATTAAGTCAACTACAACTTTAATGAAGACATACGTACCTATAAGCGGACACTCACCCCAAGGGTTCCCAGGTATGGTAAACGGATCCATCGGTTGATTTAGATTTATATGTATACCTTGCCTAGACAGAACACCTCGATGTACAGGCATCACACTCTTCCAGCGTTACATGTTTCAAGTTATAGGACATAGATTTTGACGAGACTTGGAAACCACGAATAACGATTTAAAAGCACATTTTGAAAACCATTTGATTCAGGCACATAGTGCCTTAGAATATGTCACACCCCGACCGACGGCGGAATCATCGGGGCGGACGAATGGGAGACGATTGCTCATAGCACATGGAACTAATTAAGTTGAAATATTATTAAATATCATTATTCAATAAACATTACAAAACAAATAAAATAATAACATAACAATCAAGATACAACGAAAAACAAGTCTTTCAATTAGTCTAGGTCCAAGTCCTATATGAGCACAAAAAGATATTCAAGCATCAAACCTGAAACATGATGAAAATAAAAGGTCAACTAGAATAGTTGGTGAGTTTCCAAGGTTTTCATACATAATATAACAAGGTTACAAGTAGTAATTCATGTCATAGGTTATAAGTTAGTAAGGTTATAGAACACATATCGTTACAACCAAACCTCGACTTGATTACAAGTATATAAGATTGGCTAAGTGTATTTGGTTCCCATGATGAACAAACATACGCCATCAGTAGTCGGCAATACATCGACTTTAACACCAAATAGACTTGTCAGGCCCAAAGATCTAAGAGTCGCCAGGCTAGCAATAGTTAATGATTGTAAACGAAATATGTATCTCATATAAGACTTACAATAACACAAATAACCATGACAAAAAGGTAAAGATGAATTGCATGTGTATTTACAAGTATCAAGATGTTTACAAGTGTAAGTTTATAAAGTTAACATGTTTCACCCCAAAAGGTGTGAAATAAAGTAAAAAGGGGCATGGAGAACTCACTTGATATATATAAGGTGATGATAAGAATCTAAACGAGGCTCCAACGGTTTTTTTTACAAGTTACCTAAATGTATTAATTCCAAGATTAAATAATAGGATTATCAATTAGACATGAACTAGAGTTTCAAGTGAATTTAGGGGTTTAAATAATTAAATAAATTAATGAATCGTTTACGTTTTGGTTTAGTAAAGATATTATAAATCAATTAAGTTCAAGAATGATTAAAAAAAGTCTCAACAATTTAAGTTATTGAGTTAATAGAAATTAAGTTTGAAAAGAAATAATTAGTTTAATAATTAATTATTTGATAAAGAGAATTTATTAAATACTTATTTAAATTACTTTAAAACTATTTAAAATTATTTTATAAAGTTTTGAACTTTTAAATGATTTAATATAAGATCCTGTAATACAAAACCTTAAAATAAGAATAAAGTATAATAGCACATTACATTGTTTTATAAGTTTCAAGAATTTAAATAATAATTTAAGGGGTAAATCTATAAACTAGTTATGATATAATATGGTTAAATATTAGATAAATAATCAATTATTATATAATTATTTAAATAACTATTTGAAAAACTTAGTTACTTAACATGTAAAATAACTTAAATTTAAACCATAATAGTTTTGTAGCATTTAAATTACATAAAAGAGTTAATAATGTTTTATATCCTTTGTTATTATTATTATTTTTAAAGAAATGATTAAATTTAAGATCGTAAGTTTTTTTTAAAACCTAATAATTAAGTTATTGATTTCTGAAACATTTTTATTAACAAAATAAATTTTATTTAGATTTAATATCATATTAATATTGTTTTTGAAATCTAAAATATGAAAAATTGCCTTTTAAAAATAAATGATGGAGGCTGGGTTCGAACCCCAGACCTCCAGTTTGCAAGTGTAGAGTGCTAACCAGTTGGGCTAGTAGCCCGAATCTGGTTTAAAACTTCCTTAAAATTTTTAAAATCATTAATTGCAAAAATCCCCCAATTTACTCAAGAACCCTAGAATGATTGAATCCAAAATTGAACCCCAATCCGTTGTTGTTAATGTCGATTATCATGGGGCTTTTGATCCCCATGTAAAATCGAGCATAGTGATATATGTAACTTACATGATTGAGTTCTATTTGATGATCTCAAGTTTAAGAACGAGTCACGATGATGTGATTGTTAATTCAAGGTGCAAACATTGTTCGTAATCAAATTAACTTTGCAGGAAGCTTCGGATGATGTTAATAAGTGAAAGCCCTCAACCAATTTTGTGTAAAAGTGCTTCAAACATGGTTCTTGATTAGTTGCAGGTCGCAGACGAAGGTGGTGTTCGATGGTGATGAAATTTTGTGTTGATGATGTAATGGGGAGTTCTATTAGTTTAGGAACGCTGATTTGGTGATTTACCCTCGCTTGTTTAAGCGTTTAACGATCGGTTTCAAGTCAAATGAGTTCATTCTTTGAATTTAGATTTTGGTTTCGAGTTCTTGCCATTAATTATCAAATGAATCCAATTAAAACCGATACATGGTTCGAAACTGATGTAAGAAAATGAAAGGGTGGTTTAATTGATGTTTAAACGAACGTTTTGGGTGGCTGGGTGGCCACCGGAGCTCGTCGGAGCTATGGCCGGAGGCAAAGATGGCCGACGGGATTGGGGGCGGTTTGGGATTGTTTTTTTTAATAGTTGACATGTTTAGCCCCTGATCTTTATGCTTTTTTTATTTTATGTAAGAAGTATTTATATGAAGTTTTAGAAATTACAAATTCACCCATAGACTTTATAAAACCCATTTACATAATAAACAAATCAATTATTTGTTAAACTTTATAACAATTATAAATCTTGCCAAATATTTATACTTGTTAAGATGGTCAATAATAATTGTCTTATATATATTTATTTATCTTTTTAAAAAAATCCCTACAAATTTTAAAGTTTACATAATTGGAATTCATAATATATATATAAAAACATAAGTTTAGCATTAAACTTTATAAGCTTATACATTTTATAACTTTACAACAAAAAGTATTTATATCTCTAATAAATTATTACAAGCTGTTTTAAATAATAAAATAAAAGTAATTCACAATGAAAGTTGTATTTAATCAATTAAAACTATTACAATAATTTGGTAATGGAAATTCAAATTGAGTTTGGGTTTTGGGTTTTATCTCGAAAAATTACGAATGTTACAGAATATGATTTAAGGTTTGTGTGTGCATTGATAAGATTCAAGATATAAGCATAGACACATAAGGCATATAATCACATAATCAAGTATAAACACATAAGAAACATAAAATCCTATCTAAACATATAAAAATACATGAGATGACTCATGTGTAAGGGTACTTAGTTATAGTCTAGGTCATTCCATTCTAATAACCTAAATCCCTATAACCATTACTCTGATACCAATCTGTCACAACCCAACCGACGGCAGAATCATCGGGGCGGATGAGTGGGAGACGATTGCTCATAGCTCATAGAACTAATAAGTTTAAATAATATTAAATATCATTTTTATAATGAACATTACAAGACAAATAAGTCATTACAAAACAATCAAGATACAACCAATAACATAAGATTTTCAATTAAACTAGGTCCAAGTTCTATATTGGCACAAGAAGATCTTCAAGTATCAAACCTGAAACATGTTAAAAATAAAGGGTCAACTATAAAATTTGTGAGTTCCCATGGTTTAAACACACGCATATATGTATATATATAAAAGGGTTACAAGTAGCAATTCATGTCAACGGTTACGAGTTAGCAAGCTTATAGAACACATACAGTTACAACCAAACCTCGACTTGATTACAAGTATATATGATTGGCTAAGTGTACTTGGCTCCCATGATGAACAAGCATACGTCATCAGGAGTCGGCAAGACATTGACTTTAGCACCAAATAGGCTTGTCAGGCCCAAAGATCTAAGACATCGCCAGGCTAGCAATAGTTAATGATTGTAAACAAAATATATATCTCATATAAGACTTACAATAATAAAAATAACCATGACAAAAAAGTAAAGATGAATCGCATATGTATTTACAAGTATTAAGATGTTTACAAGTGTAAGTTTATAAGGTTAACATGTTTCACCCCAAAAGGTGTGAAATAAAGTAAAAAGGGGCATGGAGAACTCACAAAATGTAGGTGGCACTTAAGATAATAATAAGAAATAAGATTTCTCCAACGATTCCTTTACGATTCAACCTAAGTTGATGTCTCAGAATTAGAATAAGGTTATGATTCAAGAGTAAATATGAATTAGGGTTTCATTTGGTATTTGGGGGGTTTTTAATAAATAAATCAAGTAAAATAAAATAAAGCAATCGTTTATGTTTTGGTTCAATAATGTTGGAATCAATCAATTAAATATAAGAATTATAGTGAATGATTCGGTAATTAAATTTATTGAATTAACATGATGTGTGAAAAGAATAATTAATTTAATAATTAATTATTTAAAAATTGATAAAGGTACTTAATTGAATATTTATTTAGTTGGCTTTAAAATTATTTAGAATTATTTTATATAGTTTTGAACTTCTAAATGATTTATTATAAAAATCTTATAATACAACTTTTAGTAATAAATAAAATATATTGTTTTACAAGTTTCAAGAGTTTAAGTAATAAACTAATTATGATATAATATGGTTAGAGAAATAGATAAATGACTAATTCTTTAAATGATTATTTAAATAATTATTTATTTAATATATATATATATATATATATATATATTTTAATATATTGATTTATAAAATATAAATAAAATCATAATAAATCTAGTGATTTCAACTATATAATTAAAGATAATGTAATGACTAGAGATAACTTAGTGATTTCAACTATATAAAATTGTTTTTATGAAAATGACCAATTATAACATTGTTAATAATATTTTGTATAATAATTGTTTAAGTGCTAAAATTAATTTAACAGAAAATAATTAGCTAACTTCTAAAATAGATAAAATTTACAAAACTGATTTTTATAACTTTTAGGAACTCTTAGTAATATTTTAAAGGCCAAAATTCTTTAAAAATACATGAGCGTGCCCGGGTTCAAACCCGGGACCTCATGGATGGGGGAGTAGTGAATTAATCAATGAACCAAGGCCTAAGCCGCGATTCATTTGGGTTTTTAATTTTTAAATACACATATTAAAAAAAACCTAAATCAGCATGAACCCTAGAAACATATTCGAATCAAATTGAACCTGAATTCGAAGTTGTTAATAGAAATAAAGTTAGGGCTTTGATTCGCCAAGTAAAACCGAGTATGTGGGTGAGTGTAATTACCAGAAAGATGATCGAATCGATGTTGAAATGAGAAGAAGCGCCGCGGCCACAGTTGAGTATAATTCAAGTTGCAAACATCGTTGATAATCAAATTAGTTCAACGCGAAGCTTCTGCTGATGATGATGAGTAAAAGCCCCCACTTAATTTTGGTTTAAAGTGCCCAAAAGACGTGTTTCAAGTTGTGAGTTTCCTTCGGGTGTTTTGGATATAGTTACATATAATTACTTGATGTTAACAAAGATGGTTGATATGCTTAAGTTCGAGACTTCAGAACAAGCGTTTTTATCATTTAATTTGAGTAATGGTGTTAACGTTTGAGATGAAAACAATTTCGGTTTTGAATGTATTGTTTCGGTTTCAATTAGATCTTTAAACAAGTTCATTAAACGAATTAAGATGGAGATTAAATCCGAATAGCATAACCGAGGGTATTGGAGTGGTTAATTTGCATTAAAATCGGGCGTTTTTTATAGGAGGAGGTCGTCAGAGATGTTGGCCGGAGGTGGTCGGAAACCGGGATGGCAACGGAGATGGGGCGATGGTTTGGGTATTTTAATTTAATTACACTTTTGGTCCTTCTATTTTCATTAGTTATTATTTTATGTCAAACTTTCAAAACTAAGTTTAAGAAATTACATTTTGAACCCCAAGCTTATAACACCCTTGTTTTCAAATTATTTAAAACCATTAAATAAATTACTAGTTTATAAAACTTTTATAGACTTCACATGTATTTGCAGAATATCAATAATTATTTAGTTTGATAATTTAAATTCATATATGAAGATAAGACATCATAAATTTATAAAACTTTATTTTATAAATTATAAAATATTCTATAAATCATAAAATTATAATAACTTGTTTAAATGGTTTGATAAATAATATTCGAATAAAATAATTCGTAATATTTATTAAATTGTACATTTAATGCATTTGATTTATTAAGTAATTAAAGTTAGAATACTTTAATAATGATATTGTTTCATTTCATGATAGTTCACAATGGATTCGGGATTGGATTTTAAATTGGAAAAATGGCGGATGTTACACCATGGTTTCTGGCGACGGAAGTGGCCGGCGGTGGTTCCCGGTGGCATCGGTGGTCTTCGATGGTTTCTGGCAGTGGCGGTGGCGGCGGCGGCGGGCTCTAGCGGTGGTGACCGGCTGCGGTGGTGGTTGTTGTGGTGGGTGAGTGAGTGGTGTGGTGACTAATGATTGAAGAAGGGATGAAATGAAAAAAAAAATGGTGAGTGAATGGAATGAATTTGAGGGAATGGAATCAACTATGTAATGATTCATTTCGTTATTTTCACCATGTATTTGTTCATTCACCCTCAACGGTTCATTCCATTTTGTCCCTCATTTCTGTATACGAAACGCTACCTAAGGTCTAGATAAAGATGATGATATGATTTTAACCTTTTTAGCATAAAAGTGTGTTGTTTTTTATTTACGCCTAACATATTATAACTTGGTTGCTTGCAATTTCTATGACGAATATATGCAAATGTTAATTATAAGTGCAATCATTTCAACTATAATATATAAGTCGACATGATGTTTTTTTTATTGAATGATACTCTTATGTTGACATCTGTAACAATCAAATGATTATATATCTAAATTTTAATCAAATGGCTAGAGTGATCAAAAAGTCAATTTCATAAATTTCACTTGGTTTAACAATGTGTGTGATGAAAGTAACTTGTTCTAGAAAAACATATGTAAAAGAAAACAAAAGGTGAATCCCTTGTTGAATCAAAATCTACTCGGAGAACTTTTTCCGAAACGTTTTGATGTCACAATAACATAATTGAATCACACGAAGAGCATATAAACATGAACGATAACGATGCAATTAAGAAAGATGAGATCGAAGCCATAGTATTCGGCTTAGAAGACCCATCACTATCTTCGCCGTAGTCATTTTCATCGTCTACACCTCCCTCACCGTTATCGTCGCCACCTGTCCATTTCCCAAGCTTATTGCTCCTACAAAATATCAAACCCTAAACGTTTACATACCCGGGTATAAGTCTTATAACATATAGATGACTTACGCATCTGTAGATTATATATTATTAGATTGAAAACATCATTTGTTTTTCTTAGCGTGCGTGTTTAGAAAAGAAATGATCATGATATCTAACCTGCTACCAAGCACGCCGGCATACATGGTGAGTTGGTCGATCAAGCCCGCCGATTTCGGCTCGACACTGTACGCTTTCTCGTACTTAAGCTCTAACCCTTCACCAGACGCCACGAAAAAAGCTCCATTCATAAGAATATCCCCTTCACTCCTCCAATTCCACCCTTTCCAGTGCTCCTGTGGTGTTTCCACCCTCTTTGTCACCTTATCGACCAACTTTTCGACGTTAAAATCACCGAATCAAGCAATTTGATCACAATTTCAAGAACAAACTTATACCTCCTTCGCGTTACGATTCACTGGAGCTGTGTATCGGTTTCCTTGACTATTGATCGTCGGGTTTCCGCTCCCTCCGATAGCATACATCTCCCACCTTGAATACACATTGTTAACCACATGTATATAACCTCTACGGCATCGGGGCATTCTTTGCACCAAGTTTTTTCCGAAATGGTTAAACGCGATGGTCACCTTAAGAATATTTTTATAAGAAAAGGCGTGTTAGGAGATATAATAAGGTTCTAGATAGCTTCGCTAATGTTATCTTTTTCTAGATAAGTCGTAACGGGTCAGCTACTTTGAAGTCACCACGAGTTCATGATTCATTGGTCCAAAGTAGCTACCCCTTCAACTTACCTAGAAAAACATGATATTACACTACTAGAAAATAGATTTTTTTGCAGCAAACATTTGCGACAAGTTTGTCACAAACACTATATTTATCACAAGATTACGACGAATTTTCGACAAAATTCACACAACATTCCAACAAAGCAGTTGAAAAGAAATAGTTGACGCAAATATGTAACGCTTTCCGACAATTTATCAGCAATATTGCAACAATTATATTAATTCAACATGATACGTTAAATGTTGCATAACTTGATACTATACACACTTGCAACAAATATGTATTTTTTTAATATATACGTCTGTGACAAAATTGTCGCAAATATTGCATAAGTTGCGACAGTTTTTCACAATTTTTATGTTACAAAATATACTCACCTGCATGCCGGAATCCGGCAAGTAATCGTCACTATGTCCGAGCAACATTACTTCATCATGATGCGAGAAGAAGTTATTCGAAATCGTGATTCCGGTCGAACCCATGACGGCATCTATCAAACCATCTTTGCAATGTGACAACGAGCAGTGATCTATCCAAAGATCACGAGCCCCGAATATCGATATCCCGTCGCCATCAGACTTTGTTCGATATCCGTAATGAGTAGGACTGGACCGGATCATCGTGTTACCCGACTGGTAACAATGGTGGATGTGAATATTATGAATAATAATGTTGGTGATGTATTGGAGAGTGATACATCCGCCACCGGTGATGTGGACGTTGGCGCCGCGGCCATCGAGTGTTTTGAAGCTGTTGAAGATTAGTTCTTGGGAGAGTTTGATGTGCATGTTGGTTAGGAAAATGATCCAAAGGGGTTCGGGTTGGATGACGGCCCAACGGAGGGTGCCTGGGTTAGGGTTGACGACGTCGGTGTCGGAGGAGTCGGTGACGACGTAGTAGCGACCGCCTTTTCCGCCTAAGGCGTATTGGCCGAAGCCGATGCCGCAATCAGCGAGGCGCTGGCGGTTGAGGTGCCAGTTGGGGTCGCAACGCCAACAGTCGTCGATTGGGTTCCCTGTCAAACATGATGCGGATGAGTCAGTTGTTGCGTATGTCAGCATTTCTCTTCTTGTAATTGAGACATTTACCCTCCTGTATTAAAAATACGAGTGTTTAATAAGAGCATCACCAACAAAAACCATTTTAAAAAAATCAAACACATAAAAAAACATCTTACGTTGGTTATTGTCTTTGTGTTATAAAATTATTTTATCTACTATGATACATAATTTAACAAGTTTTTCGCTGACAATTGTAGGCATTTGTTTATACATATATAGAGAATATAATTAAGATTACAAATACGATAATTCGAAGCACAACCAGTTGTAAGTTGTTTGATAGTTGTATAGATAGTTATACGTATTGTTGTAAATGTGATATAAGACGGTATTTAGTTGCTTATCTTTCTCTTATGCTATAGGTGATTATAAGAATTAACTACACTTGTTTATAAAATTATCATATTAAACAAGTGTATCATGTTATATTCTCCTTTATATTTGTTGTGGTTCCTTTTTTCTCTGCATGGATCTAATTACATTACTAAAATAGCATATTTTGAATATGAAGACTTATTAAAATATCTGTGGTGAGTTAGTGATAGCGATGAAAAAATAATGTCATGCAAGCATTACGTATGAGATGGTTGCTATCATATTCAATGGGTGTAATGATATTTGTGCGAATGTGAGGGTTCAATAAGAAAAGATGATAAGATATAGTATAGTTGTTGATAACACACACAAAAAAGATAATAAAAAAACACGAAAACACTTGAATCACGCATCTTGTAGTTATCACAAAATGCCTTATTGCGGATGTTCTTAAGTATGCAAGTTTTTCGTTAACGTCTTTACGCATTAAAACTATTATGCACTTAATTATAGCTATTGGTTTTATAATTATGTCAAATGATTAAAAAAATAAGTTTTTTAAACAAAGATAAAATTGTTATTTTTTTATAATAACTTTTTTTCTACTATTTAATCACATACACTTGTACCTTAAATTATTTGAACCTGGTATATACATACTAAATATCATATATTAAAATCTTTAATATGACTTAATACCGTGAGATATATAAACTAATAAATTATACAACACATATACTTCTTTGGCATATGTAAAAGTCTTAATAGCTTCATAATCTTAACTGGAAAAGTTAGACTAATAATTAGGTGTTCCCTAAAATAAAATTAGAAAAAAGCAAAAGTTCACATATTTGAAATTATAGAAAAAGAAACAAACCCCATAATATCTTGAACAAAGAAAAAGTGAAAAGTAGACCATATATTATTATATTCTTTATAATATAATATTATATTAACACTGGGCTCAAGTAGACTTAAAGGAAAAAAAAAACATCCATTAATCCTCTTTACAAGTTACCAATATTTGTCTACTGGTTTTTGACAATTCCTTATTGCAATAAACGCTTTAATCATTAAAGTTTAGTGTAATTACTATATTGATTCACCATGACTAATTACATTTTAACAATTAAAATGATAAAAAGAAATAAAAATAAAATACAATACAATAAAGATGGACATCATAAAGTAGATTTGTTTTTAAGCAAAAAAAATTATATTCTCCTAAAATATATCATGTATTCATTGTTTGTTAAGATGATCGTAAAATGATATATTTTTCAACCAAAAGTTACTAGTTAAATTCTGTAAATTGCAAATGTAGTTATTTCAAAAGTGCTGAAGAGAATATTTGTTCGTAAATAAAAATATATATAATATATAAATATTTTTACCAAAATATACTATATTATACCATTAATGCACAACACACTTGTCCTTTTCCTTTTGTCAACATACATGTAATTTGTTTGCAATTTGATCCTTCAATTATTACAATTTTGGGCCCATAGATTTATGGCTATACACTTGACATTCTTTATCCAATTATATCCTTTGCTACCATTAATACAACATGCTTATCATTAGTTTAGACAAATTATTTCATTTGCTTGCCATTTACTCCTTTAACTATTCCTATTCATTAATTTTGGCCCATAAATATTTATAGATGTAAACATTCCTTTTACCAAAACATATCATCTTTTACCATTAATTCAACATACATATACTTAACAAAATATATAATTTGTCAACAATTTGCTCTTTATGGCTCCATACATAACACTATATATCATCAATATACAAAAATCTAAAAGCTACATACACACACATTGACTCATCCAAAAACAATTTGCTTTTAAGTTTTAGCATGCACATTCTTGACACACACACACACACACATGATAAGAGAATCAAATTACACCTTACATCCATGAATCTATTAAAAAAGATGCAAATTTGACCTGAAAACAGAGTAAAGTAAGCTACATTGTCAAGAAAATGATGTACCTTTGAAGACCTTGAGAGACCAATTCAGGAGAAGGGTGTTGGCCAGGTAAGGTTAGATTATTGAACTCCATTAATGCACCAGTTTCTTGAGCTATGCTCACTAGTAACAGAGTGTACAACACCACAATGTAGGTCCTTTCATGCTCCATTAATGTATGCATCTATGTGTGTTTATGGAAGAAGAGTATAATGGTAAATAAGAGAGAATGTGGTGGAGATGAAGATAAGTTGAGTGGCTAGTTCTAACAGTCAGCCTCCACTGATGGTGGTGACTAATGGATGATGATTTATAAGTTATAACTCAAGTGAAAGAATGGTTTAATTAAGGTGGGGTAGGGTTTAAAAGGTAAAAGGGTAAATTGATAGAATGAGCACACTCTCTTTGTCAACTATTTCAACTTTCTTAATAATTGGATTCTTTGAAATTTCAATTTTCTAAAAACATTTACTCTTTTTTTGTTATTTTCTATTGCTCATCCTATATAATATGAGATGTTTAAAAAACAGAAAAGATTGTAAAGAAGTTACATTGTAGTTTATTAGAATGTATTCCCCCTTAGTTTTTATTTAACTTTGTCTCACATTCTTCGTGACCATGGTTGATGTTAGTTTTTAGTTAACGAACTTAACCAACCAAGAGACAGCTAAGTTGTAATTGTGTACTTAACCAAACAAGAGGTGGTTAAGCTGTAATTATGTATTTAAACATGAAGAACCTACTGAGAGATCAGCTGCAATATGGGAAAATGAAATATTATAAAGAACTCTATGCATACTTGATTATTATTATTTTAAAAATATTCCCAACAAGTAATTTGTCGTAGAACTAATTGAGAATATGAACGCGAAATATTAACAATACAAAGATGATACAAGAAAGAATAACCGTGAACAAGAACTTTCAAATGATTATTATGAATTTAATGATTTTGGATGTTTCACCGATTACAACTCACCCTTATTTATAGTGTTTAATTAACTGTAACTAACACTTAACAAATATTGAGAATTTACACTAAACACCCTATACTATATCTTCCGAACGGAAATAACCCTTTGGAAGATTCCCTACTGAAATATACATACTTCGGACTTGCTAAGTTACAACTAATCTTGACAACTTATCAAATATCAAGTATAAGAATATGGGCTGAGTATATCCACAAGATGAGTTTCGTATAAATATAACAGAATCATGATCAGCACAAAATTATAATCTTTACTATTGAGTTTGATTCTTTTTAAGTGCCAAGTTCCTGCTATTTGCAAGTGTTAGGCATTTTATAGCTCTATATTATATTTCCAATGGGTCAAAGCTAAATGTGAAACACATTGACATCCTTCCCTTTTGTTTTAAAATAAAACTTTTAGCTGATGTTTGTCTAATTATATGCTTTAAGATTTTAATTTTATGAGTTTTGAAACCGTAATTTGATTGTTTGCTATGTTTAGAGTTGGGATATGTTAAAGAATACTTTTTGGTTATTGAGAAAGTTTTTGGATCCCCTGCTGGATTCATATGTTGAGAGAATGCAAACAAGGTAAATGCTCTATTATGTCATCATTCATATTTATCTTCATATCTTAGTAGTTTTAAGTTTTTTGTTACTGATTGTCTAATGACTTTTTTTGTTTTAGCTGTCTTTTGACCAGAACACTAATAGTCAAGTAATCCAGAAACAAGATCGGACGTTATTCCGGTTCATCTATATTTTAGTTTTAAGACGGGATACCCATGCTTCGGACGGGATACCCGCAGCGAAGCTCGGGGTTGTTTACTAGTTGTGTATTTAAACATGAAGAGACCTACTGAGAGATCAGCTGCAATATGGGAAAATGACATTACCATAAAGAACTCTATGCATACTTGATTATTATTAGTTTAAAATTTTAAAAATATTCCAAACAAGTAATTGGTTGTGGCTTTATATATAATGTACAATAACACAAGGTGTATACATGTAACATGTGTATAACTTACTTAAAACCAAAAGCATGCTTATCACTGGAACACCACTCTGCCATGATCCTCTGAAACCCATTGATGACTGTTGAACTCGAGCTCTTGATCGGTTTTCATGGAGTTCAGCTTTCCATCATCATCATCATCCTGCTCTTTCTTTGTTCATTGCAAATCTCATTTCTCGCATTAGAAGCAACACCATCAATATTGACATCATACCATTTTCATGAACTAGACAACAAACTCCGAAGGTAGAACTCAACATTATCGAGCCCACAGAGCGTTTTCACCACTGGCATGGTAGCAGGAACATCTAACTGAAACATCGAGTCAGAACCATCTAACCCTTTCCAAGAACACAATTGGTTTCTTGCTTCTTTAATGGCAGCTCGTGTTGCGCAATGAACAGAAGCTGCAAGAAGTAACGGTGGCTCACCAGAAGCTGCATGTCACAAGAACAATAACATACAAATGGGAATTTGACTGATCTGTTTAAGATGTAAATGTTTAAAGCTGAACTGGCTGAATTCTTTTGGTCATACCTTTTGAAGAGAGAACGCGTTTTTTATGATGCCCACTGTTTAGTATTTGCACATTTAGTTGTTTAGGTATGGTGTCAATTGTAGGTATCTTGTATGACCATGTGCCATCCACAACCACCAAGCCATCAGAGTTTGTAAGATATTCTTCAAGCATGAAAAACCCGATTCCTTGCACAAAAGCCCCTTCAATCTGCAAGAAATAACGTCGTATTCCAGTTAATTACTTAAATACCCCTTGTTACGGGAACTTGATGGACTTATGTGACATCCACAATAACCAGATAGCATGGATCATCACTAACTAATTGAGTATCATGAACACAAACCTGTCCCAAATCAACAGCAGGATTCAAGCTCTGTCCGCAATCATATATGATGTCGGTTTGCAAGATTTTGGTTTCTCCGGTCAGAAGATTTACTTCCACCTGTTTTTTCCCGCGTGTAATTAGCATCACAAGACAACAAGAATACGCAAAAAATGATGTATGTATAGTCTAAAACTTATATAAAAACTAGCGATATTGGATACGAAACTTACCTCACTAACTGCAGCACCATAATTGATGTATCTCATAGATGTCAACTCTGGTACAAAAAATGAACTTGCTGACAAATTTACCGCTAGCATATTCGCATGCATAATAAGTAAGTCCCAGGTGACTGAATCCATTTGTTCTTTTAGCTTTTCTTTCAATGACACTAGTCTTTCAACCAAAACATTGCAGCAAAGTCTAACTGCTTCGCAGCTTGCTTCAGAAGTTGTACTTCCAGAAGTAAACCCACCTTGAACCATACTCAAAGTGTCGGCTTGTATGACCCGAACCTTCTCCAAGAGCCCATCGGTTCCGTCACACTGAACTGCCCTTAGACAATAAGCAGTCATTTGTTTAACCTTGGTCCATAGCCCTTGACCCAACTCAATACCACCAACTTCCACCACAATCGAACCATCTCGTAAAATACTCACTTTGCCAGGTGTTGGCCTCAATGCCACCTCATGCAATATCGGAATACGAGAAATTCCCTTTTTTCGCCATGTATTATATTTATTAAACTTGTTGACTTCTTCAACTCTATAGTCAAAATTTGAAGATTTCATTAACTTATCCCATATAGTTGGTAAAGTATACTCTAAAGGCTCACCGGCACTAACTCCATAAAATAACCGAAGACTATCAAAACTATGAAAATTCACTTCCCTGACAAAACCGGGATCTAAAGATAGATGACTTGCAACATGTTCTATAACTGCTTCAGCTATAAAAGATGCTTGCACTTCTCCTGGGGCCCGCATTGCAGACTTGCTGGAATGGTTCGTTTTACATACTTTAAAGTCGAATGATAATGCACCAAAATTGTATTTCTTGAGTGCTAACAACATGTTCCATGGCAAAATGGGGCTAATATCAGGTGACATACCGGCGTTTATTAAAACATCAAGATGTAGGGCTGTGATCTTTCCATTTGATTTAAACCCAATTGTGTACTTTATCTTCATAGGATGTCTTCCTCCTGCCATTATCATATCGGTCTTCCTGTTCACGTATGTTCTTACAGGACGGCGTAATTTGTATGCTGCAAGTGCACAGGCTGTTGCAACCTATATCATATATATTAGTAACACAATTGACAATACAATATTAAAACGAAAAATGGTATTAAAATAACTAATGCTCACGGGCATAGCTTTAAGAGCCTTGCCACCAAAACCGCCACCGACCCTTCTTGTAATCACACGAACATTATGTTCAGGAATGTTAAGACACCTTGATATGACACTTTGTGCAAACTCAGGGACCTGAATGGAACTGTACACCACCATGCAGTTGTCTTCATCTGGAACCGCTAATGCGGTTTGTGTTTCCATATAGAAATAGTATTGTGATGGAAGTTGAATCTGGATAACAAGTAGAAATCAATAACCAATCTTAAAAAGACAAACGCCCACAAAAAAGATTACTACTTTGAGTTAAAATACCTCGGCTGAGTGAATCTGGTGATCAGATTCAGCCATTCCCTTTGAGAAATCACCAACTTGTGATGGATATAAGAGTGAAGGGACTTCAAAAAAGCTTGATTTCTCAACTGCCTGTTCAACGGTTAATATAGGTGGTTCTAAGTCTTCAATATCATAATCAACCATGGCTGTATCAGCTGCCATGTCAGCATTCTTTTGTGTATCCGCAACCTAACAATTGCATTCCTTTCAGCATAATTCTTTATAGTTACACAAAGTAAGATTTTTGAGAGAACTAAATACCGCAAATGCTATACGTTGGCCAGTACACTGAGTAAGTTCATCAGCAAATAAAGGTTCAGGACCAAAGAGGGTCTTAGCTCCTATATTATCACCTCCTTTTGGAATATCTTGAAATGTAACAACACAACTTACATCCTTTTCAGACTTTAACTTAATACCCTTTACCCGCGCCAATGGTTTGGTGCTGTAAATAAATGCTCCATGAAGGCAATTGAGAGGTGAAGGAATGTCATCTACAAATACTGCTTCACCTGTATGATTAAAGCCAGTTCAGCTATGAGTAGAATAAGAGATTGTTCCAGGTCACAATTTCGACCCATTTACTTATGTATGGGTCAGTTTGGTTATGCTTACAACTTCTTAAGCAGTCATAATTTAAAAAAAAAACATTATTATCGAACAATATAAGTTGTGGTCAAACTCAAACCGATTTGGCCCTTACTACAAGCAAGCGGAACCCATTTTGACCCGTTAACCCCCGCCCAATTTTTGCCACTTGTAGACCTTGCCTTGAAGTAAGAATAAATTATTGATTGTGGCAAGTAAGACAAACCAGAAGCTTGGATTGCGGCACCAGACTTTACAATTGGTTCACCGACAGGGTAATGTTCATGACTCGATTCTATCACCTGCTTTGCGGATGACAAAAATGTTGTTTCCGAATGATCACATGTCATTCTTGATCCAACTCCAGGAGAGTTACAGGTGGACATATTTACAGAACTATCAGTTTCAACTAGCGGCCAGAGAAAGTCAAACAGAAAACTAACAGCCAAGCTTGACCGATAAGTGGGATGTGATGTCCCCTTTTCAGGAGAGATGGCAACCCTTATTAATTTAACAGCTTCAAATATCAAATCAACATTTAATGTTTTTCCAACAAGATACTTATCTACTGTGCTCGCGATTATTGCATGTTTAACCCCAAAAGAACCAAAAGCCAGCCGGATGCTGTTAATCCCAACACCACTACCACAGAGAGAAATTTCAGCCAAAAAAGCAGCATTCAAATAAGCTAATGAGTTCCCCACAGGACGTGGAGAAGCACGATAACTTTGAAATATAATCTTAGTGTTTGGCTTTTCTGAGTATCCGTTTTTGGTTGGTTTCATGACTGGAATGAAGACACTCAAAAGCACACTTCTTGAATCTAAAGCAGGCTTTTCAAGAAACTCCTCCAGTGTAACAACTTCCCTTTTTACCCCGGTCAAGATAGTAACTTTTGCTTTCACTGCAAGAAGTACCGTGGTGATATCAGAAGGAAAATTCTGTCTTTGTGCCATTACCAAATTTCCACCTATACTCGCTACATTTCGGATGGACTCGGAAGCAATTTTCTCCAAATGGGAAGCAATTTTCTTGAACACCATATCACCTTCAGAGTATAAACCATCATCAACTCTATCTTCTTTTAAAGCCAAGATTAATTTAGAGATTGAAACAGTTGCTCCAACTTCAATATGTGAGCCAGATTTCTTAATTGCAGAAAGTTCAGGGATAAACCTAAGGTCAATGTACTTGTCATACTGATCAGTTTCCTTATGATAAC
Organism: Flaveria trinervia; assembly: GCA_025506515.1. NCBI lineage: Eukaryota > Viridiplantae > Streptophyta > Magnoliopsida > Asterales > Asteraceae > Flaveria > Flaveria trinervia. The sequence continues at coordinate 61,101,738 of CM046457.1, forward strand.
CGATTCCAGTGTTACCAGCAACCAATTTTACCATCACACCATTTTCAGCTGAATTGTACTCCACCAAACTCATGAGTTCCTCTATAGAACTGGACTATACCAAGACTTATTCTGATGATTCAAAACCGTTGTGGATTTGTATTCGTCTTTCAAGAACTCAGGATATGTAATTATCTGCTTTGGATCATAGAAAGGCAATTTATGAAGTTTGGCTTTGACATCCTTTTTCCAGAATGAATTAAGCCCCAAATCTTCCATATCAACATCAGCTGCAAAACTCTTGCACGCATCAGCAATAGGCCGATAACCAGTGCATCGACATAGATTACCAGAAATCGACTTTTCAGCTTCTGAGGCGGTAAGTTTGGACAAACCAAGAGTGGGTTCAGGTCGATCAGCTTTCTCTGAATTAACAAGTGCTGAAAAGAGTGACATGCACATCCCAGGGGTGCAAAAACCACACTGAGATGCATGAAAACCAGCAAAACGCTGGTGAATCGAATGAAACCCATCTTTAACGTTTCCAAGGCCTTCGGTTGTAGTAATCGAACACCCATTTACACTGCAAAGAAGTGTAAGACATGAACTCACTGTATAATCTTCAACTTGTTTGAGCTTGGGATCAAACTTGGACAGTAGAACATTACAAGCACCACAACCACCTACAATTATAAAACTCATAATATGCAAAAAGATTCAAATTTACAAAAAATGCTTCAAAAACAATCACAGTGAACACGTTAATGCATTATCACATCCCCAAATGGCACATTCACAAGCAACAAGACTATAAAACTCATATGTCAAATTCAATCAGTCATTTCATCAAACAGGTGGAGATCATATATCCATATCAACAATACAACCACTACCATCTCAATTCACACCAAACTACCATCAAATTCAGACTCAAAAGCATAAAAACAGACAAATTACAACCAAAAAGCGAACAAAAACCGAGGAAAATCACACCTTCACCACACCCAAGCTTAACACTCTTGAAACGAGTATGAGAACGCAAGAATTGAAGCAAAGTGGTTGATGGGTCGACTGTAGATAGCTCAAATCGCTCACCATTTACAGCAAACACTAATCTTTGATTGTGTTCAACAGATTTTGCAGAAGTGAATTGGGTTTCTGCCATTGTTGGTGAAGCAAATCCGCGTACGGAAAGTTAAGAGTGGAAGTGAGAGCTTAAAGGGGTGGTGATGCTGATCTATGGCTACCAAAAAGTCGTCGACTTTTGCGAATCTTGTCCTCAGAAAAGTTACTTTATGTATGTGTTCGATGAATGATAATAATAATAAAGAATGTAGTGATAGACAACCGACTGTTAGAAGAGAACAAATACCCCATGTTCAATCGATTGCAACAGCCAAATGAGAGAATCATGATAACGATGGTGATTTTTATAATGTGAATAGGATATGAGTAAGAACACAAATGTAGTACGAAAGGAAATTATAATATTAACCACGATTGAAAATAGATGAAAATGTAGTAAGATTGTTGTGTTGACCAGTGAGGTCATGTGTTTGATATGATTTTGTTAGAACAATAGTTTTTTCTCTGGTTATAACAGCATGAGAAGTTTGTTGTATTGTGAGAATAAAATGAAATTAACTAATTCAAACTATTATTTATTAGTCGATAGTAATTCACGCTATTATTGATTTAATCGGTAACAATTGCAACTTTTATTTGTATTACCAACAACAATTATAATAATATAATTATTAAAAATTTACGCTTGATTTCAACTCAATTTCATTCACAATAATAATTATGAACGAAATGGAAAAACATACAAATTAAATCGAGCTTAAAATAAGTACAAATTGAGTGTGAACATATGATAATTATGCTACTAGAACTATTGTTGGTAATAAAAATAAAAGTTGGGATTATTACTGGCTAAATTAATAATATGGATTATTATTGTCCAATGAGTAATTATTTGGATTATTAAAGTCCATTTTGTCTATTGTGAGATAACTTAGCTAGCATGAAATTACATGATTTTATCAAGATTTGTGATGTGTTTATGTTAATTTGTTCACAGAACGTGATATTACAAGAAAAAAGTCCATAACAAATAAATTGTATAGTTTTTGCGACTTTTATAGATTGAGTAGTCCCCAAACGTATGAATAAAGCTTTTAATGTGTTTCTATTTGTCCACTTTGCACATCAAACGTTGATCTTAAACAAAAAACATCGCTTGAAATGTCAAAATAGATGAACCTACCTTTTGGTTGAAACCCTTTTTAACTCTCTCGTGAAATTTGAGGCATTATGTTTACTGAAACAAGGCTTATTTGGCCTGCATGTAGAGCAGTGTCGTTCCCTTGGGCTAGGTAGGACATTTTCGTTTGTTCGTGGCATTCTTATCGGTAGTTAAGAATGAAGGAATAATGTTAAACAAGTATAAAATAACAAGTTATCACCGACACTTCACATACTAATGACATTCGGCCCAAGCCCCAAGTGGGTGAGTAAGGTGTTTCAAGACTTCACTAATATAGAAGGTTTTAGGTTTAGGTTTTACCTCCAAAAAAGGTTGACTCAAAGGGGTTCTCACCTGTAAAGAAAGGTTGGCCTACATGGCTTTCTCACGTAACGTGGGTTTTCTCCTGATGGTGATCTTAAGTTCGGGACTTGTGGCATAAGGTTTCGTACTCAAGTAATGGAGCTAATCAAATGGGTTAATGGTCCTTCAGTGAACTAATCTAGTTGTTAAAAAATGGGTTATTAGATTTTAATAATTCCAACTTTTATATATTGGCCGGGAGTAATCCCAACTCAGCAAATGCTTACGGACACTTCCAACTTTGAGTTTATTTTCTTGCAATGATCTGTTACTAACTGAGAGTTAACACTGTTAGTTTTTTGATGATGTAGACTACTTATATGGCCAAAACACTAAGCCGAAAGTTGAAATCAACAGTCAGGTCCGTCAATCTGAAACTTCTGCAACCTAAAACCCGTCAATTTTCACATTTTGATTTAAACCACTTGACTTGTTAAAGGTAGATTTAAGATGATGATGGATTTAACAGAGGTAGAGCGGCGGCGGAGTTAAATAATGACTCAAAGTTAGCATCATTTTATCAAAAAAACTAACGGGTATTAACTCTCAGTTAGTAAGGGATTGTTAAAAGAAAATAAGTTCAAAGTTAAGAATGTCTGTAAGAACTTTTTGAGTTGATTAATCTCGGTCAATAAATAAAAGTTTAAATTATTAAAATTCAATAACCCTTGAAAATTTACTATCACCTCACAACTTATCATGGTGTACATCAAGTATTACAAATATTATAGCGAGACCAATTTCGAAACAACATATTGTTGGTTTTTGTGAATTATGATATAATTTATGTAACTAATAAATTAAATTAATATGAAACATATTCTTCGAATAAAATAAATAGATGCTTTGAAAAAGGTAGGGATGAAAAACAGTTAGAAAAAATGGTATTCTAAAAATAAAGTTAATCATAATATAAAAGTTATCTAAAATCTTTAAGAGTGTTATAGAAAATCAAAATTATCCTAATAAAAAGATAATTTAAAAGATAAAGTGTCATTCGAGTTAAGAAGAAACTCCTACACTTTCGTCTTCACTTTATAATTTGGGATCTTATCCATTGGATGAAGGCAAATGTGTCAAAATATCATAAAAAGATTTCAAATCAACACTGCTCTTGTTTGTTTGTTTGTCATCTTATAACTGAAAGAGACGTTATCACGAGTTTCTTAATGAAATGATGCAATTAATTACATTATTGGAGAACAGTCATCAGCTGATTTGGGAGTTTTCTTAGGTGAGGTTAAAGATAGATCATATATGTTAGAATATATTAATTATAACGGATCGATTAATAAATTACATTAAACTGTAGAACAAAAATAAACATGTATACATGCAAGAAGAGAATTAAATCACAATCCCTTATTTCTTAGTTACGAAATATTTATGGGCTACTATTTTACCCATGTGTTGCGCTGGTTCACATATTTATATCGAAACATAGGTGGAAATAAACACATCTTAACGTTGTATTCGTAATATAGAAAACATTTAAGATATTTTGAGAAGGAATAAAATTATATATACTTGGACAGTTGGAACCCGAGTTTTGATCGCACATCGCAGAAATAAGATATATGAAATTTATATCAAAACATACGTAGAGATAATGTCGTCACAACATTATATTCAGAATTGTTAAAAAGTTACCATGTTGTAAAAAATTATAAATTAATAATATATTGTATTTGACCTAAATTGGTTTCATATGAATCTTACTCCTGATCGTAGATAAATATAAACACACGGTAACGGTATATTCAGAATTTGAAGAAAACTTTATATTAAAAGTTATAAAAATATAATAAAATAATTGCAATAATAAAATAATAACTTAACCTTGAACGCATAATCATCGCATACTTCAAAAGAAGATGATGAAGATCTGAAGATCTGGCAAGCCACTCATCAGTCTGCTTCGCAAATAGCATAATCATCGCCTTCAACGCTCTGATCTCGACCTCAATTTGTTTCTCCTTCACGAAACACTCTTCCACACCTCCATTAACATCCTCCACCAACATATCTGACACACGAGAAGTGCTTTTGATTGCCCCCTTCTTCGATTTCTCTACAAAATCGAACAATCAAACAACTAACAACCGAATTCCCCCAAACAATAAATCAACTGAAGAAACGTTAGGAATTCTGTATCTTTATCTACATGTGTGTTCACGGAGGCATATGGAGGTGTTTTGGTGATCGTTGAGTAGTCGAAGGAAAGAAGATTCTAGACTTCTTGGTTGAACGTCCGGCCGATTACTCTATGATATTTATATTAGTGGTGAGAATGTCTGAAGATGTGGTGGCAGTGATGTGTAGTGGTGGTGGTGGTGTGAGGCGCGGTGGTGTGTGGCACGATGGTGTGAGTTGTGGTGGTGTGTGTCAGCGATGGTGTGCGGTAGCGGTAGGGTGTGGTGATGTGGAGAAAGAAGAAAAAGGGAGAGTGTGAGAGGAAGTGAAATATGAGGTGATCATATTCTTTTACAACCCTAAGGGGTGTTTTGATCTTTTAACATTCACTTAACAGAAAATCTTAATACCGTTAGTTAAAATGATGAAAATAGAATCGATTCACAAAACTTAAGCCAATAACAAAATAAACGTTGGTGCTCAAATAGAGACAATTTGCAAAACCCAGGGATGAAAACCGAGATTAACTCTAATTCTTACTATTAAGTAACCAAAACAAAGTCTTAGGGATGTTTGATTACACTGACTCAGTAAGATCTGACTGAGTCAAAAGCTGGCTGACTATACATCTGATTGAAACTTGGCTGTTTGATTTAGTATCTGATTGAGTCAAAAATCGAAACTCCATAGATCCCCCTCCATCATCCACCGTCTCAAATCCTTCACCACCCACCACCACAACCAAGATCTACCACCAACACCTACCACTTTCGATTCCAATCCGACCCATTTGGGATTCGGGTTGGAGAGTCTTAAAACGGGCGCATGACCCCAGGATGAAGACGATGAGTTGCAGAGTTTGGATGAGGTTTACAGAAAGATCACCGGAGTTGTAGAGTCTTGAAACGTGAAGTTTCTGGTGTCGGAGCTGTTGAGCAGTTGGAGCGCGTACGGTAGTGCGAAAACGGTAATGGTGGTGGGCGGAGGAGCTGGCGGCGCGTGGTGGTCGGATGACGGTGGATCCGGCGGTGCGGAGTGTCCGAATGGAGGTGAAGAAGTATGCGAAGAGTTACTCACAGTTGTTGGAGGTGATGCTTGAACATGCTCAAATGAAGGAGATGATTGTGTTTCCAATTTTGGAAGGGGGATCTACAGATAAATAGTTGGGGTTATGGAGTATGAAATTGAGTCAACATATTTTTTTTTCAAATATGGGTCAGCATATTTTTTTTTCAAAGCCTGGGTCAGCAATGAGACCGGGTCAGCTAACCATTTTTCCGAAATCAAAGAGACTGACCCATTAACCGAGTCGGCCGGATTAGCCTGGTCAACCTATAATAAACAGCCCCTTAGTAGCTTTGTATGTTTGATGCTTCTTAATTTCACTCTGAGTTGGCTTAACTTTAGTGTAACTCAATATTCATTTAAAATTTGTATTTGCTTTTATAATAAACAATATTTGAATACTAATTACACCTTTCTTGTAAATACAAGTCCCTACTTACTATAGCTTCTTTAATTTAACCATTGACAACCTATCAAAAAATTGAAGTTGATAGAAACCTAGTGCGCTTAGTCCATGTTCCTTTGTTAGATTTTGTTTGTAATTATTTTAAATTCTAAAAAGCAAATAGTATTTTGTAATTTTGTTATTTATTTTTATGTACGTGTTTTCTAGCATTGGCATGCTATTTTATTTGTGCAGATTCTTTCCTTTGCACACATAGTAGAATTATGAAAAAAAATATCTCACAACAAATAAAATTGGCTTTCATATATATATATATATACACACACACATGTATATATACATACATATATATATATATATGTTATATATATATATGTGTGTGTATACATATATATATATATATATATATATATATATATATATATATATATATTTGTGTATGTATATATATATAGAGGAGGAATCAAATAAAAATCACCATTATAAAAGAAAACCATCATTATAAAAGAAAACCAAGAAAACCAATATCAACCAATCACATAATTTCTAATAGTTTTTTTTAATTCTTCTAATTAAAAGGGTAATTAAGTAAACTTTCACTCCACTAATTTAGGCAATATTTTTTAACTTTCAATTTCCTATTGACTTTTAACCAATTTCTCTTCAAATCATCATCTTCAATATTTGTAGAACTAACTAAAATCAAATTAAAGATTCAATCAAGCTGATAACTTTTGATTAAAAATTACAATCCGTCGATGATGTCAACTGAACCGTCGCATCACCGCCTTGCCACCATCGATCACCAACATCTACTCCCATCGACACCTAGGAACACTACCAGCACCATGGCCTAACAGGCGTAATCGGCATTTGATTACAAATATTATGATGGGTTTGATAGTAGAAAGGTGTTAGATAAAAAATCGATTTAGACAGGAATCGATTGATATGAGAAATATATTAATATGAACAAACCACCATCGAAGAACACGGTTATCTGCTCCATTCATATCCGCAAATCAATATTTGGGTACGACTAGGGCTCAACCTCATGATCGAAGATGAAGAAACGGATAGGATACATGTGGATAGATGTGAAAAGGTGTTAAGTGAGTTATAACGAATCAAGTAAAGAAGAAATATTTTTGGTAATGTCAAGATGAAGATGATGATGATTATGAACTTAGTTACGTATATGCAACCAAGATGAAGATGAAGATAACGATGAAATGGATGGAAAAATGGTATTTCAGGTAGAATTCATATATGTACCTAGGTTATATACATGTAACCATATGAGATACATATATGTAACATTGATAGCTATGGTGATGAAGATCAATCAATTGAATGTGAAAAAATTAATATCATGGTAGGATACATATATGTATCAATGTTACATATATGTATATGTAAAAAAGTATTTGGGTAGGATACATATATGTACCCAGGACACATATATCTAATCATCAGGTACATATGTGTAATTATATTGCATTTGTATATGTTTATTTATACGTAACCACATCTATATATGTGTAAATTTTTAGTTCAATAAAATATTTATTACTTGGTACACGCGTTATACTTATATAAGCGTGTATGATGACGATTGTATATGTAGCAAGAATAATTGAAGTGGTTAGATGGTCAAAATATTTGAGATTGGTTCATGGTGAAAATGAAGTTTCATTAGGTTACGTATACGTAACATAATGTTTCATATACATAGATCATTATTACATATATGTAACACATTGTTACATATTGAAATTAACTCATGTTTATCGTGGTTACGTATTTGTGTTTGTGTTTTATTTTATAGTCAATTGATTTAATATCTAAAATTTAGTATAATTTGTTGTTAAATTAAAAAAATGTTAGTATAATAAAAGAAGAAGAATGAAATGTTTTTTATTAATTAAGAGAGATGAGAGAGAATAAGTGATTTTAGAGATTTAGTTAATTAAGAAAAGATTTCCATATAATTTATATGTCTTTTGCCTATTATACCCCTAAAACCTTTTAATTAAATCCCTTAAACACCATTTAATTACCATTATGCCACTAAACAATCTTAACCATAGATTAAATAAATCAATGGTTATAATTTGGTTTTTCTAGTATAATAGGGTTTTCAATGGAACTCCCCCCTATATATGTATATATATATATATGTGTGTGTGTGTATACGTGTGTGTGTGCGTGCTTGCGTGCGGGCGGATGGGCGTGCGGGCATGCGTGTGGGGAGAGAGATTAAATGAGAACTTCACTTTTTAGAACTCTAAGATATAAGCCACTAGTTTTCAATTACAAAATAATAAATAGCTAAAAACTAAATAAAAATTATAAAACAAAAAGTAACATAAATATAAAAAAAATAAAGAAAAAATTAAGTTGACAAGTAGGGCTGCAAACGAACCGAACCAACACGAACAAGGCCTTGTTCGTGTTCATTCTTTAAAAAATAAACTTGTTCATGAACTGCTCACGAACACTTATCGTACGAGATTTCTTGTTCGTGTTTGTTCATTAAGAAAATGAACATGTTCATTAAGAAAATGAACATGTTCATTAAGAAAATGAACATGTTCATGAACTGTTCACGAACACTTACCGAATGCAAATGAACACAAACAAAAACAAACGAATACAAACAACTGTTCCATGGACATGATGAACACAAAAATTCATAAACACAAACCAATACAATTATTATAGATACATTTTAGAATAAAATTTATGTTTTTTATTACAAAGATTACAAAAAATTAATAAAAAATAATAAGTAGTTAACACATATATCAAAAATACTTGATATAATAGTCATAAAGATAACTGACAAAATAATTAAGAATATAAACAAACATAAACGAACACTTTATCGAACGTTCACGAACGAACACTAACGAACATAAACAAACACATTACCGAACGTTCGCGAACATAAATAAACGAACGTAGGTTGTGTTCATGTTTGTTCGTCTAACTAAACGAACGGAATTTTCGTGTTCGTGTTCGTTCATTTACTAAATGAACGAACATAAACGAACTTTCCGCCGAACAGTTTACGAACTGTTCGCTGAACGTTCAGTTCGTTTGGTCTGATTTATATGTGAGTTTTTGAAATTTTAGTTAACATAAGAGAAGTGCATACAATTTATCCTAAAATTGATATTCGGGTTTGATCTAACTAAAGAAGAGGCTGCGTTTATCCCTTCCCCTCAAAAATTTAATTTTTCTTCCATATGAAAACATCAAATCAACAGAATTTATTGTCTTTTAATGTTAAAAAAGTGAAAATTAATCAATACTTGATCTACATGTGTGTATATTAAATGTTTATTAGTTATTACATAAAAAAACAATATGTTACATTTTTCTATATTAAACCAATAGGTTTTTCCTGCAAGTTGCAACGACTCAATTTAAAAATCAAAACCTAAACTTCAAACGAAACTAGAAGCTGCCACAAGATTCTTATGAAGTCACTGGTCCACGTACCCAAATTAATATGATTATTAATTGACACTTTTTAATGCTATATTGTGATTGTGATAGGTTTAGAATTAAAAAGCATTTTATCATGAAAATTTGTATAAAAAATCATGGGAAAATTTAGTATGATGTTAGTTATTATTGTGAGTTTGTTAGATGAGGAAAAGGGGGTTGTGACGACAGTTTGCAGGGGTTCGAAGGAGCAAGAAACGTAGCCTCTTGACTCTCACTTAAATCGAGAACATAAATGGAGGAATTGTGTTGTTTGGGTACGTGTTATATTTATTTTAAAATAGAGATTAAAGAATTTGTTTTTTTTTACTATTATTTATTGGTTAATAATAATTTATGCTAATAATTTAACTAGAAACACTGATAACTATTTAACTCTTATTTTTATTACGTCTGATGATCTCATTAACATAATTGTTAGTATATTTACATTTGTTTACATTTGATTTCACTCGTAATAATGATTATTAACATAATGAAAAACATGCAAACAAAATTGAGCAGACAATAGATGCAAATGAGTGTGAAATTGTGAATCTATGATAGTTTTGCAACCAGGACATTAGTAACAAAAGTGAAAATTGAAGGTGTTTCTAGTCGAATTAATAATATGAATTATTAACATCAATGAGTAATAGTTTGAATCATTAAAATCTAGTTTGTATGTTGATCTGTTATCTATTATGATAACAAAAATTAGGTTTTTATTTCTAGTTTTGGACATTAGTGTATTTCTAGTTTTGGACATTAGTGTAAGATTGCAAGATATTTGTGAAGGAAATAATAGGCTTCAACTTCAAAGTAATTTAGAAAACGAAAGGATTGAATATCTGAGTGTTTTCGTTGGGTTTGCATTACAAGGAACCAATTGAAAAGATCATGAATTAATTTGGTGAAGGATTTAATGGGCTTCAACTTTAAAGTAATTGGGCTGCAACGTAAACTAGAATAGACTTGCACAAAAAAATGGGTCTATACCCGACCCGGACCCGGGTCCGGTTACAACCCGATACCGGGTGTATCCAGAAAAAACCGGGGGTTGTACCCGGTTAAAGGTATTTTGAAATTTCCCGGACCCGACCCGTACCCGAACCGGTTGAACCCGGGTAGGACCCGGTTTCGACCGTTTTTTTTTTCAAGTTGCTGTTTTTAACGGCTATATAGCCGTTGGTGGACCAAATTTGACTGTTTTTTTGTTGTTTTTGCCTCTAAAATAAGTATAAATAGGTGTGGATTGATATGGTAAGGTACCCAAGCTTCAAACACAAAAAAACATACGCAAAAAACGCAAACAATAATCACGTTTACTCTCAAATCTCAATATGGCTCATTCTCAATCTTCCGTTGGTCAAGGTTCATTGAACTCTCCAACCGTCATTCGTGTTCTTGCACACAATCGTAACATGGATGTTTGGTGCAATTGGGATATGGTTGAGTTGAGTGACGGATCTGTAAAGGCTCGTTGCAAGTTTTATGGAGCTTTGTTTGCTAAAGATTCTAACACGACTTTAAACAAACACATTAGCAAGAAGTTTTGTAAGTCATTAAAAAATAATCCGGATTCGCAACAAACACAATTGAGTGAAGACGGTGGAATCTTTAATTACAACGTTAATGAGGTTCGAGATCAAATGGCAAAGTTCGTGATTCAAGAAGCTTTGCCTTTCAATCACTTCGACAACCCTCGGTTAACCAACTTAATTCGAGAGACGCTTCAACCTCGTTACACTCACGTAAGTTGTACTACACTTATACGTTATTGTTTAAAATTATGGAAGCAAGCAAAAAATGGTTTAATTGTATTATTTGAAAATATAAATACCGGTGTAAACTTAACTAGTGACGTTCGGTCGGCGCCACACGGTTTGCCCGAATCGTACCTGTGCGTCACCGTTCATTGGGTAGATCCCAGTTCATGGCAAATGATGAAACATACGATTACATTTGATCTATTTCCGTATCCACACACCGGAGAGTTTTTATTTTACTTTTTGGATAACGGAATAACTACTTTTAATTTACAAAATAAGATATTTTTAATGGCATTTGATAACGCTTCCAACAACACAACCGCGGTTGAAAAATTAAAATTAAAATATCTTCCGATTGCAAACGGTGATTTTTTTCATACTCGTTGTGTTGCACATATTATTAATTTAAAACTGCAAGATGGCCTATCCGTACCATTTGTTGATAATTTTATAAAAGCTTTTCGATTTATGTTACACGACGTTTTAAAAAAAAGTAGAAAAATATATCAAGATTATAAACAACTTTGTAAAGATACAGAATCTAGATTTTTAAGACCTAATCGGGATGTACTTATCAGGTGGAATTCGACTTGCCATATGTTTGATTGTGCTATAAAACAAAAAGATACTTTAAAAGCTTTCCATAATAGTCTTTCGGATAATTGTGAAACCGACCTGTTTCCGAATTTGGGTTGGAAAAATATTGAACATTTATCTGAATTTCTTGAGGTGTTTAAAAACTCAACTACAAAATTATCGGGAGTTTATTATCCTACTAGTTATTCGGTGCTTCAAGAATTATATTTCATGGCTTTGAATTTCAAAAATTTTCAAAATACAAATAATATGTTTAGAGAAATGATAGAACCAATGAAAGACAAGTTTAAAAAATATTTTCTTGAGTTACCACCCGTTTTTACTTGTGCCGCTGCTTTAAATCTTTTTTTAAATGTTGCGGGGGTAGAATGTTTAATAGACGAGATAAATGACAATTTGGATATACATGACAAAAACCTAAAATTTTCAACCGAGGCAAAAGAAGTTTTTAATAAAAGTTTGAAAATTATTTATAATTTTATCTAAATAAATATGGACCTAACGTAAATATAACTACGCCAAGAGAATCAACCTCAAGTGATAGTACCTCGTTTAAAGACCCTGTTATGACTATGTTGAATGTTGTTCGGGATGTGACGGCTAAACGTCAAAGGGGTAATGTTGGGTGTCGAATCCAGCAAATAAATAATAAAAATGTGAACCTACTGTACACACACTAATGATAGTATGAGCGGAAGTAGAGTTCGTGTCCTCAGGAATACGTGTCAATTATTTTATACCAAAAACGTTTTAACACGGTTACTTTGATTGATTATGGACTAGGGAAGGTGAGGGTTTTAATTAAAAACTAAAACTAAAAGAAAACTACAAAAAAGTAGAAAAATTCCAGTGACCCGACACGGCCGTGTCAAAACTGTTAAGGAAATTCTACGCGGCCGTGTTAAGGTTCTGTTGGAAAAACGAAAATTGACATTTTTTTGTATTTTTTTAATTATGAAAAATAGATTATTGAAGACGTCAATTAAATTATGAAATAAATTCAAATATGAAGACTAATTCCAACACTAAGGTAATTTCTTGACTCGATTTGGCTTACGATCATTAACGATTACGGTGCAATGACAATTTTCAACTGATGATTTTTATCGATACTAGATATCACGCAGTTCGGATATCCCCTCTATCTAATGTCCAATCAATCGCAGTTCGTTGATTGGAGCCAACCCGCTACTCCAAGCTCACGCCGTTCGGATCTTAGCGTGCGCGTTGCAATGATAGAAGTATCAATTATAATTAAACACACACGCCGTTCGGTATGCTTAACTAGATTGTGTGATCCTATAACGAGAATGAATTCATAGACAAACTTAAACCGTTAATTGTTCCTTATATCAAAACTCAAAACTTGATTAGGGTTTTAAATCTTGAAGAACTTTATTAGAGAAATTAATAATGTGGCTAATTTTATTAACAATCTAATATATACCGGATTAGATCCGGGTTAAGATCAAGAATCAAACAAATAAACCATTAAAATAAAAACGTCTCATAATCGTTTCACATAAGTTCAAACCAAAATCATAGAAATTAAACCTTAATGTTAAAATCAAAGATTGTTCTAGCCGGACATGACGACTAGATCAATCAAAACTAAAATAAAATAAAACGTACGAATCGAAAACCAATAAAGAAACCTAAATTGCTATTGCTACTTGTTACTTCTTGAACTTGATTCTTCAAAATAATGTCTTCAAAATCCTTTCAAGGTGCTCCCCCAAAGATCCTTTTTTTCAGCCTTCTTCTATTTATTTTTCTCCTTTAACTTCCAGATCTATTTTTTTAGGCTTTTTTTGTTCTCTATCTTTAAAAAAATCTGAATATAAACATATTCAATAAAAATTCCTAAACATTAGGAATTTTCCTGCACTCTTTAAAATTCAAGATTATATTTAATAAACATTTTCTTTTAAATCTTTTTCTCTTCTCTCAATTGAATGCACCTACAAAACAAAACAAAACACACCAAATTAGATTCCATTTCACGAAAGTACTATTATATAAAATAACTGAAAAATGCATGCAACTAATGCAAAATATATGCTAAAATATACTCTAAAATTATTATAATTTATGACTAAAAATATAACTAGCTAGTACCTCGTTTAAAAACCCTGTTATGACTATGTTGAATGTTGTTCAGGATGTGACGACTAAACGTCAAAGGGGTAACGACCCAACAAGCGAACTTGGTATATATAATACGACGAATTTTATTTCAACTATGAGTACTCAAGATTATCGTGCATTTGATATTTTGGCTTGATGGAAAGGAAAGGAATCCCAATTTATAATTCTTTTCGATATGGCTCGTGATTTACTAAGCGTCCAAGCTTCTACAGTAGCTTCGGAGTCTGTGTTTTCTCTTAGTGGAAGGGTAATATCATTACGGAGAACAAGATTAACTCCGGAAGCGGTGGAGATGTGCATTTGTTTAAAGGACCACTTAGACGCGATGGATCGTATACAAGACATAACAAATCTTGAAGACGAAATTGCAATCGAATCTAAAGTACATGATTAATAGGTAGAAGAAGGAGTATCATCTGGTATATCCGACGAAGAATTAGCATTTGATGAAACCTCTCGAAGAAAATAGACGATTAGTTAAATAAAAATTTTATATTATTTTTTATTGATTCGTTAATGTGTTTTTTAAGTTGTTTTAATAAATAAATAATAAATTAATGAGTTATAGATGTTTTTTTAATGTTGTTATAATAATAATATAATAATAATAATATAATAATAATAATAATAATAATATAATAATAATAATAACTGTAATTGTAATAATAATAATAATAGCAATAATAATAGTAATAATAATAATAATATTATTATTATTATTATGATTATTATTATTATTATTATAATAACAATCATAATAGTAAAAAAATCCGGTTGTATCCGGTTCTGAACCCGACCCGGTCCAAACCCGACCCTAACCGGATAGGCTGAGTAGGGTTTTAGGGTGAGCCAACCCGACCCGGGTTCGTACCCGGATTCATCGATACCCGGTACACAATAAACGGCCGGCCCGGACCCGGTTTGAACCCGGTTCCGGGTCCGGCGGTGTACCCGGTTTGTGCAAGTCCAAACTAGAACTTTGGAAGAATGGATCAATGTAAAACCCAAATAACTCAAATAAGTGTTGGATTATAAAGTAGACTTGGGTTTATTATATTAGAAGGTTAGAGGCCCACTTGATGAAAAAGAGTTTAAGCATATTAAGATCCTAAAAAGTAATGTTTTCATAACCGGATCTTATGTCGAATCGGACGTCTTACTGGTTTGGTGATCGAAACGGTTGGACCGATTGGACCAGATTTAACTATATTTTAATTGTATTTATATATGTAGTTAAATATAAGTAATTTATATATATATATATTATAGTTACATATAAAACTTAACTATATTTGTATATCCAACACATTAATTTATGGTTAACACCCTGTTTTTACCCATTAAAATAAAAAAAATCAAAAACCGGTCCGAACCGGCCTGGTTTCCCGGTCCGACCATCGGTTCGGAAAAAAACCGGCCAGTTCGACCCCACAAAAACGATTCGTTGCGAACCGGACCGGCCTAGAAGTCTAGAAGTGCTACAAATTTAAATAATACTAATTACCAAGTTTTTTTTTGCGTTATGGTATTGTATAATATGTTTTATGTATTTTTTTATGCATATATTTGTTGTACCGTATGCTTTGTTTCTATTTCAAAAGACTTGTTAGTTTTAAAATTTATAATTAGAGTAAATTTGTAAAATAGTAACCAAATTTCAAAAGTGTTCCAATTAAGTAACTCGAGTTTTAAAAGTGTTACAATTAAACCACTCATTTTTATATTTTATACAAATTAAAAGTCATAACATATTTTTTTAGCATGTTATACTTTTAGATTCAGTTAAAAAATATTTTTTTTCTATCTTTTAAAGCTGATATAGAACGTTGATGTAAATTTTAGGCATTTTTTTATTTTTTTCATAATTAACATGTTTTTTTTATTTTTTAATATAATTTTATATATTGAAAATTTTAACTCCAATGTTTTTTCCATCATTACTTTCTTGTCATAATAAAATTAGTAATGACTCGATTTGATCGTTTGGAGGTTCAATTTGAGAAAAATATACATGAGTGACTAAATTAGTTAACTTTTGAAACTTGGTTACTATTCTGTGATATTTTCCTGTGACATTTTCCCTTTATAATTCGAGACAAACAATTGGTTAAACATCCATAGCCTCCCCCGCTTAATCAAAGCCTCTCTTGGTTTAAGTGTTTAACTTAGATTTTCTATTTTTTTAAACGGCATGTTTACCTTAATTTGCTTTGGAGTTTAATTAAGTCCCAAGTTAATCACGAAATAGATATGTCCTGCGATAATAAGTTAGCAATAGCCATTTACGTTTTTAACATTTGTTATCTCCCATCATTCCTCTATTTTATATACTCTTAACCCAAGAAAACCTACATTATTAGTAGTGGTTAAAAAGATAAACAAAAAGAAAGAACTTCAAATATCAAATACCATTGTATGTAGTGTGTACAGGTAGCTAAACTTAGAGGTGGGCGTAAAAGCCGGGGTTTGGAACCGATCCGGACTCCGGTACGGGTAGTATCCGATGGGAGGTGTACCCGGGTTGGACCCATTTAAACCTGTAGGGTTGGAACCGGTTTTAGATTGTGAGTTTTTTAGTGAACCTGACACGAACCAGAACCGAACCCGGTATTAGATACACACACACAAAAAGAAAAGAATAAAAAATATAAACCCATTATTGGATCCAGTTTCGTAACCGAACCCGGTATTGGACCTGCCCACGTCTAGCTAAGAGCATTTGCAGTGGAATCTATAAAAATATGTGATTGTGTTTGGTAGATTATATTGAGTGGTTTTGAATGGAAGAGAGAGAAAATATTATTGTTGATTGGTATATTTAAAAATTTATTGTTTAATCCCTATAATTTTTATTATTTTTAAAAGCGGTTGTAAGTGTAAAATAAAAAATATAACAATAAGAATATAAAAACTATTACTTAATTAAAAATAAAAAATATAATAATTTTTAATATAATTATATAAATAAAAATAAATAAAACCAGATTCATTTGATTTCTTGGGCCCGGTTAAGAAAATCAAATAGCATATTAGCAGATGCTTCAACACCAAGTAATACAGTAATACACCATTAGGGCATTAGGCGAATACCCAATGTATTTTAAGGCCCAAAAGAAAAATATCAGGTCCAGATCGTTGCGTTTTCAAGCCTAAAAGAAGAAGCAGATTGGGCTTGGTAACTGGGCTCCTTTGTTATCTTTCAGCATCGCTGTTTGAACTTTGAACTTTGAAACAATAACAAATGTAGTAAGAAATAACCCAAGAACAAGATCACTGAGGGTGTGATGAATACTCGTCTTTCCACTTTTTTGTTTTTTATTCCCTCTGACTCCACCGCTTCAATTCTCCATTTTATACTCTCATCTCTTACCATCCACCTTAACCTACCTCACCCTCGTTATATATAATACTAATTAGGGGTAACTTTGTATAATATTAACTAAGTTATAAAATTGTTCTAGTTAAGTAACTCGTAACTTTTTTGTTCTACTCAAGTCACTAAAGTTTATTTTGACGTTTCAATCCTATGCCTTTAACCTAAATAGCAAGTAAAAAACTTTAAAATTTTACGTTTGGGTGGGAGATGGTGGTTGAAGATGACGGGACGAAGATGGAGGGTCACAAGTAATGGAGTTGAAGGTGATGGGGGCTGTTTTGGGTGGGTTACAGATGAGGGGACGGGGATTTGGGTGGGTCGTAAATGTTTGGGGCGGCGATGGTGGGGGGACGACAATGATGATGTGGTTGGAAGTGGTTAAAGGTGGAGGGAGAGGGGACTTAGAGGGTGGAGTTGTAGTGGATGATGGGGGTCAATGGTGCAGGTAAAAAGAAATAGTTAGAAAAACAATTACGTGCTAATCAAGTTAATTACATATAATTATAATACCAAATCAAAATTAAATGACCTGATTGAAATAGTTAGAAAAATAAGTTACCTGATTAGAACACTATTAAATATATAATTATTGTTTTATGAAGTTTTTCCTATTAATTAAGTATTTTGTGCATAGAGGTATCATGTTTATCAAATGATTTGGCCATGAGAAATTGTACTTGGTGCATAATAGGTTGTATCATGTACTTTTTTAATCTATAATTTTTTTTAAAGAAAACTACAAAAATAATCATTTGGCTAAAGTTTTTTACAAAAGTAGCTATTGACTTTTTATTTTACTAGTTTAGCCATTTGACCAAGTATATCATCACGTGGTGATACCAAACAATGAAATATTGCTCACATGTCATATAAATTTATTTTTTATTTTTTGCCGGAGATACGCCAAAGATATGAGGACCCTTGTGTATGGTCAGAGATACAAGACTATCTGTGTATCGTTGACAATATAAATTTTTAGAATATTTATTATTGATTTAATATAAATTTTATACTTACCAAGTTTTCCTTTTTTATACATTTAAAAAATTACCCTGTATATTTAATTTAAATACCAGTTTGAATAAACAGTAATATTTCACCTGTAAAACATGTTGTACAACCTGTTTGTGCATGCATAGTATTTACAGCTTTATGTATAACTGATTGATGTTTCAGGATCCACTTTCAAGTGTGTTCAGGTTTTCTTTGATACCATTTGTGTATTTCCTAGAGAGAGAGGGTGGTGGTTTCGGTGGTGGTCAGTCGTCATATGTGCCATCAGACTTGTGGTTGAGCCGCCACCTTGCTACCACCTGATTCCTCTTACACCGGTTGTATTTTATAGATAGAGAGGGGGTTCTAAAGGTGGTTTCGCCAAGTAGGGTGTTTCGGTTGTGGTATCGCAGAGAAGGGGGTTTGGTGGTGGTTTTGCCACTGTTTATACCACCAGTTTAGGTGGAGCCACGGGTGTGCTATCACATGTATTCTCTTATATCGATTGTATTCTAGAGAGGGGTTACAAATGTGGTTTTGCCGAAAAGGGGGTTTCAGTGATGCTTTTGCCACCGCCTCTACTAAGGCGGAGCTGCCGCCGTCCTACCACCTCTTTCTCCTATATATGACTCGTTGTTGCTTTGCTAACTGAAAGATCAGTGGTGTTCCATCTATAAAGTGTGATATACAACCTGTTGATACATGCATAATGTTTACAGCTTTATGTACAAGTATTTGATGCCTATGGTCCCCTTTTTAGTTGGCTGATGAGGAGTTGGCTCTATTTGGTGTTTTTCATGTTGTTCAAGAACGAGACTCTTTAAAATCATGCCTATCACCGCCCCGCAGTTGTCGTTACCCATTTTCTCTGCTAGTGGCAACAGGGCGTGTCGTCGGGTGATCTAATATGTCGATGATGATGAGCATTACCTCGTTTGAGACATTGTTGTTGGGTTATTCATCATGTTGATGGTGATGAGGGATATCCCATTTGAAACACGGATTTAAATATGTTTTGGGTTTTACTTTGATCCATGGCATATGTTGTAATTTATTTGGTTAATTAGTTTGCAGTGATGTTGGTTTTTATTAGTTAAATTACTATGTTCTTTGTTTTCCTTCCATTGTTGTGCTTTTTGGTGATTGTGTTAAGAGGGCTATGATGATGCACTAGAAATGGTATGGGTTGCGTAGGTCTGGCCATCGTTTACCGATCATCGATGGCGTTATGTGTTCTGAGCCCGACCCATCAAACGGGCAACGCACATTGGTGGAAACACCTAGTTTCCTTTACTTCTCAAAATTTTATTTAAAAGAAATAATATAAGCTTAACTAATTTAACTTCATTTATAAATATATTTTAAGATTTTAACTACTTTTAACTTCACTTATAAATATTTTATTACAAGTTTAATTGGTTTTGCAATCCAACTTTAATTGTTTTCATTTTTATTTATTAAACTAAGTAATTAAGTAATTTTCTTATTTAACTAAGAAAAATATATCAAAAAACATTATAAATAATAACAAAATATTCTAAAAATATTAAAGGCAAAAAAGTAGATTATTTCAAAATATTAAATTTAAATCACCGGCGATGCGGGGCAAAAATGTGTATTTCGGCCGGTGATACCTGCGACACGACACTCATGGGGTATATCCGGGCAACGATACCGGCGATACATAACCATGTGGTATTTTTTTATGGCGATATTGAATTTATTTATTTATTTATTTCTTTTTAGCGATACAACATGTGTGTATCTCCGCCCAACGATACAAGCGATACATGTCTTGGTATCGCCAACCAGAGATATATTGCACATGTGAAAGCGTCTGATTGGTGGAACAAACTTGTAAAATTAAAAGTCCATAGCTATCTATGTAAAAAATACATGTTAAATGTTTATTTGGGTAATTTTCTTTTTTTTAATATTAACTCAACATTTTAATATATTTTACAATTTAACCCCAATATATTTTTACTTTCAACTTTAGCCCCCTGTATTTTTTATATTTTAAAACATTTTTGTTTTACGTTTCGGTCTAAATTTTACGATTTAACATGCCACAACGTGCGTGTGTGGTTTAACGTTTTTACGCTTATTTTTTCCATTTAACGACCATGTCGCAAGGTGTTGTCCTAATCGACCTATTGTTTTAGATGTTTTACGTTTTGCATATGTGATTCAATGTATTTACATCTACTTTTTGTTTAATTTCATATTTTTAACTTTTTCAGTGTTAATGACCACTGACCGTTGCATGTCATTGGTGTTACTTGGTATGGTTTTACGCCCCCGCTGTAATGGTAGGCTTAATACTAGTTTATTTTAAATTCTTAAAGATCATTGTAATCTTATTCTTGTAAAATATGATTGGTTTAGTCCCCTTTTCTTGCTCTTAATTCGATTGAATTCTATCCGATTGGCTTTGGATGTTGTCATGTTGAAATGATGGTGTAAATAATAGAATTATCAAAAGTAACTTAACAAACTAACATAGTTATACCTCAATAACTAACCCTCAATAACTAGAACACACATACATACATAGTTAGACAACAACATTTCTATGAGTTCCTTTTAAAACCTTCAAAAGTTCAAACTACACTAATCCATCAAACCATGCTAACCAAGTCAATCCCAAACAATTTGCAGTCGAAAGCAACAATCGACCCGACCGGACCCGACCCGACCTAATCCGGTTTCACCTAAAAAGAGTAAATGTCACACCCCGACTAAAGCGGCGGAACATGCCGGAGCGCAACTAAGATTGTTCACATGCACACGACACTATTAAAGTGACAATATCTAATCAACTCATTCATTTCATAACATGTTCTTACAAATACAAGAAAATAAATAGTTCTTAACTAATAATCTAACGGTTCAAAATAAAGTAACGTCTTTAAATCTTCAATCAACCGATAATCAAACCTGTAGCATTGCATAAAATATGTTTTGTTAACATGTATGTTGGTGAGCAATTCCATGACTTTATAAATATAATATAAGGCAAAAATCCACAACTCAAATATGTGAAGCCGTAAATAAAAGTGACAATTGAGGTATATCAATCATAAATAAATGAGGCTCATTTCTAATTGATAAAACTACCATATTACAAGGAGGAGCGTATGATCATACTTATTGAGGATGAGGATGAGACTAAACGATCAAAAGCAATAAACATGTAGCAATTAATCATATGAGGTATATAACATACAATTGGACAATTATTTTAAGCAACACATAACCTAGTGGTTGTGGGTTGAGGATCTAGATGTTAAATTATTATTTTTTTTGTTGAGTAAGTATGCTTGCTACCCCCAAAGTATAGAAGAGAAAACGGGGATGAAATTACTCACATGGAATAAAATGACGTTGATAAATAAATTTTGAATAAAATCCTCAAGTAAGCGAGTCCGATGGTTTTAACGTGCGTGTCCTAGATTGAAAGATCTTGAGTAAGTATTGAGTATTGAAGATGAAATATGAATGGTATAAAAGTTCATAAAAATAAGGCTTGGGTTTTCGGGAGTTTTAGTTATATTTTACAAAGTGTGTTTAAATAACGTAAGTATAAAATGAGTTTTACAAGAAAACGGGTCCTTGATGTTTAGTTTTACTGAACCATTGTTAAGTTTTACATATGGGAGTTGGTTTAGTGCTAGTATGCACGATCCCATTAATGTAAGCATCAAGGTCTGACTTACACTCTCTTAAACCCGAGTTTGAGACTTTAATTAATAAAGAAATTCGCTTAAACCCGATATTAGTATAAAACCAAGTTTGGTTCCGTCATACCATAATATTATTAATACAAATAACATAAAGCGAAACATAAGTTAAAAAATTAGGAAAGATTTTTCTTTTGGCGTTTTGAACGGTTACTAGCTTGTTAAGACGATAAATTCGACTTTTACTCGGGTTTATTCTTACCCGAAACTTGGTTTGAGCTAATATTTGTTCTAACACTTTCAAAATCTTAAGTAATATGAGTAATATAAATTAAAACATAACTAAAAAGATAGGTTGAACTTTTGGTGGTTTGAACATTGACTAACTCGTTAAAACGGGTGTTCGGTTTTACTCGGTTTTTACCCGAAACTTGGGTTCAAGCCAAGATTTGTTCTACACCTCCATATCAACCGTATAATAACTAAAATATCAAGAAAAACTCAGATCTAAAGTGTTTGATGTAACATGGTCACTTAAAAGTTATTTAAAGTGCTTAAACGAGCGTTCGGTTTGGTTCGGTCTTTGACTCGGTATGAACCCCAGGATGGTTACCACATGTCCAAAACCATTGAACTAAAAATAAGGTAAAACTTCCAGATCTAAACTCAAACAAGAAAGTTAATCGAGTAAACTTCCGGAAAACGACCCAAACGGGTCTAAAATGCATAAATATGAGTTTGAATGCCCACAAGACTTAAATAAAGATGAAAATGGTTTTGTGAACATAAAATAACTTAGAAAAACTGAAAATAACCAAAATTACATACCCGAAATGATTTGAAATGCAAGATTCGGTTCCGTTGACTTTTTAAAGTCAAACTTAAGCAAAACTAGCTAGAACAACTTACAAGATTAAAAATTTTGGGAGAAGAAAATGAAAATGTGCAGGTGAAATGGTTGAGAATGAGTGATATTTATAGGGAAAGATTAGGATTTGAGGAGATGGGTAATGCGTTTGTCCGGTGGGTAAAAAGGTGCACTTTGATTCTTTTATTTAAACTAAATTTTAATTTAAATAAATTATGACCAGGTATCTACATGTTTGGAGGGTTCTAGAATAGTTATGGGTTAGGTCTTGGTTGGTTTGGATGGTTAAAATACAAATCCGGACCTTAAACGAATCGAAAACGTTAAAAAACTGATTTTGCTGAAACGAACTGTGGGTCACACCACGACAAGTATGAAACATGATTACAACATAAAATCCATCATTTTATTAATATTCAAAAATCCGAAGACCAAAACGAGTCAGGTTTATAATACAGGATAACAAATACAAAGATAGTCGAAAATGACGAATTTCATAGTAAAAGACCAAAAAGCACATACATCAAAAATTTGGATGGGATTTCTTATCCTCTCATACTTCTCATATCACACCCTCAATCTCCAATCAACATCTCCATCACCAAATGGAAGCTCTCTTTCTAAATCCACCTCTCTCTGGCGTCAAACTCCGGTCAAACCACCACATCACCACCGCACCACCCCTCCCCCCCTCCTCCCACATCCGCCTCCGACCACCGCACCGCCGCCGTCACCTCACCGTCTCCGCCACCTCCCCCACCGTCAAAAACCCCCAATCTGAACCCGAATCCGAATCAGGATCCGGATCCGACCCACCTCAATTCTCCAACTACAATGAAGATGAAACCTACGGCGACGTTAAATCAATCATCGGAAGCAGAGCTGTTAACGACGGTGGTGGGATGGAGTACTTAATCGAGTGGGAAGACGACCACGCGCCGACGTGGGTTCCGGCGAGCCTCATCGCCGGCGACGTGGTGGCGGAGTACGAAACGCCGTGGTGGGTCGCCGCCAAGAACGCCGACGACCGTAAGTTGAAGGAGATAATCGACTCCGGCGACGGCAGAGACGTCGACGCCGTCGACGGCGACGGCCGGACGGCGCTGCTGTTCGTCGCCGGACTTGGGTCGGAATCGTGTGTGAAGGTGCTGATCGACGCCGGAGCCGACGTGAACCACCGTGACGCCGTCGGAGGGCTGACGGCGTTGCACATGGCGGCGGGGTACGTCCGGCCGGCGGTGGTGAGGCTGCTGGTGGAGCTCGGGGCGGATCCGGTAGCCGGAGACGACCGAGGGCGGACGCCGGTGGATTTGGCGCGAGAGGTTTTGAATGCAACACCCAAGGGGAACCCTGTGCAATTTGCTAGAAGATTAGGGTTAGAAAGTGTAATTAATATTCTCGAGAGCGCGGTATACGAATACGCGGAGGTGGAGGAGGTTATGGAGAAGAGGGGGAAGGGGAAAAACGAGGAGTATTTGATCAAGTGAAGGATGGTGGGGATAATGAGTGGGTGAAAGCGTCGTTGGTAGCTGAGGATTTGATTAGGGATTTTGAGGCGGGCTTGGAGTACGCGGTGGCGGAGTGTGTGATGGGGAAGCGGGATGGGGAGGATGGGAAGGTGGATTATTTGGTGAAGTGGACGGATATAGAAGAGGCGACGTGGGAGCCGGAGGAGAATGTTGATCCGTTGTTGATAAAGGAGTTTGAGAGTGGTGGGCGTGAAGGAGGTGGTGGGGTTGATTTTACGACGACACCTTTATCTGTGAATGAAACGAGTTGACATATCGAGTGGTTTCTGTTTTATGAGTATCGTTTTGTGGAATTAGAATTAAAGAGTGAAATATTAGATTTATTGAATTTGTGATAGTTTTTTTTTCAATAGTTGTATAATTATATACACCATGAGAAACCAACAAAATTCTCATACAAATGAGGCTACAAAACACTAGAAAAAGAAGTTCCACAATGCTTCTCTAATGGTATGATATGGAAGCTTATAATGGGAAGAAGGAAAACATATGCAAAAAGATGCCCTGGATTCAACTCTTTAATTAACAAAAGGGAATGATATACCCGCACCGTCTTGAATCCAATCATACACGCTTGCAAACGGTCATTTAAGCTTTTCGTTTGTTCCTTTGCAGGTTATGTTAAATCTCATGTCTTATTCACTTAATAGTTGTTTGAGTTTTCATCAAATAATTGTTTGTAGGTTATGCCATGTCTCATGATCTCATTACCTTTTAAACGATCATTTAGGTGTGAGATTACATGAGTGTGATATTGTTATAGTAGGACCCTAACGTAATACTACTTGTAGAACTTGTCGTCTTTGTTTGTGTTCGTTCATTAAGATAATAATTTGTTCATGAACTGTTCACGAATACTTACTGAACGATATTTCTTATTTGTGTTCATTTCAATAAGAAAATATATCTGTTTATGAACTATTAACAAATATAAACGAAAGCAAGTGACCGCACACAAATATTCATGAACATTTATGAACACAAACAAAGTTTTCTTAAACAAACGAATACAAACCATCATATATTGATTTTATAATTAGAATCACAAACATTATTTAATATCTACAAAGATAAATAAGTAATTAACATAATTATCTCAAATATAACTTAAATGAATGAACACAAACGAACTTAACGAAAACATTATCGAACGTTCACGAACATATATGAATAAACACATTCTATGTTCATGCTCGTTCATTATTAAAACAAACAAACATAAACAAATTTCTCGTCGAACAATTCACGAACTGTTCACTGAATGTTTAGTTCGCTCATATGTAATTTTGATTTTATGGTAATGGTTATGTAATCTTGATTTTATTGTATTTATTTTAAACACATTAAAATTAAAAGCTCGTACTACCTTTCATAGCCCAATAGAATGATAACAAAAGCATATAATTATATATATTCTAATTAACAAGTTTTATATACATTTTTTTGCATATGGTACAACTATCTATCTTTTTTCAACTCAACACTTTTACAATTTTTACAATCAATGTTTTTAGAACCGGATCAGACGTCGAACCGGACATCTTATTGGTTTGGTGGTCGGACCGGTCAGATCGGATTTAACTATTTTATGTATGTAATTAAATATAAGTAATTTATATATGATTTACATATGTATTTTATAGTTATATATAAAACTTAACTATATTTGTATATCTAACATATTAATTTATAATTTAACACATCGTTTTTATCTATTAAAATAAAGAAAAAAAAAATTCCGGTTCGAACTGGCCCGGTTTCACAGTCCGACCACCGGTTCGGGATGAACCTGCTGGTTCAACCGGTCAAAAGCGAACCGCAACAGACTGAACTGGCCACCTGACCGATCCCCGATCGGATCGGCCGGCGCGATCCGGTCACAAAAACAATGTTTACAATATAACGGATAAAATTTTCCCTCTTAACTTTATTCGCATATACTTTTCATCTTTTATAAAATTTCCGTTTTACATTTTGTTCTAAATTTTGAGAGTGACATATCTTAACGTGCGTGTGTGGTTCATCGTTATTACGCCTATCCCCCCTTGTTTACGGCTCCGTGGCAACGTGTCGGTTCTAGATCGATTTAGTTATTGTTTTACATTTTACGTGCGTGGTTTAACGTTTTTACGTCTACTTTCTCTTTGGTTTTATTATTATTTTTATTTTTACAATACAAACATTTTCGATGTTGGTAGTCACTGATAGTGGGATGACACTGATGCTATTTGAAAAGGTTTTATGCTCCCACAGCAACGCAAAAGCTTAATACTATAATCAATGTAACAACTACATAGTCTATATCACTTCAAACGTGTTATTGAACGATAACACCAGAAAGCATTTTGTGAAACTAAAGTTAATACTAACATAAAAGTTAAAACAGACTTTTTTAAAAACAATCTAAGGAGGACCATTATAAACTTCAGATAAACACGAAGGATCCTTTTACCAAAACTGTTTATAATATAAACCCTCACATATACCATAGCTCCATCGTTTCAAACTTCAATCGTAAACCTAAATTCACTCTGTTCGTTTAGGGTTCCATCGTTCACCGGCGTTAATGGCGGTTCCCGGGCGGCACAACGGCATGATCGACGGCGACGACGAAGACGACGGCATCCTCTTCGTAGAAGAAGGAGCGTTGCCGGAATCTGACTTTGAAGACACACCTCCCCACCTTCGCGACCTCGCCTCCGCCGCCATGCACGGCGACGTTGACGCACTCCGGCGAGCCCTAGGTATCTTACAATCTCTGTATTGAACCTTTGATTTACCTGCAGATGATTGATCGATGTTTATTGTTTGATGGTTTGTGTTAGGGTTTGTTAGGGAAGTTGATGTTTGGATGCTTGAATACTTCTGATTATAGTAGGAAATCGAATTATGAGAATGTTTAATGTATAGATGAAGGATTCATCAGACTGTTTGTTTCAGTATTTTTAGATACTGCACATATAGGTTAACTTGAAAAGTTAATATTTTTAGAATTAAATCATGCTTTAAGAATCAGAATACTTGTCGCTATATTATTTAGCATTTGAGTAGTGTGGAATAGTGTCTATTTTGAAAATGTAATCTGTGTAAGGTAGCATTAACATCTTTAATCTGGCCTTAGCAAGGTTCTGTTTTGGCATATCTTTTACAAAGACCGTGAAGGCATGTGATGTATTAAAGTGGGATGCTCTCAAAATGTCTACTTATATCTTTTAAATTAGACACATAAGCTTGATTATGTACGAATCTGATAAGTTGTATGCTTTGTCTGAAAGAATATCATACGTTCGTCTAGGTGTCATCTTCACTAGTGATTAGCAAACAAATGTAGTTGATGGTTCTTTGGCCCTCTTGATTAATTTATACTTTGGAAATCCTGCACCTTTTTGTTTATACAATTCTGTATTCGTTTGTCTTGAAACAAATACTTTTTTTTACAGTTGATGACTAGTTGCAGCTTCTACTTTTTTTTGTTTGGATTAAAAATGACCTTTTTATTACTCATTTCATCAACATGACTCTTTTGTAATGATCTTATATTTTACTTTTCAACAAAAATAGATAATTTGGATGGTGGCAGCATTGATGAACCAGTTGAGGATGGAGATACCGCCCTTCATCTTACCTGTCTATATGGCCATCTGTCTTGCGTACAGGTAAGTTAGGGAGATAAGTATCCCATCTTAAAATTATTGTTTTTTCCTCTGTTTTTTTGTGAAGCTTTAATCTAATCATTAAATATCCTCAAAGTTATTCTACTTGTCATTGTTAAGACGAATTTCGGATAAGTGATATAAATCAAAACACCTCACTGTACCAGTGACCATTTGATGAATTATGTTAACGACTTTTTTTTCATGTAGTTATTGTTGGAAAGGGGAGCTGCAGTGGAGGCTAAGGATGAAGATGGTGGGATTCCTCTGCATGATGCTTGTGCTGGAGGTTAGTCATGAACTTTTACTTTTTATTTTTGTAGTTTATTGCACTATTCGTCTCAAATTTATGTTTTCACGTGCAACCACAGGATTTCTAGAAATAGTTCAACTCTTGATTGGTAAAGCTGATTCTCCAGAATGCTTGAAAAGAATGCTCGAATCAGTTGATGTAGAAGGCGACACTGTAAGTTACATTTTATTTGTGACAATGATAGCATCTTTGTTATCTAAATATGCAACAATAGTATATGAGTAATTGAGTATATCCATAATTATGTAACTTTATAAAAAAGGGATTATGAGATTTGGTTTAGTAAGTAGTATGCTTGATTTGATTATTAAATTAGGGTTGAGTTAGGTGTTATTTAGGAGACTGATGCTTTCTAAAGCAGACTGATTTTGTATTCTGTTAATGTGTTCTTTATCTTGAACAAAATAACTATTTGGGTTTATAACACCTGTGTACATAGTGTCAAACATGTTGGTATTGTTATGTGGTGAAGCCAAAATTTTGGGAATTATGAATTTGAGAACTGTCTGTATAAATAAACTTTCTTTGTTAAATTACTGGTGTTTCTAATTTTGTTCTATTAGTATTAGGGATGACCAATACTACATAACCAACCTTAAGTATAGAGCTACTAGAATCCTATGAATACTTGTACTTATTGCTTTTATATATTATACATAAGGCAGTTATGTACCTTCTTCTATCTCACACCTATTTTATTTGACATGCACTACATACATGTGCTTATGTGGTTCCTTAAATTTGATAATAAAGCTTGAAAGTAGTGAATATCATAAGTTTAATCATGTGAGTTTGGAACAGCCTCTTCATCATGCGGCTAGAGGGGAACATGAGGAGATTGTTCGACTTCTACTTCAATCGGTGCATCACCTACCAAGACAAATGTGTATGGAAAGGTTGGTATTTAGATAGTTTGAGGTTTATGTTTTTATCTTTTCTTTAAATTACTTTTCATCATATGGCTAATGTGTAATAAACTCAACAGACCCCACGCGAGCTAGCTGAACCCAATACAGAAACTTGGACAATTCTAGAAGATGCAACAAGATCGAATGCAATAGCATCTCAGGTTTAGTTGTAACATCTTAATTTTTATTTTTATTTTTATTTGTTGAAACTTGAGAAACCTGTTTTTTGTTCTTTTAGTAAGAACTAAGAAAGAATCGAAATTTATAAAATATCGGTATTTAGTTTTGATATAAATCGTAGCTACAACTATACAGAATTATACTGGTGTTACTTTAAACTATTGCACAGTTAGGTTTTGATGCAGTTATAAGTTGTTCTAAGGGTGTTGGGATTTGCTTATCTAATTTTTGGTGAGTAAAAATAAGAAGTGTCACATCTTTCAACAATGTTAATAATAATAATAATATAAAATGGTATGGTTAGGCTCATTAGTTTAGCAGTTTAGCCCACTAGGGTTATGTTCTGGCGTTCTGTTATCACGATTATTATATCTTTTATCTTTGTAAAATTTGTAAATATTTCCAGAATCGCTTTTAAATGCATAAAAATATGATGTTTTTGAAGCAAAGCTTATTTTTAAACCACTTATTGCTACTAAAAATTCACAATAAATCACCAATGAGAGTGCTTAAGTTATTTACAAATTACATGACAAAATGGCATATGCTCAGGTGCAGATTCGAAGATAAACAACTTTAGATGTGAGTGATGGTCGATTTTTCTTTTGGTTTTGATATTATTCAATCTCTCAATATTACTGAAAAAATTACAGATTTACATGAATTTGGGTGCATACCTATGACTTTATGAGCAACAGCCACTGCTAGGCGTTGCAGCATGTTGCTCTGGTTTCTGTTTCATTATGTTTCTCTTCTTTACTGTAGACCCTTCTTCCAGAAGACTTGGAACCTCCATTATCTGCAATATGATCAAAATGGTTGGTCTTGATGACGAGTCACTTAGTAAGGGTCTAACTGTTCGAGTCAGGTTGGGTGACCTACATATACTTTTTATTGTCTGTTTTAGGAGTTCTCTACAAATAGTTGATGCATTAGTATAGACTAGAGGAAATATATCACTTCAATAATGGTCAAAGTCTTTGAATAAAAAAATTGCAAGGTTGAAAGGATTATAAATATGTTTTTGCTAACTTTCAACCCCTTTATTAAATTTGACCAAATTAGAGAAAACAAAAGCGACTATAAAGTAAGTGAGTAGAAATTATCACCAGCCACATGTTTTGACACACACTTGTATGTTGTAGAATCCACTCAGGTTTCTGCTCTTTTGTCAATCAAGATGGACATGTGAAAGAGTTGAAGGGGGTAGCATTACCAACTTTACCTTTAATGCAAGCTCTTCAAAACATTGGTGTACATTTTCTTGAGTTCTTGCACTACATTCAAGAAAAATACAACCAAGCTCTTTTGCAAGAGCAGCACCTTCTTCCCTACTCACAAATCTTTCTGAATCCTGAAATAGAATTAATACTAAGCTAAGCTACACATGTATACGTATACATATATCTATATTAAGCATGTCAAACATTGAAAGAGAATGTGAAGCTTACTTGGTCAACTTTATTTCCAACAAGCACCTTGATACAATCTTGATTAGTGGAATTAAGATCCACTTCTTTAGCCCATATTTCAGACAAGTTGGTGAATGTCTCTCTCCTTGTAACATCATACACTGTAACAAGTGCAGCCTTGGATTGATGTATATATATAACTAAATAAGCTTTGAAGAGCATGAAATTAAAGGAGAAAGTAACACTAAATACTTATATGATATCAACACCCATGCTCCATTATATGGTTTTTGAATATGTTGGCGATGTAATCATATTATTCAACTGTTATGAGTCTGAAGTTAGTAGGACTCTGTGTTTTTATTCAAAGTTATAGTGGATATTAGTTGAAGACTAGGAGTGTGATAGTTAAAGATATGCATCTACAATAATACTGTTGGCATATGTTGCAACTTCAGTTATAAAATTAGCGATGGGGTACCAAGAACAATCCCTTGGGCCCCTCTGTAATAAGAGCTTGTCAATGTCCTGAATCGCTCCTGTCCAGCTGCAACATCATTAGATCATAGATCAGAAACCCTTGATGGTAAATTCCAAGATATTAACATTAGTTCTCTTGTCTGTTCCTAACATTCAACTTGTATGCTTTGAATCTTTGATTATAGTCTGACCAAGATAAAATGTATACCACCCATATTGACACAGCTGCATGCAGCAACTACCAGCAGCAACTTTTTAGAATAATGTTAAGTTGAGGATTATAACTTGCTAATGATACCTGTGTCCCAAATTGTAAGTTTTAATCTTTTCCCAGCAACTGTTAACTGTTTGATTTTGAAGTCAACACCTGCTTAACAAATAAAGAGCAAAATAAGTAGAAAGTAAAACAGTGACTCAGTAAGACGCAAATACTTGCTTATTCCTCTCTTCCGAATGTGTTATAACTTATTAATCACTCATTATGTTTTCAGCAAAGCAAGAATATCTGCAGACTCGATAAGCATATCCTAACAACAAGCCATTGGGTAGCAATTGATAACAGAAAGAAATCGATGTTTAAGCATATACTTCGATCATCCAAAATGTTGGAGTACTGCAAACATAGCATTTTATTAGAGTCAAGCCACATTGTAACTTAATGACTAATACAACCTTCAGCCGAGGAGAAGGAGATAATTACTAAAATAATAATGTACATATCACAACAAAATCCATATCAATTTTGCTTAAGCAAATACATTAAAAGTTTTGTTCTTCATTTTGAAAGGGTTTATGAAGCTAAGCTACATTTCTGGTACATCACATAAGTCTAGCAAAACTGAACATATGAAAGAGCTAAAAAGTGATCTGTATATACTACTACAAAATCAAAATTCTGAACACACATATCCAAACTATATCAGCTCAATGCACGAAGAAGTTTGATAAATTGAACACAAAAACAAACATCATCAGAAACCTAAATGTTCAATCGATCAATGGAGTAGGAGTGAAATCAGATTACCGGTAGTAAGAGCTAGATCAAAATTCTAAACAACACATATCGAGACTATATCAATTCAACGCACGAAAAAGGTTTTGATAAATTGAACACAAAAACATAGATCAGAAACCTAAATGTTCAATCGATCAGTTCAGAAGAAGTGAAAGTAAATTACGGATAATAGGAGCTAGACCGTCGACGGTATTCGAAATGAAACTGAATATTACGAGATCGAAATTCTAAACGACACATATCGAAACTATTTCAATGCACGAACAAGTGGTGATAAATTGAACTCAAAAACAAATATCAGAAACCTAAATGTTCCGTCGATCAGTTCAGTAGAAGTGAAATCAAATTACCGATAGTAGGAGGTAGATCGTCGACTTTATTCGAAATGAAACTGACGAGAAGACTGCTTTTGCCAACACCGGAGTCTCCGATCAGTAAGATCTTAAACGAGAGAGCATACTGAGTAGACGACGAACTCATTTTGATGAATGCTGAATCAGTGAATCCGAAATTACTTGTTGAAGAAACGAATGTCGCAACAGTGTGTAATCAATTTCTGCATGAAGTGTGATCAGTTACGAAACTGAATGTAAGCGAATGCATCTAAGTTGTTGAGAAATCATGAGCAGAAGTGTGTTCGTTGAAGATGAATGTAGAGAGAGAGAGAGAGAGAGAGAGAAGATTACTAGATTAGTACCTGGGGGATGAGTTGTTGCTATATGGAGACGAGAACTGAGATGTGATTTCGGTCACGAAAGCATCCGTTTCGGTTTTAGATTTTTTTTCTTTTTAACGGCACGAGTATCAAAGTATGACCTATTTTGTAGGATAATTGTTATTTTAATCGATCTTCTTAATTTGTTTTTAGTTGAAAGATTGCAACCACTGGCGGAACATTATAGGGGCCGGGGTAGAGATGTGCAAATCGGGTTTTGGGCTATACCCGAAACCGGGTTGGGCCCAATCGGGTTTTTTTGTACCTGGGTATAGGTGAACCCGGGTACGAACCGGGTCGGGTTCACTTGCTTGCAAACCCTACCCGCCATACCTGGGTAGGGTAGGGTCGGGTCCGGAACCGGGTCCAATACCGGGTTTAGTTTATTTTTTTCTTATTTTCTTTTTTTTTTATGTCCAATACCAGGTTCAATTCGTGTTTAGACCGGGTCGGGTTCGTTAAAAAATTCAAAAACTTAATCCGGTTCCAACCCTACGGGTTTAAACGGGTCCAAACCAGGTATGCCTCCCATCGGGTACTACCCGTACCCGGG
Organism: Flaveria trinervia; assembly: GCA_025506515.1. Lineage (NCBI taxonomy): Eukaryota > Viridiplantae > Streptophyta > Magnoliopsida > Asterales > Asteraceae > Flaveria > Flaveria trinervia. The sequence continues at coordinate 61,135,619 of CM046457.1, forward strand.
TCCGGTTCGGGTACACCGGGTCGGGTCCGGTTCGCGAAAAAATTTACAACAAAATTCATGTTAAAAAATCGTGTTTTGTATCAAACTATGAATATTCACGTGTTGTTCAGGTTTATCATTTATGATTCTAGCATACAAGTCAACAATACAACTACAAACGAAATAGAATATGGATGCACTTTTACCTTTAATTGTTAAAAATAAAAACCAAACATGTTAAAAAGGTGAAAAGGAAAAGAAATTGAGAGGGAGAATGGGTACTATATAATAGCCTAATAATTATTATTTTTAGCGTAACTGGTTAAGATTATTTACTCATAACATATAAATATTGGAAAGTTATGGGTTCAAGTCTTATTTTGAGTAAATGCTTAGAATTGAGCCGGGGGTTCTCTCAGCAATGGGTTTCCTCTTAACGAGTCAGCGGTATGGTCTCGATTAAAAAATAAATAAGTCCAATTAAAATAACATCTATTTTTTGAAGCAGAGTCGGACATTTAATGTAAAAAAATGATAGCCTGGTAGGAGCAAACCCCACAAGTTAAAGAGGAAAAGAAGAGTTATGATTCGATGGTAGTAGATGCCCATATAGAGCTTACCAAATTAATTGCCGTTGACTGAAATGGGGATCCATTTTGAACCTTATTTTTCATATTTTTCCCCTTTTGATTTAAAAAATAGAGGTAATACGAAAACAATTCATGACATTAGTCGCATCTATTATATAATACAAGTATAGGCTCAAACAATAAGCTAAGTTAAAGTTTCCTTTGGAATTGGGTTAACTCACATATTTAATCATAAACTTGAACAAATAAAGAAAAGCTAACGCTAAAATACCTAAAAGGAAGTTTAGGAAGAACAATAATATAACCCAGAAGCAATCAATAGGAAAAACTATTCCTATTGACAAGCCATCATTTCAAAAGAATAATTTTTTTTCACAAAGTTTCATATATTCACCATTCACTTATAATAGAACTAACATTCCAAATCACTTTTGAATGGAAGTTTGTGTTAGAATCCAAATTTGTTACAAAATAAAACCACATAACCTTAACATACAACTTTTTAGACTTAGACTCAAAGGTGTGTCTAAGATCCAATCATAAGAACTATTTTTGTAATCAACTCTTATATTTGACCATGATGCATAAAAGAAGTAACAATCTGTATGCAATAATAATGTCAGGAGAGGACATGTTACAAAATTCATAGTATTCACCTTTTGTACCCTGCAATTTTTTAGCTCTCTAGTTACATTTTCATCCCCGGATCTTTGATGTTGTGATCATGTTATTGAACATCGAGTAAGGTAAAAGAGCAGACCTCGTTCAAGAATGTTGTTCAATGTAGAACAGTTTTAGTGTGGTGCACCATTTTGAGGGAATACTTTCTGGATAAACTCGAGAAACCTTCGCGAGTAAAATGTGGGGTCCACAGCCGATATGGAAAGAGAATCGAATTGAAATGATTTATACTTATGTTCAATCTTCTTTGTTATATTGTATTCTTGTAATATGTCGATGATACCGAGGTATAATACGACATCATATACCTCATGAAACATTTGTTTTTCTTCTTCACCTGGAAGAAGCTCTGCTCTTGCTGGCATGTTCACTCCTAGCTGTATTTGTAACCTGCCATAAATTCAAAAAAAAAAAAACGATTGAACCATGATTAATCACCAAAAGACAACTGTAAATTTAGGAATTTTCCCTTTTATTCCTCATACTGTAGTTGGAGACAAAGGATTAAGGTTGGAGACGTAGGATTAAACTATTAAGGTTAAAAACGTTTAGTGGAGGGTGCAGATGGGCTTACATATGACATAGGATTAAGGTTACGATCGTTAAGGGCTTAGTGTGGATATGACATAGGATTAAGGTTACGATCGTTAAGGGCTTAGTGTGGTTTTATTATCTTTATAGTAGCATTCGCAGGCGAGCACTTTCCTTGTTATCACTTCATTGCCTATTGCCACTATGTGTCTATGTGCTTGATGTGGAGCTGGGAGTTTCCTAGGAAGCTCTCTCTCTATCCAGTATGATAAGGTAAGGTTGGCTTACATCGCACTCTCCCCAGACCTCATCAATAGCTTTGATATAGATGAGATTTACTGGTTTGGTTATGATATTCCTCCAGTAGTCCACTCTCGATTAATGGTTAAAGTGTCTTGGCAATTTTCAAGGATATTCTTTGACCGGGCTGGAATACATACACACATGTTTGTAAAGTTTGTTTTACATGTAAAGTTTATCATTCATGTTATTTTGATATTGTTTACATGCTAGTAGACTGTGTTTATGAGTTGTTCATATTTGCCTTATGCTACAGAGTGTTTGTTGGTGAACTGTGAGATTGAGACATTAGAGCATAAAGGGGGTTTGTTATTGCTTAAATTAAGTCTTGCTCACGTTCGTCGAGCCATCATGTAACTAGCCAAATGATAGATTTGGGCAAATGCAAACAAATGACAGAAATAGAGTCTTGTTTACCTTTAAGTGCAATACAGGATGTTTTCAGCATTTCTTTACTTGTGACATGTTTTGTATGCTAGATTTCTTTTGTGTATTTTGTATAGGAATTCAAAATGGAATGATGTTTTGCTAAGAGTTCTGCTCTGAGTTTTTGTAATTTGAAAACCATGACTCACCAACTTAATTGATCCTTTAGTGTGTATTTAAGGGGAAAATAAGGCCTCAAGTTCTAAGGATAAAAAAAGTATAGAAATTAACAAAATGTTATGCCTAGTAATAAAGCAGATCATCCAACCAAACAAAATGTCCATTTGGAGAATCAAATGAACTGCTTGTCATGATACCGAGTTGGATAATGGTTCAAAATGAGTTTGGGTCAAAGCTGGTTTTTTCTTAAATGGGTCGGATTGGGTTAGACCAACCAGCAAACACTTTTCCTATCTTTTTGTTATTTATCCATAACTAATGTGCAAAAAGTTATTAGAAAAGTCATGTTAGTAAAAATAATGAAGAAACATCAGTAAAGAGATCTAAGAGGCTTTATGATTTTTATACACTTCGAAGGTCAACCCGTCTGACCCATTTCATTTTTAGTTAAATCTTTCAGCTTAACTCATTTGACCCGCTGGAGATAAAATGTAACCGAAATTTACTCATTAACAGCTAAAGGGTTCAGATTGTCAGTTCTACAAGATTATGATACCTTGCTGTGCCAGGGAGAAGAAGATCCACTTCCACATCACCAGTAGCTGATGATCGCAGACGGCTCCCTCGTATGTGTGAGCCCACAACAACACTACCATCTTCAGATCCACGTGGCACCAAAACAAGACCTTGGGGTGATATCTCATCCTCCATAGATTCTGCAATTGATACAACAAAATTAATGTTTTAAACTGCGGATTTTTGAAATGTCAAGTTAAATGATACAACACCTTCTTCTGCAACTATTCCCAGTCCATCTGATGTTGCATTTTGATTGTAAGACATCAAAGATTTCAGGTGCTGAGGGGCTCGATAGTGAACGCCAAGCAGAAGGCTGTAATCCATAATATTCTGAGCTTCTAGAAAGTTACTATCAATTTCAATTTGCCTGTATATATAATGACAAATATGATCATGTGGTCTTACATTGAAAACGCCCTATAATATTAAGAAATCAGGATTTCTTTGCTGTTTAGAGAATCCCACATGAAAGTGAAAAAGCAAATAAATAGGAATGCCTGGAAGAATATCCAACTACAAATTGGTTACAGAAAGTTTGTAATGCTTACTTTAACAGATCACCACGCCAAGAAGGTTCAAGATAAAAACAGTAGTTTAAATCAAGATCTTTGAGTATTGTGTTTTCATCTATTTCAACCTTGTCAGCACACCGCCCAAGGGAGGAACCTTTTAAATCATATCTTCTATGAATCCTTACTTCTGTGCAGAACATATTTCCCATCACTACAAACCGAAACTGAAATAATCATATAAACCATATTAGGAACATGAGGTAAAAATTCAATAAAAAAGGGTTCCTCAATGATAAATCTAAAATACAATGTTACCTTTTGACCACTTGATGGTTTTATCTGGTGAAGCCCAAAAAATTTAGTGATGAGTGTGTTTTCATATGTCCGTACATGACGGTGATAGTCCGGAAGCATCCGCATAAGGACCTAAAACTTAATACAAGTCAGTGGAGCCCTATACACAGCTGACTAAAGGTGGAAGAATAATTCTGTTATTAGAAATATTAGAATGTAAAAGAATTACATATACATAAAACACATATATAATAGACACCTCAGACTCAAGAGGTAATGCAACCCATCATAGTTGATTTTGAAGGTCTAGAGACAATCTATAGATGTGCTCAAAAAATATCAGAAGCAAAAAGGAAGCAAAATATAAAGAAAGAAAAGGAAAGCAACAGATCACATATACATGAAACCACAACATATAAGTTAAACCACATAAGATAGGTCATGAATAAGCGGCTAATGGTGACAAAACGGGTGGTTGGGTTATGGGTCAACATGGGGAACTTCTACAGTCAAAGGTTAGGCTGGGTTGGTCAAAACATTTTCTCTAAATACTTTTATGTTAGTATGTAAAATATATATGAAATAGTTATATAAAGTTATTTTATTTTCAAGAATACTATAAGTTTAACGAATGATTCGGAGGGGTTATACATTTTCAAAGCTATCAACACATTGGTCCATTTCTTTTTAGCTAACTTGTTTTGTTTTACTCATTTGACGAGATTAAGATTAAGCATAACCTGAATCAAATGGTTCATATAATGTGGATACCTGTACTTCAGATTTCCTCAAAGTCTTAATCATGAAACGATCATCTTGAGACAAGAAGAAAACACTGCCACTTTTCCCAGGAGAAGAGAGTTCTCTAAGAGCATCATTGCCACAAATAGACATCATGTAGTCAGCAGCATCAATCTTAAACATCTCTCTCAAGTTCCTAATGTAATCACAAATGAAGAATTATTTCAGAAGCTGGCAAATGATAGATGTTGTTCCAATCCTTATTAACATATAATAACATTGAATAACGAACCTGAAAACCATTGGACAGTAATCCTTCCACTTAAAATCCTCTGAATGATGAGTAGGTGTCAGTTGAGACCCTTCTTTAGGGAATTCCACGAAGAAACTAGCTCTAGAGCCAAAATCTGATGCTCGCACTTCTCGCTTATGAACGGGTGTTATTTTCCCAACAGTATACCTAAAATCATTTTTTTCAAAGTTCAATGTTCATCAGTTCAATAAAAACAGAAGTAAAAAAAATATAATTTCCATGATATAGCTGAGCTGATAGGTACCTGATCCCAAGTTGTAAACTGAGCATTAGATCATAACTCCTATGACCCTTAATAATGGCTTCCCCGGGCCTCTTCACCTCTTTCACTAATTTCTTTTGTCTTCGCATTTCTCTTTTAGAACCCGGTGAAAAACTACCGTCAACCACAAGCTCACTGATCAAAATCCCTTGCATATATTCTCTTTCAAGAATAGGAGTCTTAGTACCATCCTCCTGACCAGAATCAGACATTATAGATGCCAAATCATGTCCCATAACTTTTCAATAGCAACCTCTAGACTCCATCTTCTTTCAAGAGAAACATTATTATTACGAGATCCATCCAAATCTTTTGAAAGCTTTTCAGATGAATTACTATGAGATGACTGACTACCACCTATCTTAAAGAGTCCCATATCGATCGAAGAAGCATGCTGAATACGTGAAACTTGTTTGAATTTTTGTAAGTCAGACAACAAGCCTCGTTTTCTCAACGCTTGAAGGTATAGTTCTTGTCTAGCTGGCACTCTACACCCGTTCGGATAAAAGGCTCCTTTTCCATCTTTTAACCCTGATGTCCATGTGCCGACATAACGACCACCATCACTCCATGTATAAGCTCCAAACCCATGCATAACTCCATTAGACCAACTACCTTCATACGAATCGCCATTAGTCCAAGTAAAAACACCTTTACCTGACATCTTTCCTGCTTTCATATTTCCCAAGTACTCATTTCCATTAGCCCATGTATACTTACCTGGCCCATCCGGTGAACCCTGAATCCAAGAACCTTCAAACACATCTCCATTAGGAAAAGTTTGATAACCCAACCCATGCTTGCGGTTCAACCGCCAACGACCTTTATAAACCAATTTATCCGCTCGTATGTATGTTCCAGTTCCCTGCATATACCCACCTGAAAAATCCCCCTCATATTTAGCCCCTGATGGCCAATGAAGTTTTCCATAACCATGCCATATTCCTCTTCTCCATTCTCCTTCATACTTACATCCATTCGACCATACATACGTTCCTGATCCCTCGGGTACATTTCCCAGCAGAAAACCGGAGTAAAATTCACCATTTTGGAGTTTAACCTCTCCAAACCTAGTGACTGTTTCAAATGAAGAACGAGATGATTCTCCATTTGTTAAAGAAATGTTGTTGTCATTGTTGTGAAATGATACTGAACCCAGAGATCTTCTGTTTGAAAAAGATAGTGTTCGTTCGACGTTGTCCGCTATGGCCACAGGGCCAGACATGCATAATGCCTAAAGATTACTCAGTACCTTGAAAATTGGTATGTACTAAAATTCAACTCCTGCGACCCATTCAAGAAAAAGAGATGGCAAAAACAACAATTAAAAACTTATTATATGGAAAACCAGATCAATCAAATGATGGCAACGATTTCAAATAACAAATCTACAAGAATAATTGCACTAATTTAGGATTAAACCAAGTATTTCTATTGATCATTTTTCTAACCACGGAAGATTGTTGAAGAAGATGAAATCCAGATAACAGAGTTATCTCGATTAGCCAACCAGCGAAGTACAAGTGTACAACTCTATAAGCATACAGTACAACCAGTAGGTGAAAATGTGTTCAAATTACTTTACAGGTGCTATATCTATTCGGTTTCCATGTGTGAGGATAATACCTTCACATCAAACTTTGCAGAAAAGCTATTGCCAGCAATGGCTGAAATCAACTAAAAAAGCTAAAACAAATACTTCAATCGCAACAAATACTCTCTCATAATCATGAACTCCAGCGACGAACAAATTCAATTTCAAATTCATCTTCCAAAAACATTCAATCTCTAATCATAACTTAAAAAAAAAGTATAAACGATAGAGAGTTATCAAAAGTCAACTTATTATGTTACTAATCAACATTCAAATATATATTGTTGACTGCAAAGCTCCATTCAACATTCAATCTCTAATCATAACTTAAAAAAAAAACTATGAAAAATTACCTCCAGATTTATGAACAACATTAGAGAGTTATCAACTTATCATCAGAACAACAATATATCAGATAAAATCAGTGATAAACTTACAATTCACAAAAGTATAAACGATATACACGTCAACATTCAACCATATATCATTGATACAAAGCTCCATTCAATTTCTAACCATAGATCATCAAAAAAACTATGAAGATTTACCTCCAAATTTATGAACAACATTAGAGAGCTACAATCAAAACAACAATATTGCAGATAAAATTATGAAAAACATACAATTCACAAAAGTATAAACGTTATACACATCAACATTCAACCATATATCATTGACTACAAAGCCGAATCACTCGATCTCTAACCATAAATCATCGAAAAACTATTAATATTTACCTCCAGATGTATGAACAACATTAGAGAGTTATCAACTTATCATCAGAACATCAGAACAATAATAATATTACAGATAAAATCATTGATAAACACAATATTCATAAATATGGAAACGATATACAATTATACACGTATAGTTTTAGAGAGAGAAAGTTTACCAGAATAAATGTAGAGAGAGAGGGGGGTTTAATGGATTGTTTACTTGAAATGTAGTGCTGTTGACTTGTTATATATGAAGTGAATTCAAAGGAAATACACGTTCAAATGTTAGTTTATATTACCTTTTTAAGCTACCTTTTTCTCCTGCACTTGTTCAATATTTTTATATTAATTTATTAAACCTTATTTTTATAAAAAAATATGAGTTTTTTTTTTTTTGTTAATATGATTTTCCCCGATCTTAATCTACTTCCCTAGCTGTCATTTATAAAATATACTGCTTGTTATGAATCAAATGGATGCTATAATGCACACTTTTTTTTCACTTGAAACAACCTTTTGGCCCGCACACGTGCAAAATCTATCACCCGTCTTGTTTTTTTTTAAGTTTACACATAGAACTTTTGACTCGAAACCCAAACGTCCCACTAGAGGACAGCAAATGACTAGCCATATGGGTATGAAAAACAACCAAAACTTACTATTACGGTTGATCATAAGACTAACATGGTCCCGATTGTTCTTTTTCTAGTTTACATTTTGATAGAAATTGTACTATTTGGTCATTTAGGTATGTTTGATGTATTCTATATAATTTACCAAGCTTCCGTTGGCATGTTATATAGTAAAATCTTCTGTCATTCAGAAAAAAAACTTGTTATTTATAGGATTTGAACCATAAACCTGATTTGATATTTAATCAATACCCCTTAACACTCCAACGGTGTTCTTAAACTTGTTTAAAACATATGAAGAAAAATAAATTAATATTTTAAAGATATTATTTTTGGACCCCTTAAACATGACCCTCAAACGGCTGCTACACTTAAAAATATTAGTGTCTCGTTTTTTTTCAACTTACGATTATTTTATTACTTTGTATTATTTTAATGTTGAGACCTTATATCAGAGTTTTCTCCAAAATTTTGTATTTTTTATAGACTATAGAGAGGGAAACAAGAAGTCGTAATCAAAATGTTGTCATTCCTTTGGATTTCCTCTCAAAAAGCAACTTGAATTAATCTAATAAATGTCGGTTTGCACTTTAGCTTAAAAAACAATTAAATAATGCTGTATTAAATAGGTAACAATATATATTATTACCAACTCGTGCTGTTGAACGGGTTTTATTATATATTAATTAGTGGTCTTATTCTTGCTCAGATAGACAGAGCAAAATATAGATTTAATATGACATTAATATAATTAGTAATCTTTTTTTTAAATAACGGTGAAAATACAAGATGTTTATCAATGAAGGTTTAAACTCAGTCTCGTGTGAAATCTTTTTAACTATAAATGATAAATCATGCTTTATTGCATCATTTCTTTTCTGACATAAAAAGGTGACATTTTACCAACTTTTTAGCCCTTTGGTTTGATGTCATTTTAAGAATTGTATATTGTTGTCCGACCGTCACATAGTTGTTTTGGGTGATTTTGTTGTCCTTTATAGCCACGGGATCTTCTTGTTTTTTTAATATTATTATACCAAATGAAAATTAAGTAAAAGTTTAGTAAAAAACGCATATGTAACTATAAATATAATCCCGTTATTAAAAACGGTTAGTAATATTTCCGAACATTAAAAAATATAACAAATGCCAGTAGAAATAATTAGGACATATATAACTAATTAAACAAGTATCACCAACAAATAACTTCATTACAAAAAACTTAAAAAGCATCCATTGGAAATTGTGTTTATGAATATTAAGGTTTACGAATATTAAGGTTTAGTTAAGCCTTTCTGGAGATCAGACACCCGACAGTTGTCGCTCCTGCCCCTCCGTGGGACGGCCTCACCTTGAGCCTGGTTGCTTGTGTGTTTAATGCTTTTGAAGGGAGACACATGGTAGAAGATTTTTAAAAGAATTTTATTATAAGAGTTTTCTATAATTGTTTATGTTTTTTTGAAAAATACATGATAGGAGATTTTTATAAGAGTTTTGTTATCAAATTACATCTTTTTTTTCATATATATACACGGCGTATTTATGCTAATCAATGTGGATGTGGAGTATTTTCCAAGTATATATTTATTATGCATCATCAAATTTTCGTTTTCCGCAGGTAAACAAGTCCAACTTGATTGTTCTATATATTTCACTCATTATAATATGAGAGGGAGGCAATATTTAATTTTCACTTTAATTAATAGCAAAATTACAAAGATATTTTGTTGGGATATTAAAGTCACTTTAATTTTCACTTTAATTAATAGCAAAATTACAATATTTAAGTCACGGTTCTTAACTTTTTATGAACCCAAGGTTTTTCAATTAATGATCATTAAATGTTAAATTCTTCAAAAATACATCTTTTTCCTACTCTAAAAAAATAGTAATGGGTATGTCACTTGTGATAATTATATTTATTCACATCAAACTTTTCATGCTTTTCTCTCTAATTAAATAACAATATTAATTAATAATAATATTATCTATTTATTTTTACATTATAATTAGTTTTTTAGTACAAATAAGAAAAAGAATTATGTTATTAATGCTATTTCTATAGAGATAGTTTTTATAAAATGATTTTTTTAAAAATAAATAAAACTATTTTTATGTAATATTTCAAAATTATTTTTTTATAGTAATTTTTTTATTAAAAAATAATAATAAAATAAGGAGTTATAGTAAGAAAATTTTTAAAATAAAAAAATTTTAAAAGTTATTTTAAAACAAAATATTTAATTTATCTTTAAAAAAACAAAATAAACAAAATAAATTTCATTTTATTGTTTTATTACTAATAGTTGTTACTCATACATAATTTCAATCATATTATGTCTTAGTCTATTATTTTATAATTAATATTTTTATATTTAATACTTTATTTATTCAATTCGTGTAATACACGGAGTTACTAAAGCTAGTAATAATAATAATAATAATAAATATAAGATATAGAGGGTAGGAGTCATCCCAAGTTCCCCAGGTTGCCAATTTCATATTTCTTTACTTCCCCCGTTTTGCATGTAGTCGTTGCAGTTTCCTCTCCACTCCCCTATTTGACTTAGAAAAAAAAAGAATGTATCGAAACTCAATGAAAAATCATCAAATCAAGACTTATTTTTCCTTACTACTAATCAAGGCCAGATTACACGATAAAATATCATCTTATACACATATAATTTACTGTAGTTTGTTTAATTCCATAAGACAACTTGTACTAATATAATATCGGCTCATGCGGTATGCCTAGTCTTGATTTTCGTTTTTCTTGAGATAGGCTTGAAAGACTGAAGAGTGAAGAGGGGACATAATGTATAGTCTCTTTGGGACCATATCTTTTGGACCGTAGTCAATAATACTTTATTTGCTAATATGCTATAACTATTTTGTATTTTTTTGACAAATGACATCTGTTTTAGGTGGGTATTTTTATAATTTATTGTTCTGTAGGGCGGTGAGTGTTTGTGTCTACATTTACAGAATTTGCACTGTTTGAGTAAAATTTATAACATTTATGTTAATAAATCAAGATATTTATAAGTCATCTTATGTTTCTACACTATCCATTTGTGTTCACCTATAATTTGTATACGTGTCGTTACCAGAACAAAAGTTAACAATTTAATAAAACATTAAATGCTAATAATTTTTTATATCTACTTTCCAAATCGTAAAACAAATTTTTATAATATTAAAAACAGGTTTTTTTATTTAAAAACATAAGTTTTTTAAAACCAAAAGGTTATGCAATATAAAGTTTTCTTAATACAAAGTACTTTTAAAAAATAACATTGTTAGAAAAAGTATTCTTGAAAAATTTTGGAGTATTAAAAAATATATTTAAAGTAAATGTATTTTAAAGATGAAAGTTTGAAAAAATATTGATATGTTTTATTGCCTAAAGTAATTAATTAATAAGTAATTTTAACTTATATTATATCTCAAAAATTATTTTGCAATATCTAAATATTAATAAATAATTATTAATTTAATAGTCTTATTCAACTCGAATAGTATGCAAGTTTCTAAACTAGTATTAAATATAACAAAGATAGATCTACTCATGACACTTATAAACTTTTGGTATAGTAATATGATGATTGTTTCCTAAAAAAATGATGTGAATTAAAATCTTTACACCTGGAAGACGTGGTCGTAGATGTAAAAAGTTGGTTTTTCCTCAAAAAAGATATTATGTTACGAGAACAAAGACAACAAACATAGAGTGTTTAATTTTTTTTATTAATGGCTCACTTTTAGAAATTATTACTTTTACATATAATTGTGTGTTGTATGTATATTAAAAATCATTAAAATAGTTTTTTATTTTAAATTTTATGATCGTTAGCTACACATGTAACAGATAATGTGTGGGTGGTATATAAATCAACACATGACTCAAGAGTTGTTTGATAATTTTTAAATGATTAAATATTCAACTAAAAACAAATATCTGACCAATTCAGATAATATGTCATTACCATTCAACATTAGACATCTTAACCATTCAGCATCAGTATAACGCTTAACCATTCAGAGGTAAATGTTTTATCCATTCAGGCATGTGCTCGCGAAACAAACAGTCTGAACCATTAAAAGGGTGTTTGTCAAACAAAAAAAAAGTAACTTTTTAACTTTTGGAGGGGTAAAAAGACCAAAAAACCCCTCCAAAAAAGTTAAAAAGTCAAAAATTTTAAAGTAAATTACAAAAAACGTCCTTTAAGTAACTAATAATTTGCGGGTTTCATTCTTTATCTTAATAATTACGCTAAACATCCTTTATATTTACATTTTGTAACACGTTAGGTCCTTTACCCTAACTGACGTTAGGTTTGGAGTTAAATAAGTTGTCAATTGACCAATCTATCCTTTTTCATCTATCTCCTCTTTCTTTCCGCAAGAATTTGGCCAAACCGTTCTAGTTCTAGATAAAGAATGGTTAACTCTCGTCACCCCTACGACTACATTTCTTTTCCCCCACAGATTCACTTTAGTCTCTCTTGTTAATCGAAATCGACTCGCTAGAACCACTGCCCTTTTCTCAAGCTCATGCTTTATGTTGCTCCGATCTTCCTTCACTTCACCACCTGATCTTGTGATGACCGGATCCACCCCGAGACCTCTGGTAGTCACAATACGTCTCCATCTTGCTTGTTGCTTTGCTCCAAACTTTTACCTACAAAAAAAATAATTATATCTCATCGAAGTTGAGTTTCATAAGCGCAATTTTAGAGGAGTAATCATCGGAAGTTCTATCCACCAAACACACTCCCTCTGTTTTCCTAAAAATCTATTAGTTACAAAAGTGAAAATTCAATTTAGTAGTATTTTGTTAATTATCTGTTCAACGTAGGAACAATAAGATGAATACGAGTGCAAGACGGTAAATTAAAGGATTACTAGCATCATTGTTGTAGTGGAATAATTGATGGTAAATAAAGTTGGTCGGAGTCTCGAAGATGAAGATGACCAAGTAAGTTCAGGGGTTTTAATTTTCTTTTGTTTTTTATATGAAAGGGTAAAACTGTCATCTTAAGAAAACTAACTGAGTTTTTTTAATCCGTTAGGTTAAAGGACCTAATGTGTTACAAACCATTTACGCAAAGGACGTTTAGTGTAATTATTAAAGATAAAGGGCAAAACATGTAATTTGTTCGTAAAGGATGTTTTATGTAATTTACTCAAAATTTTAACTTTTTAACTTTTTTAGAGAGGTATTTTGATCTTTTTATCCCTCCAAAAGTCAAAAAGTTATTTTTTTTAATTTGCCAAACATAGTTATTAAAAAACTGATTAATAAACTGTCAAACAACCCTTTACACATGGATGGGTTCTATAAATTAACAAAACTTGTTTCTAATTTTCACCTTGAATATGTTGCTTTTTAACAAACCACATACACTTCTTATGTAATTTACCCTCATATTAACTAAAAATATATCAACATAACAATCTTTAAATATCATAGATTTTGATCATTGACGCAGCAAATTCTTTCTTAAGTTTCTTTTTCCTTTAAAGTCTTTCTACCTCACATATGTAAGTATGTACGTATAAATAATATGTATGTAAGTTGTAACTACTATAAACAAAATATCTCTAACATATATAAGGGGAATTTCTTTTAATACTTTTGCATGGCATGATGGGTGTACAGATTGAGCCACTCGTTAGATTACCAAATCTTCGATGGGGCTACACGTTATGCTGCATGCAAAATCTTGATTGTGACAGACATTATTATATATAAATTTAATATGCAACAAATTTTTGTACTGAATATATGGCTCTTGTTTTAGATGATGATATTGTGTTATTTTAAACTAGTCACACATTTGTTTTCTAATTAAGACCGCACCCCTAATTCTCATAAGAGGAAACTATAATCAAAAAAACTTTGACTTAACATTGTAAATTCTGCTGAAATTGAGATTTGAGCCTAATACCTCCATATTTTTAATTGTCTTGAACAACTGTAGGTGGCAAAAAAACAAAAAAAATAAAATTAACATCATAAATTACCTTTTTTTTGTTTTTCCAATTCTTGATGCCAGCTTTGAATATTATTTTTAATGCACATGCTTGAATGTAGTTATGGGGAGGTCTTGGGTTAAGATTTATTTCTAAATAAAAATACATAGGGTTAATCTAGAGGGTCTTTTCAGTTGTGGGTTTTTATACGAGGGGTTTGAGGGTGCGGTCTGACTGAAAAAATGGATAGTTGGATCCGATTAGAATAACATTTATCATACGAAACTAGATCATACATTTATCGTTAAAAAAATAACCAACAATCATAAAATGAGTGTTTTTACATTACGTGATCATGCATGCATTAACAAATATGATATTTGTTGCTACACAGCCTACATTTTTAAAAAAATTATTCTAAATGAACCCCACTTAAAATGTCATATTCTACCTAACAAATGCTTTAAAAGAAAAAAAAAGTGAAGCTTTAAATTTCATGATTTGTTTTGTCAACATCATTTGGTTAGTAAAAAATCAACTTCAAAATAAGTATGCATTTCCTTTCTTGGTGCATTCCATGTGTCCCTTTTAACATGGTAGATACCCACCATCACCACCATTATACTACAATGGATATTAATAACAACATAAAAATCCAATGACCTATTGACACAATTAGCCTTTATGCCTTAGGCCAACATATTTATATTTGGAAACCTATGAAGCTATGTTTGATTTCACTTGTTGCACCTTTATAAACAAGTCATAGTCCCCTTTTAATGGATAAATAAAATTGTTTTTTTGGTTTAAAGGACATTTTATACGAATAAATGTCGATTAGAAAGACCAAGTCGATGTTTTTTGTTAGGAATCGGTAAAAAACGTCATAATAAAATACTAGACATATAAACATCAATCGTTTTATTAATTATAAATAATTACCAATTAAAATATCCTAATCTTATCTTTGGTTTACTATATTTAAATTATAGATTAATTATTAAATCCTACCAACCCATTGAGTGGAATTAAGTTGATGAAAATGACTCATATAATGTTTTTATATATGTTTTCTCCCTTATTATTAATAGCCAAATATTTTGGGAGTAATTTTTATATGTCTATAAACTTTAAAAGTTATATGTGTCATAGTCTTATGTTATTTAATATTCTGCAAGTGGGATATATGTAAAGTTTAGATTAACAAATGATGGTTGAAACTTTATTCAAAGTATGGTGACAAAGAATTATACTACTCTTCTTAGATTATGTCATTATGACATGTGGCTTAATAAAGGAAATAAATGGTATGGGTAGATAGGAACCAAATAAGCAATGAAAATAGGAGGAATTGAAGTTTGAGAAAGGTGTTTAGTTAGTACTAAAATTAAATTATTTCCAGACGAGTACGTAGATATGAGATCGAGTTTAAAATAATAAAATTTCGGGTTTCAGACACATAAAGTATTTTATTATACACGTCAGATTACATGAAATGTATCCTATGCGTTTATACTTTTTCAATTTGTTAAAACTAATATATTAATATATTATATAATTCTAAAATGTATAAGAAATAATCATTTGAAGATGTTAAAACCATAAAAATGTAAAGAAGTATGTTTCTTAGACGACTTTTAAGATTAAATTTTAGGTAATTGGGATCCTAGCGTTTAATTGCTAACAACATAAGATCATAAACATATACACCTAATATCTATGAGGAAGCTTGCACACTCAATTGGTAATGAGCAATGGTCTAATGGATACCAACTACCTAACTAGCTTAAAACCGACCATAAGACACAACTTATAACCAAATATGGATCTCGGGATCAATATTTAAACTCATGGATACTGATTTTCATCCTGTTTAAAGGAATAGCAAGGATGACCAAAAAAAAGCCTCAAGCCTAGCAAGAAAACCTACGTTGAAGTCGTTAGAAACTTAAACTTATTAAAAATTTATTAGTTGAATATTTTAATTTGATTAATTTTTCATTCTCATTAAAACACTGAACATAAAATACAAGCTAAGAAGTTTTAACCCTTGTGACGCATATAATGCCAAGTTGCATTTTATATCTTTTACTCGTTGTGACCTGCTAAAAATGATAACAAAAATCAAGTCAAGCTAGTCTTATAAGTAGCTCAAAATCTTAAAAGATAAGCCTAAACCTTAAATCATAAACCCTAAATCCTGATACTGTTGATTTTAGAGACTATCACAAGTGGTGGATTATGCAGATAAACAAAGCCACAGAATAACAATTCGAATGCCCAAAAGCTTTTTGTTGTTATTCAATTGAGAGTGGATGATAAAACACCAACTGAGTACAAGCTTAAATAGAAGAAATACCACGAACGTCTACTAACCTGGAATCAAAAAAAATATCCCAACAAATCAGGAACATACTACCAACGAACATGACTAATTCAAATAAAAGACTTATTCTTCAAACGTAAACAAAAAAACCACTAATTTGCACATGTTAATATGCATGCCACGTAGACTAAATAAACCACTTGAGGTTGTCTAGATACATCTTCTACGTAAGAATCTAAAATTTAATAGTAGGTATGCGAGTTAAACTCCCCTTTTCGATTTTACCCGTTTATGAAATTAGGGGAAGTGGCAGTTTTTTTTATAAATGTTATTAGGTTGAGTTTATAAGCCCAATAAAGACCCACTGAGAAGTTTAATCAATTTCACCACTTTGATCTGTCCAATTGTCCATGTTTATTGTGAAGCCCATTAAGAAGTGTAAGTGGACCCTCACCTAAAAAGCAGTGCTTAGAGCATTAGAGGTTATTTCTTATATTTCTGTAAGTGTGTTTCCTATATTATATGGTATGATTATAAATAGTTGTGAGTGAATGATATGGTAAATTTACTGTTTAATTTGTATTTTGGGAAATCATTGTTCAAAATCATGTAATGATTTTAGTATATTTTAAGTGGTTGTGAGTGAAAGAGAGAAAAATTAATAATAAAATTAAAAAGAAGTGAGAAAAAATAATGACTTTTAATGTAATTATAAATAAAGATAATGAATGAGTTATTAATGTTGTTGTTAGTTAAAGTGTTTGGCTCATTATATATCTTTATGTAAAGTCTAAGTCTAAAGGAATTATGATGGGCCGTTTTCATGTGTAAATTGTAAGGCCCAGTAAGGTCAGGATTTAGCCCACTAGATACAACAGTTTACCATTCATGAGGCACCCGGATCCGACCCGGGTTCAAATTTTGTAGCTAGGGTTGATGTAATGTCATTTTATTTTCACGTGATCAAATTATCACTTTCTATTCACTAAGTAACGTTAATAGTGTCTAACTTGGATTTGACTTTAATTTTAACTTTAAATCACCCTGCTTGACATACACATGAGTATATTGGTCATTGAGTCACTTACATTATGTGTGAGTGGCCCATTACAAATTTTCCTTATGACTTGAGAACATTAAATATCATAAGCAAGATATACTTTCTCACATATTAACTCTATCATTCTAGTCTGAAACACAAAAACTTATATATAATTACATAAGTTATATGGTTATAACCTTTCATGTAAAAAATACATACATATGAAAAACTTGGTAGGGTTGTACAATTTCACAAGCACTCTTTAAACCCTTTACCTCTTCATTGCATCTTCATATTTTGCTGATATATGTTTGGGATAGTATCTATATTTGCATCATGAAGATTGTTGCAAAGTTTGGATTAACACCTTATCTTTGAAGCGGTCAAAATATTTTCACAGTCAACAAAAGTCAAACTTTAATATAAATAACATAATGTGACATGCCAAATGTTTAAAGATCAAGTCTACTTGGAGACATGATTAAATGTGTTTTTATGGTCACTCTTGCATCCCTTTTGAGTGCACCGCAACAAATATTGAAATAGGAAGGCACATACTCCGTTAGGTCTCTAGAGGGTTAGAATTGGTTTTTGCTATAGAGGATAATGGACCAACCCATTAAAAGGATCGAGTTCAAGTGATACGTTTAAATGCAGTTTCGACGATCAAATGGTTTTTATGGAACTCAATATATATTGGAATAAAATGTTTGTCGAACATACTTTTAGCTAATACAAAGCCAAACTTTCACACGAGTTCTTAATCACTTCAACTCAACAATTAACAAGAGGTGTGTGCTAGAAATAGTTACTTTAGTGTTATTGGATTGACTTATAATAACAAATGTGATTATAATATTCATCAAACAAGTTAGGAGATGTAAAGTGTACGTTTGTTTAAGTATATTATGATTTTTGAAATTAAAAACCTTTTAGGGGTGAAACTCTTAAGCAATGGGGGTTTCAAGGGGCGGCGGGGTCCAAGCGTAGAGTCTGTAGCTGGGACGAGCTGTCAAGTTAATTTGAATTTTTTTTTTTATTTTGGTAAACATTGTTTAATTAAAAATGCATTTTTCAATATGAAAATTGTCGGGAACAGTTTCATCTCTTTCCTGCAAAATGGTAATTTCGAATTAATTGATGGTCATTTTTGTTTATTTTTTGTTCACGAATTCTTACGCATCTATCATATTTGTTCTTGAGTTGCGTTTTATCCGATTGTAAAATTTGATATAAACTAAAATAGTTTCAATCTCGTAGTGTTTTGTTATTCTAAATTTATCTCGGTAATTCTGCAACGTTAACGAGTTGAGTCACTCCATTTGTGATTAAAGATTTACCACATCTTCTTCTTCTTCCACGAATCATCAACATTCATAGTGTTAGAACCTACAAGTTACATTAAACTTACAAGTTACATTAATCTCGTTATCGCAACTTCGTACTGCAAATGGCAACGGAGTTGAAGGTGTATTACAGAAAGAGAAAGAGGGAGAAAACCCAAGAAATTGATCACATATCCAAGTGTTTTCAGCTTCGTAGAAGCACTTCTGCCTCCAAAAAACGTACTGATTTCGATCTTCCAATTTGCTCATTCAAATGTACTGTTTCAATCCCCCCTTTTCTTGAAATTCGAAATCATCCGTTGGAATTTGTGACTTGTGATTCGAAATTCGAAGAAGCTTTGTTGATTTGTGTATGATTTTGCTTGATTGATCAGTGCAGATTTTGCATAGTGTTTGGGCATTCGCATTCTTAGATGTTCATTAGGGTTAGGTTTTTTTTGTGTTTTTTCCCCTGATTTTCTCTGTTGATATTCCAATGTTCACTCATTTGAGTAGAATTGATGCTTGTGATAAACAATTGCACTATGATACACATGATGAAATGATGAATGAGGAGGTTTCAGTTTATGATGATAGTTGTGATTCATGAAAGTTTAGTTTTTTTTTTCTTTTTTGAACTCTTGGTTTATCTTCATACTTCTATTGTTTTCTTTATGTATCTTCTGGTCTTTCAATGTCATAGATATAGAACTGGATCAACACGGCAGCAAAGATATACAATCAGGTCTCACAGTGGGTTGTTCAGATATGTCTGATGACACCACTAAGAGTACCCTTGACCCGTTTTCTACGACATCCACTGGGCCTCGGTATAGAAAACGGAAAACACTGACAAACGTCTTACAAGCGCCGGTCACAGAAGTTAAATTGTTAGGGCAAAAAGCTCATGTTCAACCTTGCAGTAACAGGTTTAACACATACTTGTTTATATCATGTTGCTACGTGTTGAAAAAGCTGGGTCGGGTAATTTTGGAAATGGTCAAAATGGGTAAGTGGCGCAGAGTGGGTTGGGTTGGGTTGACCCAAAACACTTCTTGTCAAAATATTAGTGTCACAAATGTGATTACATATCATATTTTTGTTTACAATGCTTTAGTATGTTTTATGCATTAAAAGTACACTTTGCGTGACTCATGTTTAGTTATCTTTTGATTTTACCCATAACCCGTTAGAGATCAAACACAACCCAAACCAACCACTAATAAGTAAATTAGTTGAATATGCCACTTCTACCAATCAACCATGACCTACTAATTTCAGTTATGCATGTTTTCATCCTTTTTGGTATTCTTGTATATGTATAAGGGCTGCATATTTACATCTTTTTGGTATTCTTTGTTTTATGATATATTAAAGGTTGCTTAATTATTATTATGTCTGTAAATAAAAATAATGAAAATGATAGAGATGATGCGTTGGAGCTCACCCCTAATAGATCACAACCGGCAGAAAGCAGTGAAGTATGCACAACTCCTGGAACTGTTGTCTGGGCTAAAATAGATGGGAAATTTTGGTGGCCTGCACAAGTAAGTAATGAACTAATGACGTATGGTTAACTTTTCTTTCTCAAATGTCCAGTTAAAAATATCAAACACACGCGATCACTGCAAATACAAAACGTATAATTGCCGATCCCTGGTCATAAAAACACATATATAGTAGTAGTATGTATAAACTCATATGAAGCAAAATCGCATTTCATTTCAATGGACCCAATTGATCTTATCAAGTTCTGGATAACAAGCCAACTTCAATAGATATAGTAATCCACATAAGTTCAAATAAACATGAACACAGTCTATGTGTGGAACTATCGAAAGATGTTTTTCCTCAATGATATATGCTTTGCTTCTTGTTCCAGATTTTGGGAGAGACATCAAATCAAGCTCTGTCTGTTTCAGTGCAGTATTTTGGTAAGCATGGCAGGTAATGAATGCTCCTATTATTTAAGTATGTGAAGAATCCTTAAAATTTATTTTCCTTTTTTATACACATCAAGTTTCCTTGTCTCATTTTTAGTG
Source organism: Flaveria trinervia (assembly GCA_025506515.1). NCBI lineage: Eukaryota > Viridiplantae > Streptophyta > Magnoliopsida > Asterales > Asteraceae > Flaveria > Flaveria trinervia. The sequence goes on from CM046457.1 coordinate 61,156,603, forward strand.
TCTGGGTCGATCCAGAGCTAGACCTTTCACCATTTGAAGAAGTGAGTATTAATTTCATACACAATTCTGTCCTTTTAACTATCTGATTTTTCAATTACAAATAAACAATCATCTTAATTACTTAATACTCACATATAAGTCTATTTGGTGCATTGATTTTGCACACAATATTTGTTATGAAGATTATCTTCTTGCATGTGTAGTGTTTTGAAGAGAGGAGATGTAACCCTGCTAAAGAGTTTCAAAATGCTTTGAAACAAGTAATATGATCTTTACTTTGTTTTTTTATTATTATTTTGATTTGGTTTTTTAGCTTTCATAATTCTCTGATTTTGTCTATAAATTGCTATATCCTGTTGCCATTTGTTGTAAGTGCAGGCATTGCACTGTAATAAACATCGTAGATCATGTAAAGACTCGTCTGGCTTCTCAAAAGGAGCTGATGGCGTAGATTACCATGCTCAATCACAAGGTATCTATAATAATGGAGATAAAAAAATATAAGTTATATAACTAACAATTGGAGCTGAACATTATGGTAAAACATATGTCTCATTGCCTATGAGAGAAAGGAGGCAACATGACATATTAGTGTTTTTAAAAAGTATGTATTCATTATAGTATTTAAGTATTTATATATGTATCATATCATATAATATATATGCATTCCTAGATAATATTATCTACTGTTGATTAGATTTCTGTTTAAGAAATTTAGAGTCAGTTCTTAAAGATGCTATTATCTTTTAAAGTCCATATTATTTTCTCCTGTTGGATTAGTATTTGATCTATAGCTAGAAGTTTCCTTGTCTGTAGTAGTTGTTCTATCACTCCTGTTAACCCCTCTTCACTACACTGATTTATGATTTCTGTTGGATAAATATCAGTCAGTAGTCTCTGTTTTAACCCGTGTAACTATATATATGATTAATTGATTTATGTTTTCTTTTTAATCAGCACATGTTTTCTGTATTTATTTACTGTTGATTAGCATATATACATTGATTTATGTTTTTAAGAATTAAACTTTGCCTTTTGTTATTCTGTTTTCTGTTTCATTTGCTGTTGATTTATGTCTAATACAGTTTTTTTGTTTTTGGTTTCAGAAATCAGAATGACTTCAGGTTCAAGCACCCCATCTTCTGCATCCATATCTTCTGACCCGGCAAGAAAGTATGGAGTCCAAGATCCTACTAATCGGAATAATATTACTTGTAATTTTTGTGGGAAAGTAGTCAAAGGAGGAGTTTATCGTCTGAAACAACATTTTGTAGGAGGATTTAGGAATGTAATTGTCTGCTTGAGGTGCCCAGAGCATGTACGGGAGGAGATGAAGACATACATGCAGAAAAAAGAAATGGCAAAGGTAGAAAATGTGATAAACTCAAGGATTCAAATAGATGAGTATGATCTTGATGATGAAGAGGAAAATTGTAGTGGAGTAAGCGGTAGTAAGCCGCTTCAACGCAAAAAACCTAGGGCAAAAGGTCCTATGGATATGTTTATCACCTCAAATAGGAAGGATGGAAGAGGTGGGAGGCAACAAACCATAAATGAAGTTTGTAACAAGGAGGCAAGAGATAATGCTTGTAGAGAGATAGCGAGGTGGTTTTATGATGTGGGCGTTCCTTTTAATGCGGCTACTTATGATAGTTTCAACACAATGATTGAAGCCATTGGACAAGTTGGTCCGGGAATGAAACCACCAAGCATGTATGAGTTGATAGTTCCTCTACTTAATAAGGAAGTAGAAGACGTTGACTACCAAGTTAATGAGCATAAGGAAGAATGGGCACACAAAGGCTGTTCGATCCTGTCTTATGGATACCATGATTCGATGGTCCAAAAGGATATTATTAACTTTATGGTCAACTCTCCAAAAGGTTCCGTGTTTATAAAATCCATTGATGTTTCCACCGTCTCCAAGGATGCAAGTGTATTGTTCAAGATTCTTGATGCAATGGTGGAGGAAGTTGGGGAAGATAATGTTATCCAAGTTGTTACTGATAATGCAATGGCTTATGTTAAGGCGGGTAAGAGCTGCAATCTTATGATCTTGTTCTCTAATTTATATCTCATCTTTGATCTAATGTCATCTTACTATAATCGTTTTTAGGGAAGATGCTAGAAGCCAATAGGAAACATCTATATTGGACTCCATGTGCGGCACATTGCCTAGATCTAATGTTGGAGGATATTGGGAAACAAATACCGAGGGTGAAAAGTTGTTTAAAGAATGCTATGTTCGCAAATGGCTACATATGCAACTTTGTTGGTCTAGTAAATTTGATGAGGAAGTTTACAAATCAAAGAAACTTGCATAGACCTGCAATTACAAGATTTGCTACATCTTTCATGACTCTTCTCCAATTTCACAAGCAAAAAAACAATTTGAGAAAGATGATTATTTCTCAAGAATGGGTAGATAGCAAGTGGTCAAGGGACCATCAGGGAAAAAAGTTGAATCTATCTTTTTACAAGAATCATTTTGGAGAAACATTGTATATACTCTTAAGTTAACGGGTCCTCTTCTTAGTCTCCTTAGATTGGTTCACAGCGAGGGAAAGTCGGCGATGGGTTACATGTATAAGGCCATAGATAGGGCTAAAAAGACTATTAAGAATAGTTTTAATAAGAAAAAAGAATTCTATGATAAAACTTTTGATATCATAGATAACAGATGGAAATGTCAACTTCACCAACCGTTGCATGCTGCTGGACATTACTTAAACCCGTCTATCTTTTATGATAATATAAAACTTATTTTAGAGGATGAAGAAATTATGTGTGGTTTATATTCTTGTATTGAAAGGTTGTCTCCAAGTGGTGAAGATGAAGACAAGATCATTGAAGAACTATGTAAATATCAAAATACTGAAGGGCTTTTTGGTAGAAATGTAGCTATTAGGCAAAGGAAGCAAAAAGATCCAGGTAATTATAAACACATACTCTCTTCTAATATATTAGTATATATATTTTGGGTTATATACTCATTTTACTTTTTAAAATTTTGTTATGTTTTAGTGGAGTGGTGGGCATCATTTGGATATTCTGCTCCTAAATTGCAACAATTTGCTATACGAGTTCTTAGCCTCACTTGTAGTGCTACAAGTTCTGAAAAGAACCGAAGCATTTCTCAACACATTCACTCCAAGAAGAGAAATAGATTGGCACAAAAAAGACTTAATGACATGGTGTATGTGAAATTCAATCGTGCTTTGGAACGTCAACATGGAAGTGAGGAAATGGCAGATCCAATCCTTGTGGAAGACATTGATGAAAGCAATGAGTGGTTGATGGGGAGAATGGAAGATGATGTTGAAGATGATGATTTGGTGTTTATTGGTGATGATTCGACATGGTGTGATGTAGGTAGAGCATCTAAAGTTAGAGTAAGTGATAATGGGTCAACATCATCAACAGATGATAAAGGAAAACGTCAAGTTGAAGATGAGATTGGAGAAGATATTGGAGTGACCGATGATGAGGGAGATGAACTCGTGTTTGGTTCTGATGATGATCATTGATAGATCACTAGAATTTTTAAACTAGACTTATTTAGTTATAAGCACCTGTTTATATTGTATTAACAAGTTAAAACTGTCATGTAATTAATTATATTAGTACTTTTTGAGCGTATGCGATGCTAGCCCCTTTGTCATGCACCTCGTGCCTCGACTTTCAGGACTCTCACTTTTTAAAATCAAGGATATTAGAGCATCTGGTATTAAGATTGGTTACAAAACCTTTATTCCTAGTATAAGTTATATGATTAGTGGCACCTGAAAGAATAAGCCACTAGCATGCAGTACATCAGGTAGAGGATACATCTGACTCCGTTGAGGTGGATGAAGCAATGTCTAAAAGAATTCATGAGGGATCTAACATTGTATTAATAATTAGTCATCTGCGAAAGGATAAATATTTGTTGCTGACCTTATATTTTGCTGATGATGAAATGTTCTAACTTCTGTTGATTTGATTACAGCATCGCGTGTCACGCCATTGTATTGTTTTCAGAAAGCTTATACTTATTTTGTGCTCGTATAGTAGGGGATAACTCATCAAATTCAGGCAGGCTATGGAGCAAGCGCAAAAGAAAACAGAAAGTTCATTTTGATGTGAGTAGTAGGGATGCACAATCATATACACTTTCTTTGTTCTTGATTCTTTTATATAGTATTTACAGGTGACACTCTCAAACCTTTTTACTTTTTACAACTTATCAGGTTGATTCATGTAACTTGTATCTTCTGTAACGGGTCAAACGGGTAAAGAAGAAAATTTAGTTTGATGAAACACGTCATACTATGCGAACGATTTCTCCACCTCTACGTTCCTTTCAAGTTATTTTATATAACTAAAAATGTTCGTGTTTATACAAGTATAGGCGGTGAGCTGCCCGTTATATACATCAAAGAAAGTTCGTAGGTTCAAAATAGTGTGTTCCCTTGGTCTTGCTCCACCAGTCGCCTCACAAGAACGCTCGTCCCCTCTCCAACAAGCATGACAAATAATCCTTTTTGAATCATTTTTCATGTCTGATTTTTGTGTATCGTTTAAGTTTAGAATATGAATAAACTTTGTATCCGGCTTGAACACAAGGATACACAATGTGGAGTGTGTAAAATTTTTGTGTATTTTATACAAGTCTGAGGTCATAAGTTTTAAAAATCCTTGTTGTATGTCTGCAAGATGAATCATTCTCATCCTGTTGACCATGTTTATAATCTTTTGAGATTTGTTTTCTTTATTTGTTTCAAGGAAAACAAAACACTAAAGAAGCACCTTATGCGTATAGGTGATAATTTTTTACCAAATTTACTTTCGAATGTGTCAATTTGGATTGTGTATCTAAAATGGGTAAGGTTCGGTTTAAGAGTGATTAATTCTAAATTTAATTTATAAAATGTCCTAATCTTTTATATAATTTGTTAATTTTTTTAATAATAAGCTAATCTCATTATACTATTACTCATTTTACAACGTCTTTGCACGCTTGTCACGTGTCGAACTATCATTGGAACACAAGTTTCTTTTTGTTTTTTTTTCCGACTACATTAGTTGTTAAGTGACATTTTTTAGAATAAAAAACTACCATAAGTTTGAGTGGTTGGTTGGAATTGTGAGTACACATAGGAGACGCGGGTTCAAGCCCTGGCTCCAACATTTTTTTCCTTTTTTGGTGTTTTTGCCTTTTTTTTAACTATTTTTATTCTTTTTCATCTAAACTTTTAGTTTGCAGGCACGTAACGAAGTTCGTGTACGTGTTACAATATGCTCTTAACCGTGTTGATGTCGTCATACGCTTTTGCGGCAACGCGTGAGTCTTTATGACGCAACATGTTATGCATAATATTGTTTTAATATCTCTCTTTATGTATACCGTGACACATGTAACAAAGTTTACAAATGAGATTCTTTGGTACTATACCTATACTTGCTTTTATGTATGTCTTCTTTTCAATCTTTAAACTATTACATTTAACATTTTTTAAAACTTTTATAAAATGTCACTTTAAATCCTTAGGTTTCTAAATTTCATTGTTTGCTCATGTACAATTTACTTAAAAGATCAATTCCGACGTTAATACTTTTGTACAAAACTTAATAAAAAAGCGAGCAATTTGGGTATTGACGAAATATTAGTTTGCAAAAATCATAGTGCGTACAAACCTGCCACTGACGCGTGGAGTGTTAAAAAACTAGTTTTTATAATTTTATAAAAATCATTATTTCTTATTTTTTATTAAAATTTTCATATTCCTCTTTCTTTCTTTTTTCTTTTCTTTTCTTAACCCATTCACTATATTTCTTTTGTTCCGTTAGGGTTTATCGGAATGCAAAATTGAAAACGATGATGAAAGGGTTTAAGCTTTCAAAGCTAATCTCCTTCAACATATCATATCATTTTCATCATCACAAATCTCTCTATCAAGCTAATCATCATGCAAATTCACCATTGGTGTTGAGATTATTATCCTCATCATCATACAACAACAGGTCTAACGATAATTTCTCCGACAATCGACCACCACCACGGCGGCGCTCCGGCGAAGAATACAGCTCATCAAATCGCAATCCATCTTCTTCTCGGCTTTCTGGATTCATCGACGATAACGACGCCGGCGTCGGCGGTGAGTATAGAGGTCAACGACACGGTGGAGGAAGAAGGGCATTTGACACCGGTCAAAACCCTAATTATTCGAATGATAGTAGGTATAGATCTAGTAACAGAGGGTTATCAGAAGTAAACAGAGGAGATAAGCGGAAATCTGAAGGTAATAGCTCTTATGTACCTTTTGATGATGATGATGATGATGATGAACAGAATCCCCAATTTACTCCTACAAACCCTAGTCGACGAGTTAATGATAATAATAATAATAAGAAGAATAATCAGAATCAGGATGTTGATGGATTTCTTGATAGATTTAAGCTTGGATTTGATCAGGAAAAAACTAAGCTCACTTCTGAAAAGTTGAATAGCAGCGTGGAGGAGGAGCCACCTCCACCGCCAGAAGATGCGGATGAGATTTTCAGAAAGATGAAAGAAACTGGTTTGATACCTAATGCGGTGGCAATGCTGCACGGTTTGTGCAGTGATGGGTTGGTTCAGGATGCGATGAAGCTGTTTGGTGTAATGCGCGAGAGAGGGTCTATACCTGAAGTGGTTGTATACACTGCAGTGGTGGAAGGATTCTGCAAGGCGCAGAAGCCTGATGAGGCGATAAGAATCTTTAGGAAAATGCAGAAGAATGATATTGTACCGAATGCATTTAGTTATGGGGTTCTTGTACAGGGTTTGATTAAAGGGAGAAGGTTGGATAATGCTCTTGAGTTTTGTTTGGAGATGGTGGAAGCTGGTCATTCGCCTAATTTGGCAACGTTTACTGGTTTGGTTAATGGCTTTTGTAAGGAAAGGGGTTTGGAATCTGCTCAAATCATGATCAGTAAGTTGAAAGATAAAGGGTATGGTTTTGATGAGAAAGGTTTAAGGGATTTCATGGAGAAGAAAGGTCCATTCGTGCCTATGGTTTGGGAGGCAATCTTTGGGAAGAAGGATTCACGAATGTTTTGATAATTTTCCATGTGTGAGTGACAATCATATTTGAAACTTATGTTATCTGCATTAGCCTAAATTTCTTGCTATTTACTGATAGGTAGGTAGTCAAAAATGACAACCCGGTGCACGAATTTTCTGATTTTGAATTTGTTGAAATTGAAAACTGAATTTCGATTATACTACATAGTTTTTACGATGATTCAGAATGTTAGGACTTGGACATATGTTGATATGCCAACTTGGTAAAATTTGCATCTTACAATGATGAATGAACTATACACTTCATGACTCATAAGGATTTAGTTCACATAGGCGTGTTCTCTTCAAGATGAGTTATGTTTATACACTATGTTACTGAAAAGTAGCAAAACTAGGACAATAGTACATGAAAATCTTAAGATAATATCATCTTATTTTGTTTAACTATTAACGTGTTCTTACGAGGCATGTTTGCCCATGCTTATTGATTAGTTAGTCCTTTAGTATAACTGTATAAGTAGTAATATGAACTATGTCTTACACTTATCATGATTTTTCAAGGAATTGAAACCGTTTCCTTGCACTGTTGTTTGTTTTTAACTGGATTACAAGATCTCCTCTTTCGGCCTCTACTTCAGCATACTTGAGGCTCATTTGAAGGTAACGGTCACGAAGGTCTTTTAACTCTTTCTCCAAAGACGATTTTGTCTTTTCAAAGCGTTCTTTTGTGACCACTTCACCTTCAACCTTTGATTTTCCTCGAACTGATGAAAGACTACTGCTCCCCTCGGACTTTAGCCTGAACACATATGCAAACAGTTAGAACTTGGAGGTCATAACCATGATAAGCGGCTGTATATACCAGTGATGCTTTTAGTTTTTAGCTCAAGATTTTTACCATGGTGATACCCTTTTCAGTTTTCATAGATTAACAATTTATTATAATCGTGAAAACTCATATTGACGCATTTGACTCCTAAAAGTCAAAAGTTAACTCACTTTTGAAGTTGAATTTTGTATTTGTTTTTCGCATTGAGAGCCTCATTAAGCTCTGCTTCAAGCATCTCTATCTTTGCAGCATAGTCAGTAGTCTCATGAGCACCCTGCTACAGAGATAAAGATTCAACAAAAAAGTTTCTTTTTTTGCAGTTTACAGTCAAAAGATAAAGATGACTGTTGAAATATAGAGACTAATGAACACAAACCATTTTAGTTTTTGCTGATAGTTGTAGATCTTCCAATTTCTTCAAGCATTCATTCTTTTCGGCTTCAAGTTGTTGAATTTTCAGCTGATACTGCAAATTTGCACTCTTGATCTTGCTAATCTCATTTCTCATATCAGCATCCTCCAAACATGATGTGTTTTTAGCTGTTAGATCGCTCTCCAGTCTCAAAAGCTTTTCTTCTAATGCATCTCTCTGAATTTTACAATCCTCAAACTCAGACATTTTGTTGAAAAAAGACATCTTCTCAGCTTTAAGCTCTTCAAAACTAACAGAAACTGAATGGAGAGAAGCTTCTAGATTACTTTTTTCATTCATTAATTTTTCAAGCTTTTGCTTATAATCCAATACTTCCTCCTTTAAATTTGCAGCTTCTTCAGTAAGTTGTTGACGTTCATCTTCCGAAACAGCAAGCTTAAGTTCAAGATCCTTCTCCATTCTTCTCTTCCGTTCTTCTCTCATCCTGTAACCTGTCAATAACTTTGACTTTTTCTCATGATCTTGCATTAGTTTCTTATGGCTTTGTTTGATGGCGGCAAGCTCGGTTGTTAGATCTTGAATCTTAATCTCAGATTCTTCACGAATGGTCTGAATCTCGCTTTCAGTCATTTCTGTTTGTGAATGAACTTCTTTGAGAGAAATTTCCAGATGGGATTTTTCAAAAGTCAGCTTTGACTTTTGTTCATCAAGCTGAGAAATTTCCTCTTTGAGATGTTTTACTTCCTTCTGGAATTTTTCAGTCTCGGATGTCAGTTCGATCACCAAACATGAATATTGCTCATACAGTTCTGCATTTCCCTTTGTCATATCTTCATACGACTTCTGAAGAATATTGCATTCCTCAATGAGATTTTCAGCGGATTCTTGCAATTTTTGCTTTTCAGATTCAACATATTCGCACTCCTCTTGAGCATTTAATAGTAATTTCTCAACATTCTGTAGGTTTTTTACTTCATTTTGGAGATCTGATCTTTCAGATTCACATTTCTCCAACTCCAGTCTGGTCATTTCATGCTTGTCGTTGACCCGCTTTAGTTGACTTTCTAATTCAGACACACGTTCCAGTAGTTTGATGTTTTCTTCTTCCATTTCAAACAAACAAAGCTCCATTTCCCCATTGACTTTCTCAATATTCATTGCTTTCTGTTCAAGTTTCTTATTAGCAGAAACTTGCGAATCAAGATTGCTTCTAAGCACCATTAGATCATTTCTTAAATTATCTAAACAGTTAGAGGTTATATTCCTCTCATTCAATGACATCATGTTTTCTTGTAGTTCTTCTTTCTCCTTTTCAAGATCAGAAATTTGAGCTTCTTGTTCAATTTTCAGACTCTCGAGCTCTTGAATTCTTAAACTACAGTCTTCTAGAAGCTTATGTTTTTCTTCAGTACTCTCAGTTCTCTTCGGGATAGAGTTCTTTGTTTCTTTAAGTTCACAGATGAGTTGCAAGTTTTCATTTCTTAGCTCACTACATTCTTTTTCCACCTCACTAACTTTCATTTTCAACTGTTGGATTTCTCTCATTCGATCCATTTCAATTTCTTTTCTTTCTGATAATTTTGCCTCCAAATTGTTAATATTTTCATCTTTTACAGGTAAGGTAGTTTTGTGTTCCTTCTCAAGATCTGAGCAAGTTCGACCATTTGAAATCCGCTCGTTTTCAAGATTATTGATTTTGTTTATCAAAGCTTGTTCAAGAAGCTCTTCACTAGTGTCTTCATCTGCTTCTAGAAGGTTCTTTGAAGAGTTGACATTCAACACTGATGACGAGGGAGGCACAGCAGGTGGAGAGCTTCCATGGTACTCTTGTTCTTGACCGTCATGAGTTATGCTTGATTTGAAAGATGAATTGTTTGATTTTGAAACAGAAACATCTTCTTCAATCGAGTAATTGCTTCGAGAACCCTTTCTTGAATTGAATTAAAATTGTGCTTGATTCCATTTATATGGCTTCTTTGATGAAATTCTTCCTTCTCTAAAGAATATTCAGCTGAATCATTGTTCTTATTCGAACGAGGTGGTTCATAACTCGTATCCTGCATATAAGGAAATAAGAAAGTGAACCACATTGAGATCTTTGATTATGGACTTTTGAGGTCAAAGTCAAACCAAAATTATTTTCCGGTTCAACTTCATATGGATTCTTTCAGAATTTTAGCATCAAAAGTGATGCATTTCACCATTCATTGTAATTACAACTGTTATGGAAGCATATAACGTTTCTTGAACAGCTGAAGTAAGGCACGTTGATATTTAAGTTATTATGTTTTGACCAAAAAGGTCAAAGTCAAGAGAATCATTATCATATCAAACATACCATGCTTTTAAATCTTTCAAGAAGTGAAGTTGGAGCCAGATCTTGATTTAATGGGAATTTAGCCCTGAGATTAAGTGTGGCAGCTGACCCATTTGATCTGCTACCTGCATCTTCACAATCTTCATCCACAGGTTGTGTATTGAATCTTGAGTATTTTGATCCTTCAACCCTTCAATGTGTTCGGAACTTTCAACATCGAGTTAAATTCAAAAGGCTCACACGCAAGCAACAAATTTTAACACATACATGTACCTGAGTTTTGTTCTTGGTGTCACACACTGGATTTTGACCTGAAAGTGACAGCATAAAGGATCACTTTTCTGGTTGTACATTGCTTAAAAGGTTAGGGTGTTGGCTATTCAAGTCAGACTTCAAAAACCAAAAATCAAACCGAACCAAATTTGAATTAAAAATACGAGTTTGGTTTTTGAATTGGGTTATCGTTAAATTGAATTCGGAATTCGTTTTCCTACTTGAATTTGAATTTGAATTTGTAGTTTTCGAACCAATCAACTTTAATAACTGAATGTGCATTAAGAAATAAATAATATTCTTATTCGGTATAATAAATATTTGTTATCTTATTCTTGTTATTCAGGTTATTCGAATTGATGTGAATTCTAATAAAATTTTGGATCCGAATCAGCTTTTTGAATTTTGTTTATAACACCCATACTTGAGACTAAGGCTATGTGTAATGTGTGAGTGTGAACAAAAAATGTTATCACATGGGCTCTATGAGTGTTCTCGTCCTCACACTCACCAAAAATGTGCAATGATGTTTGTGTGAACGAGAAGTTCAATGAAAAAAAGGTGGTGAGATTTAGTTTTTGGTTGATGGATCAAAATAAATAAAAAATAAAGCATCCCTTCTTATCACACTCGTGAGCCTAGTGGCTAGCACGAGCCCTCTCTTACGCCCCTTGCCCTCACGCCCATAATACATGGCATAATGTGTTAATGAATCTCTACAACCAACGGATTATGAGTTCGTATCTTTAAGATCATAGATCTGTTGATCTTTTCGAAATAATATTCGATTTAGGGCTAACAATAGTATATCTTGTATTAACAAGTTTATGTAATTATGTTTAACGATGCAAACCGGTGAAAGAAAATTGTCAACCTCCAAGTGTAAATATATTTTTATCGTATAAAATTTCCTAACTTTTCAAAGAGTATTATGTTAGGATTGAAGTCATTGTTTTCCAAATCATCATTGATACTTTGAAGATCTAAAAGAAATCAACATTTTGGTAAGTAAATGATTTGGGTCAATTCAATTCCGACTCATACCGAACAATTATCCATTTTGACATGTTACTCAACTAGTCAGACCCTCATACATCATCATTTCTAAGTAATGACTCTGTACTAAATACAACTTTCCATTTGCAACATAACAATCACCTGCAAAATTGTGCCATAGTTGCATTTCTTCAATGGCAACAAAACTGTGGAAGATGATCTTGAATTCATGCAATAGCGTGCAATATCGACAGTTGCTTCCCCAAGAATGCCAGATCTAGCAGACCCCTACAACAAAATTAAGTTAGTTTTTTCTCCTTTTGCAAGCCCCAAATTGAAAACCAATAACAATGAAATGAAAGATTAGATCAAGTGATAAATGTTGAAATATTTAAGATCAAGATCATTCATACCAATGAAACAAGAAATTTGAATAGATGTTCTTCAAGATCTTTTGAAGAATCATAGTGTGAAATCCAGATGGATTCTGATATAGTTTCTGTCCATTGACAATTCCCATTTCGCACCAATGCTTTATTTGATCGCGCAATTGTTTTTCCTGTTTCTACACAGATTATTGACACTAAAAGCTTGTCCCATACCTTTGGTACCTGTGATAATTAGATCCACAACAAGTAAAAAGTAACTAATCACCATGAATCATACAGTATGGTATAGTATGATATGTTATAATATGGTATAACATGATATGATCTGGTCACTGAATCAAGTTTTCAAAGCAGGACAATTTACAAGCAAGTATGAGTCATGAAAACATTAGAAGTAAAGATTCATCAAACATCATAGCAACAGCTTCAGATCAAGAGGGTGCATCGAAAATCCCGAAGGATCCACTACAAAAACCCGAAAAATAACACTCAAGATGATTGCTGCATACCTGCACAATCTAATGATTTGATTCTGTCAAAACTAAAATCAACATAAATCCAGAGTACCTCTTATTGAATGACCACACAATCAAGGGTGTTGTTATCAGTTATCACCAATGCACATGAACTATTGAAACACCTATAGATTATTACATTCAGTTCTTTTAGTAATTTCATCAAACACCTGAAGTGCATCCATCATTTGATTGTTGAAACATACAAGAAATGAAGTAAAACCACCAAAAAAATGAAAAATCACACATTTTTACACCATGAAGACGAATCAACCACAACACTACACCACAATAAAGCAAAACCCATGAACATCAAAAGATTTCGGTAACACGATTCGCATAATTGATTGATGGGTTGTATGTAGATGAATGATGATCACCTGAAGAGCCTGAAAATTTGAAAACTTGACATCAATCTTCTCCCCTGAACTGTTTGAATTATGATTTCTTTGTGGTCTGAACATCTTTATCAAGCAAGTAGCTCAAAGATTCACGATTGATGGTGTTGTATAATTCAGCAATAAAACCATTTTCATCGGAGGATGAAGAACATCAACGGCACCGTTAGAAGTTAGTTTAAATATGGTGAATGGTGATCTAATTAGAAACAACAAAGTCACCCCATGTAGTTCAATACTTCACAAACTTTTCCCCATAACTTTATTTTAATGGGTAAACCCTGGCACGAGGCTTCGGCATGCATGAGGTCTAGGACTGTCGAGTCACTTGGGTCTGATGTACGTATTTTTTTACGTTGAATTTCTACTAGGTTCAGTTTTCACGACTCGAACTTGTGACCTCCAATATTATAGGTTCGACCTATTTCGGTACTGCTATTTTCTAACTACATTCAATTGTGGAATTATGATGGGTTTACATTAGTGCATTGATACTTTGATCTCAAACATATGTTTTTTATGTGCTATTGGATTTTAATAATCCCAACTCTCCTTTATTGATCAGTATTAGTTTCAATTAAGGAAATGTTTGTACGTACTTTCAATTTTAAATTTATTTTCCTTCGATGATCTTTTACTAACTAACAGTTATCTCCGTTAGTTTTTTTATGACACAAACTGTTTATGTGGCCAAAGCACTAAGAAGAAAATTAAAATCTAACATCAGGTCCATCAATCTAAAACTAATGGACCCAAAATTTGTCAATCTTCATCTCTTCATTTGAACCACTTTACTCATTGAAGGTGGATTTCAAATGACGATAGAGGCTAAACACTGAAAAACAGACTTGATGAAAGTTGGGCGGTGATGGAGTGAAAAATGATTCAAAGTTAGCCCCATTTCATAAAAAAAACTAATGGGAGTTAACTCATAGTTAGTATGAGATCGTTGAAAAAATAAGATCAAAGTTGGAAATGTTTATAAACATTTTCTGAGTTGGGATTAATCTCGAACAATAGATTAAAGTTGAGATTATTAAAATTCAATAATTTTTTTTTGTGTTAGATAAGTGGATTGATGTAAAAAAATCTTGATTTAGGTTTCATGTGACACGCTCTAGAAAGGTTCATGTCCAGTAACAAAATAAGTTATGTTTAGTTATTTAAGTGTGACTTATCTATAAAATATATGGAATTTTACTTTTCAAAACACTAATTCAAATAGTGAGGCTAACTTAGATTTATTTTAGCGGCCGAAAAGGATCATTATAAAAACGTGAAAGAAGTTTCATTGAAAAATGATAAAAATGGATTTTAATAAGTTAAAAGACAAGTTAGAAGGTTTTATGTGTTTAACTATAAGCTTATCTACTTAAACTTGAGTGTTAATTCTTTTAATATCCATAAGTTGATTTCCATTAATTATTTTCCTTTTTTACCTTGTAACCCAATTCTCGAAGACGAGAACAGTAGCAACTTAAAGTTTTTATGTTATTATTGTTTGAAGTGTTTAAATTAACATTAATTATTAAAATTTGATTTTTTTCAATGGTATTTAAAAGAAAACTCATTTTTATATTTCATTTAAAAAAATTAGATTTTAATAGTTTAAATTATTATCAATTGATCAATAATAATTCATACTATCAGTTTAGTCAATAATAATACTAACTTTTACTTTTATGAAGAGGGACAATCCTAGTAGCATATTATCTTCGATTTACACTGAATTTCCACTTATTTTTCACTCTATTTCGTTACGTATTTCTTTATTAATTCACAATTATTGCCGTAAGTAAAATCGAGTATAAATCAATAAATGATTATGCTAGTAGAATTGCTCTCGACAATAAAAATAAAAGTTTAAATTATTATTGGTCAAATTTATAGTATAAATTATTAGTGGGCTTATGTCATAATTTAAATTATTAAAATCCAATTTTACTATATTTAATAATAACAACAACTTGTATTGATAATAGCTTCCATGAAATTAGTTTAATACTATATTAGTTATTATAATAGTTTATATAACTACTGTAAGTTTGTAATATTTGTTGTTTTCCTAAAATATCTGCATCTCTCAATCAACACACATATATTATTTTATTTGTTTGTTTGTATTGAACCATAACATATAAAGTATAATATAATAAGTTAATAAAGTTCTAGCCTTCTAGGTGCCATTATATTATCTATATAAAAAATAACTTTAACTTGTTACTTGTAGCACTCGTAATCTCAAATTGTCAAATTATCATAGTTTTTAACAAAGAAAACCGGGTCCTACAACTTTTGTTTATAAAATACTTTCCAAAAGGTTTTTTTTATAACGATCAGGCTTTTCATGTTAAAAACTTTGATAATTAATTAAGGTATTTATAAATACAGATGTTACATTACAAATCCATTCATCGGATCATATGTACGTACGTATTTTACATCAAAAGGACAAAAGATACAACTTTCATAAAAATAAGTTTTTATAAAATTGTGAAGTTTAAATATAACGTTACCAAGATTATGTGAGCACATTAACCTAAATTACTTTACACGTGGTTGACACCTAATGCACCCACAAAGGTAGGGGGCATGATGAAGATGATGCTTGGAAGGTAACATATGTATGGGATCATGACTTCATGAGTGCTTATGGTTAGATTCATGTAAAGCCATGTTGATTGTACAATATGCATCGGATATTGTACCCTATATTTATATAAAGTTAGCTCATTTAGTAAGGTTTTATCTTGTATTAAGAGGGTTTTAGGTTTAAACTCAGATAATAATGTAATATAGAGTAATTTAACAGTAAATGTAGAATATGTTTATCGTTTCAAAATAAAAATAAATGAATATATGCATGTGCTAATATTTTAGTTTGACGAATTTTGTGATTATTTTAAAGATGTTGATCTTAATGTGTTAACTTATTTTGGGATATTTGTATTCCTGTATTCCTCTATGTTTAACATAGTGGCACAAAACTGGTTTTTTGGCAAATCGGATAGAATTAGAAATTCGTTTTTGAATCGAAGTGGTTTGAAGCCGGATTGTAGCTGTCTTAACCGGATTCAATAAATAAGGTTTCAACATAGTAAATTGGATCGGTTTTGAACCGCTTTCACTCAAACTGGTTTTGCAACAATCTAAGATCGTATACTAGTTCGGATGCACAACAACAATACTGATATAAATATATTGCATATTTATAAGGGGTGGAATATAAAGTACTAAGTTTTGAAATTTTTAATAGAATAATCTTTTACCACTTAAAGTGATCATGTTTTGATCAAGTGATGTTTTAATGTATAGGAATATTGATGTGGATAACTTTTTTTAAGATCATATACATTGTATTTAAAGTGAATAAATTTGTAGAAGTAATTATCCATGTGACCAAAAGAGTCTATATTGCATTTACGTTAACAAAATGTAATACATAATCATCGTGTTACCAATTGACATTTTTAAAAGAAGTTCAAAGGCATCATTTATGTTTAAAAATGTTAAGAGCTTTTAATATAACATAAGGGATTTGCTAAAGGAAAAATTACCATATTAGCCATTTGACCAATATGGTTTTGCGTACTAGCCATTGACTTCAAAATTTATAAAAGTAGCCAATATATCGTCACCGGGCGATACAAATCCATACGTATCGTCAAATTGGTTTAAAATGATTTAAAAGAAGCGAGACATGGGCGATACAATTTCCCATATGTCTTGTTTTACTAAAATGGCGATACCTATTCATATTGGGGCGAGACGGGGGCGATATATCATGAATGTGTATCGCCTTGGCCTTTATTTTGACGATATATCATGTATACGTATCGCCTTCTGGTGATATTTTGCCACGTAGTCAATTCTCATTTGTTGTCTATTTTGGTATTTGATATAGTCAAAGGCTATTATGTAAATTTTAATTGATCAAATGATCTTTTTGATAAATTTCCCTTTGCTAAATGTACCCCTTCGTTATTGTATCATTTTTTATTGTTGGATTTCTTTCACATTCTTACATAACTTATATTTATTATTTATATTTAAAGAGATCGGAGGATTAGCATTTAGTCTCTCCCTTACCAAAATCAGGTTTGTGTTTTTTCATGTGAAATGAGAAATTATGTCAATATGTTAAAGTATTAACCCTATTAATGATAAGAGCTTTGCATTTTAGAATTGGAATATTCTATTAGATAGTAACGTAAAGTCGTAAATTGGTTTGGTTGAATTCCCATGTATGTATATGTTTAGTCAAGCAGGTTATAAAACATATTATGGTTGAAAATTTGGTTCTATGGCGAGAATGATAAAATTTTAATCAATTATCATATCTATATACGAATGTGGAATATAATGTTTTCATAATTCAAGACGAATATGTGTTGGGTAAATGACTTCACGACCGGTAACAAATCTTAAGAATCTAACCAATAATTAGAAGAATTATGATAGTTTTGAAAAATAATTGATTACGGGACGTCGTAATTACAGAACGTCAAAGAAACGATGGGATTACTAGCGTGGAGAAACTTAAGGTTGGTTTTTATAACTTTTGTAATCGTAAAATGTTTTGTGCTAGAAGGACACATATGAAAATGTTTTACCATTAAAAAAATTATTTTATACAAGTAAATGTTTTTGATAAATATTTTGTTTAATGGTAAAAGAAAAAGATTTGGAATATATATATGCAAAGGAATGATTTAGCTTCACTGGTTTTGGTTATGTGATTTTGCAAAGAAAATGTTTTGGACTATGATTATGCAAATAAACTTTTGATGCAATCATTGTGTAAGGTGAATAAGGATAATTATTGTCCTAGTGTTTGTCACAAAAAGGGTAATGAAAAGGGTAATAATATATAGAAATCCACTTATAAAAATCGACACCTCTGATACGTTGTATATGGGTTTATACGCGGCGTATAAGGTCGAATACACTAAAAACGAGGAAAATTCAGGGGGCTGTCAGAGAGCTATATGCCCCATATAGCCCTATACGACCCCTCTATACGACCATATAGGGCTATACGACACATATAGCTCTATACGACATATATAGGGCTATACGACACATATAGCCCTATACGATACATATAGGGCTATACGAAGCGTATAGCGAATTTCGACACTGACTACGAGGAAAAATTCAGGGGGCTCTCAGATGGCTATATGACACATATAGCATTATATGACACATACAACCTTATACGACCCCCCTCTATACGATGCGTATGGGGCTATACGACACGTATAGAAATTTTAGGGTGTTGATTTAAAATATTGGGGTGTCTATTTAACCAAACCTAATGAAAATTAGATGTGAAATGTTTATTGAAAGGTGTTTTAGAATTATGATTTTGGTTATGATTTTAACATATTAACACATAAACCTTCTAGATTAGGGTGTTATAATCATCTTGTTAAGAGACATCTATATTTTGACAAGGGCTTGAGGAATACGTGCTAGACATGTTTGTTTGTCGATGTTGAAACCGGCGGTTGTGGCAAGGTTTCATCTTGCAGGAGGACTTAAATCGGGGTTCTTCCAAGTTGGTGGTGAGACTACAACTCAAAGCACACTTTATGCGAAAGTACATAACATATAATTATTAATACACATAATATTTTATATAAAATTTCCATATCACATATAAACTATACATAATATACGATACAAAAGACATGGATGGATACACATAAAATACATACAAAACACATAAAAGTATACATTTTAGAATGCATATTTAAAAAAGAGAGTAGTTATTGTAACAGAAGAAAATTTTAAAAGTAAAGGCATACTGGTAGCAAAGATGAAGAAGATAGAGGATCGAGGTGGCAACATCTTGATGTATAGATGAGGTGTGAAGCCGACTTAGGAAGGAACATGCTACAATATGATCGACATGACAACAACATTCATGTGTTTTTTTTGAAAATATGATATTTCAAAAACTTTTTTTTAGCAGTTCAATTAGTTAATCAGTTTTAAAAAATATAAAGTATTCAAAACATTCATCAATTGTGTTACTTGTTCGTTACAACATAATAATAGATAAACACTAATCTGCTTGATTTGCCATGCCTTGTGAAAGCCTTCCACTTGTTTCTTAAGAATGTCATGCTCAATCATCTCAACAAACCTAAATGATTCAAAATGTGAGCTTTATAACTTCATTATTCAAATCAATCGTTCATTCTTATATAAACTTACAAGTCATGATTCAAGTCAAAACTTCAGCTAACTATATGCATTTTAATTAAGAGCAGCTTAGATGAAGATGTCATAAAACGAATGAACCCTGGTAAAATCTAAAAGTATAAAAAGAGACTGTGAAACACGTTTTTGGTGGAAAGGTTATAGGCAAGCAAGGAGAGACAAGACATATGCTCAAATGGTGGCTTATCCTTTGGCCACAAGCATTAGAAATACTTTTTAACATTTTAATGTTTTAAACGTGGGTTAGTATATACATATGTGCGCACGTTTATACGTATAATTAAAAACATTTTTGTAAAAAGAGCAGGTGTGATGAATAATTCAATTTAAAAAACTTTCTTTTAAAAATAGATAATTACGCAACGACACGTTTTATGGTCATGTCACATCACACCAAAATTTAACACTTGTGGTCCACACCATTCTAGCATGGTGTCACGAACATGAAACCCTCAATAGTTATTTTTTTGAAAAACCCCTCGACAATTATTCCCCTTACCAACATTTTCTATATAATTCAACGTCTACTTTTGAGTTGTTCGACAAAAGGTTCACAAGTCGTTTCATAACCTAATTAACCACCCGACCCACTCAGGGGTGTACTCACGTTACCCGAACAACCTGAACAAACTAAAACAACGCGAGCCCGACTCCGTATACCCTAAGAATATAGAAAGTGAACGAGAGAGTATTCAAAAGCAATAAGGCACCTTCATCCTCCCCCACATGTATCATGCATTCATGCTTTTAATTTTAGTAATTTATTTAGTATATGTGAATCTTTTAAATAAAAACAATATATTTTGTAATCTTCTCCATACATAATGAAAGTAAAAAATTCACCGTCGGCTCGTCGTCTTTCACCTGCAGAATCCCCCATCTGACGTGTATATGGTTTATTTACCCCACAACACCACCTTCTTCCACATATAAAAAAAACTCCGATAACCACCGTCGCCACCACCACCACCACCACCGCCACCGCCGCATTCCGCCACCGCTAACCAACACAAAACCTAAAATGGAAGGCCTGTGCTTCACACCACAACTGAAAATCCTCAACAATGGCGTTAAATCACTCAACATCAACAAACAGAGGAACATTACGCCTTTAATCTCCGCCACTATGTCAAAATCAAAACCGGAGGTCGATGTTCTATCAGCGACGGAGGCGAAGTCGATGACCGCCGTGTTGTCGACGCGAGAACGAGAACCACCGCCGGCACCGGCGGTGGTTAGAGTGTCTCCGGCGTCGTTGCAGTACGAATCAGGTGAGTTAGGAGCTGTGCCGGACCATAAGGTGGAGGAAGGTGATGATGCGATGACTGAGATGGAGTATTTGACGAATATTTTGTCGTCGAATCGAGTTTACGATGTGGCGATTGAATCTCCGTTGTCGCTTGCGCCTAAGCTTTCCGAACGTTTGGGAGTGAATGTGTGGCTTAAGCGAGAAGATCTTCAGCCTGTGAGTTGTAATCTGAACTCGCATTTGCAGTTGTTTTGATTCAATTTGGTGATGAACTGATGATGAGTGTTTCTGATTGATGAATGATGATAATAACAGAAGTTGATTGAAAGTTAGCGTGTTTATATATTATCAAATTATCACGAACTCATCAGTTTTGCTTGATAATATTGGGGAAATGATGGCTATTGGTTTTCTGTTGGTGCTTATGTGAATTGTATTGGAAGTGTCTTGTTTAATGTAGTAAATGATGATGGAATTTGCAGGTCTTCTCGTTTAAGCTTCGGGGGGCGTATAATATGATGGCAAAGCTCCCGAAAGAACAACTGGGGCGAGGTGTCATATGCTCATCTGCTGGTAATCATGCTCAAGGGGTGGCGTTAGCAGCGAAGACGCTGGGTTGTGATGCTGTGATCGTCATGCCAGTTACCACTCCTCGGATCAAGGTTTGGTTGATGAATCATAATAGATGTAGCTTATTGAGCATTCACATAGTTTTTTGTTTGTTGCCTAACCTTATGGTTACGTCGTTGTTGAATGGTGCAGTGGGAATCGGTTAAGAGATTAGGTGCAACGGTTGTTCTGGAAGGTGATTCGTATGATGAAGCGCAGGCGTATGCTAAAGCAAGAGGTGAACGTGAGAACCGAACTTTCATTCCTCCTTTTGATCACCCTGATATTATAACAGGCCAGGGGACTGTTGGAATGGAGATTGTGCGCCAAATGCAAGGTCCAATTCATGCCATATTTGTGCCTGTTGGGGGTGGTGGTTTGATAGCTGGTCTTGCTGCCTATGTGAAGAGGGTATCACCAGAGGTAAGTGTGTTTTGCTGTAAAGTACCTTGTACTCTTTGCTGTCAAGACTTGGATAATATACCTTCATCGTAATATTCTTTCTGTTTTACATATGCTTGGTTTCTACAAATGCATATAGTCCTAAATGAGAGTCTGTTAGTCCTTGAAATTAGTTTAAGTTTACTGGAGAATACTAATAAAATTAGTCAGCGACGAAAATAAAATAATGTGATGTACTGATGTGCAAGTCAGGAGACACGGACCACGTATTGCACTGCTAAAAAAATTATTCAAAACAGGGGGGGGGGGGGGGGTACTGATGTAGCTCATTGGACTCATATGTGTTTCTTAACCATCATGGTTGGGAAATACGGTACTTGACCTTGAATTACATAAGATATAAGAGTGACAACTGTTCCTTTATAGGTACGGATTATTGGTGTAGAGCCTACTGATGCAAATGCAATGGCTTTGTCATTACATCATGGGCAAAGGGTAGTGCTTGATCAGGTGGGAGGCTTTGCAGATGGTGTTGCCGTTAAGGAGGTTGGAATGGAAACTTTCCGCTTATGCAGGGAATTGATAGATGGCGTGGTTCTTGTCAGCCGTGATGCAATCTGTGCATCCATAAAGGTGAGTCCTTCCCTGTTGTTTAATTATACTCTTGTTTCTTCAATCATTCAAGCTTTATCATTGTAAGGGAATGTTAGTGATTGCTTATGATAAGGGCAAACTTGTAATTTTGAATCCACAGGAATAATCAACTTGAAATAAACAATCTCAAACTACTTACTGAAAGCGGATAAGTTGTTTAAATAAGCACCAAGATGACCCCTAAGTGTGCATTTAAGTAATGGATCTGTGGACCAATAATTTTCTTGTCAAGAATCAACATTGACTCACAACACTATGTATGATAACAAAATTCAACATTAGTAGACTTGCATTGTTTGATTTTCCTTTTTCTTTATTAATAATAGAAGTATTTTTGTTGTAGGACATGTTTGAGGAGAAAAGGAGCATTCTAGAACCAGCAGGGGCCCTTGCTCTTGCTGGGGCAGAAGCATACTGCAAATATTATAATCTTAAGGATGTAAATGTGGTAGCAATAACTAGTGGAGCCAACATGAATTTCGATAGATTAAGATTGGTGACCGAACTTGCAAATGTTGGCAGACAGCGGGAGGCTGTACTTGCAACTTTCATGCCTGAAGAACCTGAAAGTTTTAAACAGTTTGCTGAGCTGGTCAGTTTTTAACTTTTTATTACCCACCAGCACCTCTTTAGTTCTTTTAAGCTACGAGTTCAAGTAAGCAATAATTTGTGTTGGCAGGTTGGGAAGATTAATATCACCGAGTTCAAGTACAGATATGAATCTGGAAAGAAACAAGCTCTTGTTCTGTACAGGTAAGAGTGTTTTATTTACTTTAAAGAAGTTTAAATCAATTTTCGGACATATTCTATACAAGATTGATATTTGTTTTCTGATTGTTACAGTGTCGGTCTTCATACAAAGTCTGAACTCCAAGAAATGGTGGAGAGAATGGAGTCACATAAGCTAAAAACCATTGAATTTACAAATAATGACATGGTTAAAGATCATTTACGCTATCTGGTAACATTCTTCTCTATTTTGGTCGTCTCATAAAAAGCTTAATGTGTTACTTTATATAGAAAACAACATTATTACAATAATAATTTCATGTTCCTCCTGATAAAAAAATGATAAATTAACCAAAAACTTATCTGAATGATCAGATGGGAGGACGAACTAATGTAGAAAACGAGCTTCTTTGTCGGTTTGTTTTTCCCGAGAGGCCAGGGGCTTTAATAAAATTCTTGCACGCTCTTAGTCCTCAGTGGAATATCAGTTTGTTTCATTACCGTGCACAGGTTTGAGTTGTACAAAACAGTCCTGTTCCACCCTTTGGTTCTTGATGATTCTAATGCTTGGTAACCGTCTTTTCCAGGGAGGAATGGGGGCAAATGTACTAGTCGGTATTCAAGTTTCACCAAACGAGATTGATGAGTTCCGGTATCACGCAAACACTCTTGGATACGAGTATGAACTCGAGACTGATAACGAAGCATTTCAGCTTTTAATGCGTTAATTAGCAACCTGAAGCTTGACCGAACCGTTATTCAAGGACAGTTGGAGCAATAAGGTTCGTTTTCTAGTTAAAACTGTGTTAGTATCCATGTCACAAGAGCACTCTTGTAGCCCAACATTGACATTGAATTCTAGTGCCTACTTTTAATTTAAACCAACCAAATAACTAATATTAGCTATTAGTATGGGTGTTTAAAAAACCGGATCTGTTAAGTTTTTCGGTTAAATGATTTGGTTTCGGGTAACTCAATTTTGGATCCAAATAAGGTTCAGTATGTATTATATGGTTGCACCATTTCTTAGCATTATTAGGGGTCAACTCGAAGTTACTTGCTATTAGTCGATTCATTGTTAGAGGATGTAACTAATTAACGATGTTATTTTTAATGTTGTAACATGTCTTGAAGATGACATAATAGAACCCAAACTGTTTTGATATTATAATCTGCTTTTTGATATATTCCTACAAAATTATGTTCAAAACGCTAGGCTATTCTGTTAAAAGAATAATGTAAAAATCACAACTAGCCTTCGATTAGTCAACGATTTCATTAAATTGAAGGTCCTTGGTGCTAATCGGTCAAAATTGGTCTAGTGTGCCGGCGACGAGAACAACCGTAATTGCCTATTCTGGTGACAAGATTAGCCTATTCCGGCGACGAACTCGGACGCATGTGACCGGAACGAGGAGACGGAACGACGAGGATGAACTTATGTTTTCAATGATTTAACAAGCTATTTTAACATTAAGCCCTCTCAATATTTATCAATTTACAATTTATTTCTCAAACTTGTAAATTAATACATAAATAAGTATAAATTAAATGTTAATAGATAAATATATAAAATTATACACAAAAGTCCAATCTGATTAATTCTTAGTTGGTATTACACCGTCCACTAGCGTTTAGCAATTTCTACAACACCATTTACTATTAATCATCAATTAAACAAATAAGTATTACTATTACGAACTTTAAACTAATGAAATGATAACAACGCTGATCTGAATCACATTTTCGTAACTTTCACCCATGGTAACAAAGATAGTGAAACATTATTTGACTAACATCAAAATCAGTAAACAGAGAGCTTGCAACCAGTTCTACGGATTTAAGGATAATATGAAAGAACTCCATAGTTGGAATAACATGGTGGAGGTACCGATGAGGTTGGATCATAGTTTCTTGTATAGTTGTTGTCGTCAACGTCCATGGCGGTTGTAGTGGCAACAATCGCGTGATGTTGACCGAGTTTCAACTCATGAGGGGGGTTCGTGGTGGCGCGAGTGGTGGCTACCGATGTGCTCTCAATCGTCTCTTCACCGGACATGTAAGTGTATGCTGTGCTCGAGCCCCTGCCTTGTCCCTTGCTAGCTTGTTCTTTGAGTATGGTTCTCAATGCCAACACCTTAAGGAATCAGAAATAACAATTTGAGAAAGTAATTATTTCTACCATAATTATAAAGTTCAAGACTAAGGCTAAGGCTATGAATTATTAAAATTATCAATATTATTTATAGTTATCAGTGAGTAGAACTAGTAAAGTTCTGTGATAATTTATTTATTCAATTTGTTAAAAATTAGCGTATCATCAAGCACCACTAAACATACGAGTTTTGTTTGGATCCATCAGCTGGCTAACCGCTAGCCCTAACCCGATCATTACACGATGGTCTCTCTTGTGAGAAACACCATATATGTGGTAATGAGCCATGTATGGGACGAGTTAAGGTGAACCTTGTCCCATACGTGGTTATAAGCCCTATCACATACCACTCAGATACTCTTTACTTGTTACCCATTAGATTAGCGATTGTATGTGGATGTGTATGATCAACATGATTTTAAACTTCTCTTAAAGAGTGACTCAATTAAAACACCAAATCATCTGACTACATTTTTTATAATTATATTTATTCTTAATAATGTCAAGTGTTTAACAACTTAACATACTATTTCTTAATATTTTTTATAATCTATAATATATGTGTATATTTGGTTCCGAAACAAATAAAAATGTTTGGATACTGGGGTGTGTTATCATATACAAATTCAACCGTTAAAACCAAAAAGAAAATGATCATGTTATAAAGTAAATCTTGTGAAACACATAATAGATCTAGGAATTATTTAATTGTTATAGAGTAAACTTATTATAATGTCGGCTTAAAATTAGCAATAACATTGATCTTTATGCCTCTAAGTAATGACCATAACGTTAACCTTTTTTTAAATAGATTAAGTCGACATCATACCTCTTCTTGAAGCTTTTGTTTCTCCTTAGAGACAACATCAAACTCTTGTTTAAGGGTATCATACATGCACTCGAGCTGCTTATTCTTCCATCGAGCACGTCGGTTTTGGAACCACACCGCGATCTGTCGAGGCTGCAAACCTAGGTCATGTGCTAGCTTCATCTTCGTGTCGGTATCAAGCTTCTTCTCTTCTTCGAAAGCATTCTCGAGTGCCTCCAACTGTTCGCTTGTTAACCGCTTCTTCTTATCTTGATTCATGTTGTATTCGTACTCATTTGGGTTCATTTCCATCATTGCTAATGGTCCATATATGCATCATTCAACATGCTTTTAACATCAAGGTGTGTATGTACGTACGAAACCATATGCGCATGCATGCATGTACTATGTGTGTATGTGTGGTGTTCATCATTCATTTTGATTGTATCAAAGCACGTACCATAGGTTCTTTATTATATATAATGCCAAAAACCCTCATTTTAAATATATGCTTTTTAGTACGCATGATTTTCTATGTAAATCTTGATATATAAAACAACCATTTACATTATATATTGTCATCAGAAAATATTTCTTATATATAATAGTAGAAATAGTAAATCATGCGGAAAACTATAGCCCTCGTGCATGATATTATATAGGGGTGTTAAAAAATATTTGTATCTGAAATATCCGTAAATCTGAAATTTAGATATCTAAAATTTTGGATTTGGATTTTGATAGTGATTTTGAAATTTTTTGGGTACTTCGGATATCCGAAATATCCAAAATATTTTTATAAAAATTAAAATTATTAAATATTTCAAATATTTTTAATAAAACTTTGGATATCCAAAAAAATTTCAATAAAAATTATTAAATAATACAATTTTTTTTAAATTCAAATATTCAAAATTTTAAATTCGGATTTGGATAGTAAAATACGCTATCCAAAATTTTTGGATATTCGAGTTTAAACACCCTTTAATATTATGCCCTTGATAAGACAAATTTCACACATTAGTATATGGGTTGCTTAAATGCACCTCACCTATTCAATATAACATCTATTGATTTAGATTTTCTTTAAGTTCATACTCCCATATAAGCACTTGTATATGCGCTCATATGTTCGTTTTGATCTTTTATATGCATGTATAAGCACTTGAATAGCACTTAGATATACTTGTTTTCAATTTGTATACACATGTATTTGACTTATCGAACACATGTATTTTAAAAGGTACATTGAGTATTATATTAATAAATCAATATGTCTACAAGTCATATGTTATTTTTCTCATTGACCTAGGCGCCACCTAGGATTTGAATACGTATCGTTACTAGAATAAAAGTAAACCATTTAATAATACATTAAATATTAATGATTATTAAAATACTTTTCAAATTATAAACACTTTTTTTGATAATTAAAAACATATTTATTTTAAAAGCAAAATTTTATGAAATATAAAGCTTTTAAGACAAAGAACTTTAAAAAATGACATTGTTTAAAAAAATTACAATAAAATTGGAGTATTTATAAAACAATTTTAAAGACAAAATTTAAAAAAAATCGTTGTTTTATTACCTAAAATAGTTAATTACACGTAACTTCAATCATACTTAATCTGTAAAAAGTATTTTATAATTTCTAGAGATCAATAAATAATTATTAATCTAATATATTTATTCAAACTGTGTAATATACGAGTTTCAAAATTAGTATATACATATACGTTTAGCACAACCTAATTTGTATGTGTGTGCGACTGTGCAGCACACATGATATGTTGTAGTGACTTCTACGAGCTATAACTTAATCTTAGAAATTAAACTTGGGCAATTGATTAGCCATTTCATATCAACTAGTAAGAGATGATGGAAACCTTATGTGTCTACATAAACACATACTAAAAATCACATAATTTTATTTATACAACGGATGAAAAGATATTATTTTTGTTTGATTCTTGAAACCTTAATTAATTAACGAAAGAAAATTTGATTATCTCGTATATGCCGGCAAGGTTGGTGTAATTTTGATGTATCTCAAATGATGTCGTATAAACAAAGACTCATAAAGTAAAGGTGGTAACTAAGTGAGAAGTGAATTACCAGGTGGGTATCCATAGTGATCATTGTAGTTGTAAACAAAGGCAAACGAACTTTGCGCTGTGGGTCGAGGAAGAAATGGATTCCCACCATTCCACTCCATTCTATCACCTTCTTCTTTTTATTGTTGTTGTCGTCGTCTTCAGCTTAAAGATTAACTTTACAACTAAAGTATATTACGTGTGTGTTTTTGGGTGTGTGATATTGTGAAGAAAGGTATGATATTTATATGTAGGAAAGGTATGTTTGAGTTGATGAAGGGTGGGACAAGTAAACAGTTGTAATTGTACTGGTTTTAAGTAAATATGTTAAGGGTGTGGGTCACAATATGGTCCTAGAGAGGATAGAAGGTTTAAGAAGATTTATCTTTTTCATGCTTATTGTGACTCACTTCATCTGTATATCTATCTCTCTAACATTGGTTTAAGATGCTAAGAGTTTCTTTAACAAGAAAAAAGTACCTTATATTCTTCATCATGTGATGATCAGTAGAAACGACGGTCGGTTGGAACCGATGATTAGTAGAAACTGACACATTAAAAAAAATTGTGTATGAGTAACAAGTGACCATGAATAAAAACCAAGTCATTAGTAGCTAGTAAGTGATGGCATTATCGTCATCAAGTGTGTGATCAATTACAACTAAACAATTACTAAGTTGCTGTTGAAAGGCAACCATTAACAACAACTAAGGTGATGTTTGTTTTTTCTGCAGGAAAACGTCTGCAGTCTGCGGACCACATCTGCAGACATCTGCAGCAGAAGATGTGGACCAAATGTCTGCAGTCTGTAAGAAAAAGACTGTTTGTTTTTAACATCTGCAGAATGATAAAAAATATTATGTAATTAGATTAAACCTATTTTTAACACTTGTTTTCTTGGACTTGTACCACACACACACATCCGTACGTACATACAACACATATACACATCCATGGTCCGGCCGATGGGGGGTGGGGCGTAGATAGGGGAGGTGAGGCGTAGGTAGGGGAGGTGGAGGCGGTTGGCGGACGAGGTTGGAGGGAGGGGGAGCAGGTGGGGGAGGGGGAGGCGAGGGCAGGTGGAGGGAGGGGGCATTGATGGTCCAGTCGGTGGAGGAGGTGGGGCGGCGGTCCGACCGGGGGTGGTGGGGCGGCGGTGGTCCGGCCAGTGGGGGAGGTGGGGCGGCGGTGGTCAGGCCAGTGGGGGTGGTGGGGCGGCAGTGGTTCGGCCGGTGGGGGGAGGTAGGACGGCCGATGGGGGGAGGTGGGGGAGGTGAGAGAGGTGAGAAGAGGTTAGAAGATCTTAGAAGACATAAGTCCACATCTTCTCCATACAGACCTCCTGCAGACGTTTTTTAATGAAACGTCTCCCAAAAAACAAACAGTCTGCGCAATCAAAACTTCTTCTCGCGTCTGCGTGCGCGCAGATAAAGAGGTGAGGAAGATGTTTTAGTAAAAAACAAACAACACTTAAGTTACCACTAATTGAGTTACTATCAAGGATTCCTAGTGATGCTACATTTAATTGTTGATAGTTATAACCTTCAATTGACACCCTTTCACACGATCACACGATCAGTTGTAATGATTCGTTGTGTTGATTCCACTATGTATCGTGAAGAAGTTTGCTCTAATGTATTTTATGTTTACACAACTCACATACTTGTCGTTGGTATTTTCTCTTTGAGTTATCCTTCTAACATTCGTGAGTACCAACAAAATATTTCAATCTAAATCGATATTTAAGTAATTTATTATATCCAAGTCATTATGAATTAGAATACCTACAATACTTACTATTATATACGTAAATTAATGACAAAGGTTAATGCAATATTATTAAGGACATGGATACACATAACACGTTTATCATATTTTGATTAAATTATGTCACTACTCTAATAAAATGATATTTATGAGGAACACATAACGACGTCATATTCATACTCATCAATTTTTTATCTCCTATTTAATAATCACATTAATTACTAATGATATTATTTAATTCTATTTTTTATTAAAATAGATTTTTAATAAATTAAGAAAAAAAAATCTTTTATTTATGTTATTTCTAAGGAAATAATTTCGCATAAAGTTAGAAAAAATTTTAGAACATCAGAATTTTTTAAAATACCAAATATTTTGTCATTTGTATTTTTTAAAAGTATTATTTATAAATAAAAACTTTAAAATTGAGAGTATAATAAGAAAGTTTTTAAGTATGACATTTGAGGAGGATTTGATTGAAATATTTCTTATAATAAATAAAAATAAAATTTTATTTCAAAACAAACGTTTTAAAAAAGTGTCATATTTAAACACTTTCTTATTATAACTATTAATTTTAAAGTTTTTTAGTATGATATATTTTTAATACATTTGTTTTGAAATACAAATTTTATTTTATTTATTATAAGAAATATTTCAATCATATCTTATTTTAAAATATCAATTTATAATTAATAAAATTTTAATTTATTTAATATTTTATTTAACACGTGTGATACACAAGTTTACAAAAGCTAGTAATAGGATATGATAACAAATGACACTTTTTAATGTATGTATTCAACTTATTTATAACTTCATCAAACCATAATAGTTGGTATTTTAATAATTTTATTTTTGCAACAAAGGCCGACAAAATCTTAGGAAACAATATCAAAAGGTTGCTTGGGCAATAGAATTCACTTTCTTCTGGTGTATTTTTCGAATGGTGAACCGATCGTTTTAGCGGTGAACAGGTTTAATTGGTTAGACAGAATCAGATTCAAGAATTGAGTACCATTATAAATAATATAAATATTAAAATTGTTATATGAGTATAAGTTATAATTAAAAATAAAAAATATATGCTTTCATGTAAATTAGTAATTTAATAATATATAAATTCTTCAAAAAATATAATATGGATCATGGTAATTAAACAAAAAATCAGAAGTTGAAGGAAAAAAATTATAAAATCCAGTTCGACCGAAAACTGGCTTGTTGAAGTACCAACAATTCGACTAGGCATAATTGAACGGGTCCATGATCCCACCAGTCGGACTGATAACCAATGACGGAGCTTGAACCACATCTTAAGGGGTGGGGCGAAAGTAAACTAAAATTAGGGTGCGAAACCTATAATTATTAAAAAAATTCTATTACCGGACCGAAAAGTAACACTACTGACGAAAAAAAGCCCCCCCACCCCCGGCCCATACCTATGATGATAACTAGGTTGTTCAATTGAAAACGATCCAAATAAGCATAACCAGAGCAGTGTTTTATGTTCGGTTCTTGATGAACTGATCCAGTTTGATTTTGAAAATAGTATTCTCAAGTGCCCCATTTAGCCTTGCATAAGGTATAGGCACCCCCCAACCAACCCCCAAAACCAAACAAAATCAATTATAAACATAGAATTAAAACTTGTTTCAAATAATTTACCTTCTCACTCAAAAGTTAAAAATATAGTGTCAAACCCTAGATATTGTTGCGGTTCAACCTTACCGTTCAGTCAGTTTACAAATCTCAACTATATGTTTAATTGAGTCAGATCAATATCACGTGTCTAGTTATAAAAGACTTTTTCTTAACAGAAGAGATTAAACAGTTTCAAAGCAATGTACAACATTTGCTACAGAAGATATAAATTACAAAAATTGTTCTACATATTTTATTGTGCATCTTTTTAGCATCATTTGACTATCCAAAACAATATCTCAAGTTCTGCTAGACAAAAACTGATGAAGATGGCAATAAAGAACTTGCATTGTCTTATTGTACTTTACATGGTCATAAATGCATGAGTTGGTCATCAATTTATGCAATCAATAGCTAGCTGAATCTAGTAATGTATCCACAAAACATTATAGACAAAACTGCTATTGCTTTTGAATTTTGACCAAAATTATTGCTGGTATTCAAATTTTTCTCTAGGCTTCATTTCAAAAGCACCTAAAGTTTTAATGATATATAAGGCCATGTGTTATACAGTAAAAGAATTGTGAAAAAAGCGTTAATCGCTCACCACTCCACACTTAATGCATTATACATGTTTAGTGAGTGTGAGTCTGACCACACCACTACATACATATGATGTTTACATGACTGTACTTTTTAATCACACTTACTAGGTACAATACGTTGTCTAAAAATGACGACTTTTCTGTTTGAGTAATATGTTATCTTAAATTTCAACGCAAGTAATCAATTGAGATGGCACAATCGACTTATTTATTTACAAATGGGTCAATTTGATTTTTTTATTGATTTAACTTGTAACTGAATTAGTTAGAAAGATAATACTTCAAATGGATTGAATGGATCAAACGGAGTGAAAGTCATCGGTACAAATCCTACGCATAACTTTCAAGTTGCTTCACTAAAAATAATTTCATAATATTATTGATATAGTTTTGTAATCATATTCTAACAAATTTATTTATATAATGTTCGAGAGAAGATTAAAAATGTGTATGCAGTTTAGCCCAACTCGATCAATTCATGTTTTATACCGGCACAAAAGAACGTTGTGCGCCAATTACACCAAGAAACTGACATGTGCACACAGGTACAAAACTTCAAAACTTTTGCATCACCATTCAAGCAAAACTTCAAGATTTATACGACAGACGTTGACATGTCATTATCTGATTGGCTACAATGCATCCATTGGTGCAAAAGTTGGCACAATGTGCATAAAATCCATAACCTTTAGACACATGACCAATTTTAATCGTTTATAATCATCAAACGCAATTTTATTCAGAAAAAAAAACATCAATGCCTGTTGATCAAACAGCTAATTTCTTGATTTTGCCATCAAATCAGCATAAAGTGATCAGATAATGCTGGAAAGTAGGTAAATCAGAAACAATATTTTGCTAAAAAAACACATTTTTCTGAAGAAACAGAAGTGGTCCATAACAAGTAGCTTTGATCATAAATTATGTCAGCAGGCCACATAAGGAGCATATATATGCATTGTACTAGTGGGGCTATTAATAACTTGCTGGTAGCTACAACTCCATAAATATAGAAATATTGCTCATGGTAATTGTAAGATTATTACGAGTATGATTATTATTATTATTATGATTATGATCAGGCGTCTCGGCCGACCAACGCGTACCTTTTGCAGTGCTGAATTTACTGCTTTACTCACCATCACAAAATAGGCAAGAGTACTAGATTTTAAATATCAGCATCCTGAGCTACTGGTTGAACTGCAGTGTTTGCACCCATAATTGTCAACACTCAACATTCATTAAGGATTCAAACCGCATATCCCACCCTCTCTCTAGTGCGTGCAATTAAAACTGTAGATGAGTATATGATGATAGTGACGTAACCAGAACTTTTAGTCCCTGTAACATCCGACCTCTCATACCTGGGCAACTAAAAACAAATCCATGAGCTCCCCGTGGGCAACTCTTGACTGTCAGTCATCTATCTTCTTTTCACCTGCAAATGTTGGATTGGGTATGAGGGATCGGATTTTACAGTCTCGGTCATCATAAAGTTCTCTTCTCTACAACTACAACTAGGGGTTCACTACATGTCTCTAAAATATAGATTTTTTAAAAAGAATCCCAGGTTAGCGAATTAATATCTGCTTAATCCATTTGGGTTCCGCGCTGATGAGAACCTGTCCCTGGAAAACTAATGAAAAGGTTACGTTCTCAAAGAAAAGGCAGGAAGAAGCTAAAAGTTATGAAGGGACTTTTGAATTTTATGTTACTTCATTATTTTTATTTTTATTTTTATTTTGCTATGTGATTGTAGCTTCTACACCTAAAGGAACATATGCAGCCTAAAGAAAGAATAAACATACTAACTTATGCTTTTGGCTGAAGCACTGATGTGATTGTAGATCATATTATTTGCATTTATAAGTAAGAATGTTGTCAATGAAATAGTTACTAGTTATTCCTATAAAAGAGAGATGTTAATCTCACTTTTGCAAGCATGTGGAATAATGGAAATCTACTATAAATTGGACTGCTCTCAAATTAAAATATAAGAGTTAAATTCCATTACATGTAAAACAACATAATATAAATTAAGTTAATACATCTGAAGTAAAAGAGTAACGAAAATGTTGTATATTTGAGATTGATAACAATAATAATAATTTAAAATTACTTTTGAAAGCTTTAAAAAATATTCACGCCCAGTGGGACTCGAACCCACAATCGCCTGATTAGAAGTCAGACGCCTTATCCATTAGGCCATGGGCGCTTCTTGTTATTAGAATTTCATATATCTTCAATTTATATAATTATTTTCTCATTTCATCCAACAAATATTATTTGTAATTATACTTCCACGAATTATGAGTCACTTTGGTTTTTTATTTTCAGAAATTTATTTTACACACTTTTATATGTAGGAAAAATTACATTAATATTACATTTTCATCTTGTCTTCATATTTGCATATAACCGTTTACCGGGATGTTAGCGTGATGGGAAGGAAGCCAGCCAATTTGATCGATATGAGACTCATACGATACTTGCATGGTTGGTTTTGATGATTTTCACATTTATTGATTCAATTGGCCAGGTCTGGTACTTGGAATTAGTCGTGTAAGCCGAAAACGCTAGTTAACACATTTTCTTTTTTTTAATTTTTAAAATATGCAGCTTTGTATATGTGTTAAATTGAGAATCATCATTTATCATTATAAGAATCCAATATAACTATTGATTTTAAGAAATATTTAAAAAGTTGTTTTAAATTGTTAAGGTCGGTAAAACATCAAACTGTTAAAACTAGTTGGTCTGGCTGACTATGCAACCTAGTCGTTTTGTTTTGTTGTTTTTCGAAATGAATTAGAGATTCATCCTAGAATTTTGTTAAAAACGATAGAATCAGATCATGAAATCTCACTAGATTTATAGTTCGTTTTGTTACTTGTGAAAGGGATCTATGCAAAACATTAAATACTATGGAAAAACTTGAAAGAAATGATAAAATACAACGCTTAATTTGTCCTTTGAAATTTTTCTAGAAAAATATGTATATACAAATTTCGTTTACATCCAGAACCTGCGCATATGTAGGATGGATACAACTATAATATCATATTACACTAAACATTACTTTATGATTTTCTATGTACATAAATATATGTATTTGCACGTAAAAGTTAGAAGATTTAGAATATATAAATCATTAATCTAAAATCTATACAATTTAATTTCTTATTATACTTGGTGTTTTGTAGTCAACATGATTTTGTTATTTATGTTTGGACATTTATAAGGTGTTAAAAGTTAGAGTTAATCTTGATTTTGTATGTGAGTTTTGTAAATTGTTTTTTATTTGAGTATCAAGCTTTAATTTGTCTTTATTATTGGCTTTAGTTTTGTAAATCGTTTTTATTTTGTTATTTTAATTAATAGAGTTATCATTTTCTGTTAAATAAGTGTTAAGGAGTGTTAAATGATCAAAATACTCTTTTATTATTATTTTTGATGTTACAAAAGAAATAAACACTCTATACCCAACCCAAACCCCATGTACATCATATACACATCATCGTTGTCGTCGTCGTCATCATCATACCACCACCTAAACCAACCACTGTCGGTTGAATCCACTACCGGTGTCACCGATTTATTCCACCACCATTGTCGCTGGTCGAACCCAAAACCTAACTCTCTTCCATCACTTCATCCATAACAATCAAAATCTACGTTTCAAGTAGTCAAATTCCATCAACCCTTACACTTGACCCAAACAGTTCATCTTCATTCTTAATATTTCCCATTTGAGTTTCTATCGATTACCTCAAAAGATCCCATTTCACGATGCTTAATTTGACATAAACCTTTATTATCTCCACCTTTTCTACCTGAGTTTCACTCTAATTGAGCTAAATTAAACATCAATTGCAGAGATGAGTATGTACACTCGAGATCCGTCGAGCGGGCCATTGGAGATCAACACCGTGAACTTCGTGACAGAGTTGGATTTTGGATCCTGGAAAATAGATCTGGCTTTTGGGTGAGATGCAAAAGAGCTTTCTTGTCCATTGGAAGAGACGCAACACAACTGGCTTTTGGGTACTAATGAACTGAAGAAGAGGAGGTATGTGAATCCAGGGAGCATCATTGTTAGCCGTAAGATCCTTATTTGGACAAAGGGGGTAGGGGAAAGGTATGGGTTGGGATGGTGAAAGTGGAAGTGGTTGCCGGAGGACGGTGGCAAGATGTTATCGGATGTTGACGGTGACAATGACGGTGGCGATACTTTTCCAGATGGTGGCGGTGATGGAGAAGAGAGAGAGAGAGTAGAGAGAGAAATTAGAAACTGAGAAAGATTAATGAGATGCTCGAAATGGTGGCTATTTTGTGTTTTGCAGACATTGATGGTGGCGGTGGTGGTAGTACCAGAGGGTGGGGGACAGGAGATGTAATTTTGCAGTTGAGAGAGAGAAATAATCGAAAAGTGAGATAGTGGTGAATTTTTTTTAAATCATTTAAGCTCCTGGGGATATTTTGATTTTTTCAAAATATTATAACAGAAAATGTTAGAATCTTTAGTTAAAAGGGCCAAATAAAACAATTTACAAAATTTAGGTCCAATAATGATAACAAATTAAAAGTTAATACTTAAATTGATACAATTTGTAAACCTTAAGTACGAAAACCAAAATTAACTATAAAAGTTATAAATGGCATTGCAAAGTAGATCTCTTTCCAAATTACTAACCTTTAAACAAAATTAAGACTAAAAGGGTGCCCGCGCAATGCGTCGAGTCAATATTTTATATCCGACACGAGTTTCTAATTTTTATTATTCTTATAACAATTTTACAAATTTATTATATTTTTTTCTAAGCTAAAACTTAAAATACCAAATAAATGGATTTTGATAACGACCTGTACATTGTGTTAACTTACTGTACTTTACAAAATACATATCGGTTCAGCAAAAAAATGACACCAAAACATTTAAAAAATACATATTTATGATTGTAGTATTAAAAAAATTTTAAACATGATAGATTGGTAGAGCAGAAATTTTAGAACAAATTAAATTTTTTTTTATAGGTAGATAATGTAAAATTTGATGTAATTTATCGTAATTATAAGGTTATTATGTAACTAACTGTAAGGGGTAATTTGTAAATAATGTTAAAAATATTATTTTACCCTTAAAAATGGTTGTAGCTTATGCATTAAATGAGGTAAATGTTTTTAGTTTAATGGTGTATTAAAATATTTTTTTCATATGTTTTATATAGTATAGATAAACCTTTAAATTCACAATAAAATGAGAAAACTTGGGGAATATATCACACCCTACTCAAGAAGAGAAATATGCGACTGGCCGATTTCCTCACCCACAAAAATGTAAGAGTTAATCTTGGTTTTCGATCCTGAGTTTTACAAATTGTCTCCATTTAAGTACCAATGTTTATTTTGTCTCTATTATTGGCCTAAGTTTTGCAAATCCTTTTCATTTTGTCGTTTTGACTAACGGTGTTAACATTTTTTATTAGATTTTTAAAAAAAGATCAAAATACCCATAAGGGCTATAAAAATATCACAATCTTACTTTTCAATTCCTTTTCCACCGCCACCGCACACCACCGCCACCGCACACCACCGCCATCACACAACACCGCCACTACACACTCCACTACACCTCATACCACTACAACACACACCACCGCCACCACACCACCTCCTGCACGCTCCACTACACCTCATACAACTACAACACACGCCACCGCCACCACACACCACTAATTTCTCAAATTTAGTACCATCTGATCAGACGATTCTAACCTTCGTTTAACATTTTCTTTTGCCATCATCGTGTTAACCCTAGCGAATCTTCTAACATCCCTCAAGAAATCAAGCAACTTGACATCCTTCCACCACTCATTATTGTTCAACACAATAATCGAATCATAAAATTCATCACTTTGATTGAGAAGAATCTTGACAATTATATCTGAAATTCCTTAAATGTTTCATTCAAGGGTCTGGGGGTCGAGTTCAAGGTATTCAAGGGACTTACCGGAGGGATCGTCGATGCGGCCGGTGGCGCCGTCGACGAGGGCGACTACGGAGTGGCAGCAATTGAGGAACCACGAAAGGACAATGATGTCGATGAGGTTGCCGAGGTGGAGCTCTCGGCAGTGGGGTCGAAGCCGTTGTACACTCGAACAAATGAATCAGAGCAGATTGTTCGGAAGTTTTCGCCGGTGAGGGAGTCCAGTAGTCTCTTTCTTCGAGGGTTTAGATGTTAGGGCAGTGATGGTGTTACTGTTATGGGGTTGATTGGGGTGAGATGGAGCAGAGGTTGCGAGTAAATGGGTGACGCCGGAGACGGTAGTGGTGAATGGCTCCGGCGACGATGGTGGATGGGGTGAAGGAAGATTGAAGCAAATGGGAGAATGAGGTTCTATAATTGGTGTGTGGTGGCGGTTGTTTGTGGTGTTGTGAAGAAAAAAGAAAGAGGGAGAGTGTGAGAGAAAGTGAAAAGTGAGGTGATGATATTCTTTTATAGCCAGTGGTATTTTGTTCTTTTTAATACTTACTTAACAGAAAATCTTAACATTGTTAGTTAAAATGATGAAAATAGAAACGATTTGCAAAACTCAGACCAATAATAAAAACAAAATAAACGTTGGTATTCAAATGTTGACAATTTGTAAAATCCAAGGATGAAAATCGATATTAACTTAACATGTAAATACTTTATTTATATTAATTTTAAGTTACATTTACAAGAGAAAACTTAAATTAACAATAAAAGAAAATTTTAAGTAATTATCTCCGACAAATAAATTCTTTTCAGCACCTCTTATGAATTCCCTTTAATTGTTTGTGTGTGATACATGCTTAAAACAAACGTGCTGATGAGTTTATTAACTAATACTTTGTTTAAAATTTTATTTGACGTATCTTAAAATGTAAATAACATATAAATCACAACTCGATCAAACCATTAACACGAGATTTAGAAAATATACATTCATCTGGTTTCAAGTAATGCATACGAAATATCTTGCGAATGTTTAACACCATTACGAAGTTGCTTTCGTGAATTTATTTTGCATGCATTTAATACTTTCAAGATTTCTTTACCATTTGACTAATAAACTAACTAATATTAGGGGTAACTTTGTAAAATAATAACAAACTTTCAAAAGTATTCCAATTAAATAACTCAAATTTTAAAAGTATTCCAATTAAATCTCTCATTTTTATATTTTATTACAAATTAAAAATCATAACATATTTTTTAACATGTTATACTTTTGGATTCAGTTAAAAAATATTTTTTTTATATCTTTTGATGCTGATATAGAACGTTGACGTAAATTTTAGGCATTTTTTTATTTTTTTCATAATTAACATGTTTTTTTATTATTTAATATAACTTTATATATTAAAAATTCTAACTCTCATGTCTTTTCCATTATTACTTTCTTGTAACAATAAAATTTGGTAATGATTCGATTTGATCGTTTGGAGGTCCAATTTGAAAAAAACATACATGAATGACTAAATTATAATACTTTTGAAATTTGGTTACTATTTTGTGATATTTTCCCTTAATATTAATATACTAGCTTTAGTAAACCCGTGTATTACACGGGTTGATTAAAAAATATTAAATATAATGAAAATTTATTAGTTATAAATCGATATACTAAAATAAAATATGACTGAAATCTTTCTTATATAAATAAAAATAAAAATTTTATGTTAGAACAAACACTTTAAAATGTCATACTTAAAAACTTTCTTTTATAACTCAATTTTAATTATTTTTTGTTTATAAAAATTTTACTTTTTAAAAACACCAGTTATAAAATATTTTGTATTTTTAAAAAAGTTTGATTTTCTAAAAAGTTTTCTAATTTTATAAAAAATTATTTTATTGGAAATAACATCAATAAAAATATATCTTGCTTATTTAAAAAAAACTATTTTAATTTTAATAAAATAATAATATTATTAGTAATAATGTGATTATTAAATAGGAGAAAAAAACGGAAAAAAATTATTGAGAAATAATATGGTGTTGACATGTGTCCTCCTAAATATTTTTTATTAGAATAAGTAGATAGGTAGATGATATAACTCACTTTAGTCTTTTCTTCCTTCTAAAGCTTCTGCTTTATAACTTCTCTTCACTAATATAATAATTTGCAATGAACATTTATTAATAATCTCTTTTATGTGTTAAACCTAACAGGACTTAAAAAACACGTTAGTTTGGTTATGAGCAATCAATATGAGGTTAGAAAACTACACATACCCCATTACCAATCATGTTTATCGACCAAGGTTCTTGGACAACGACAATTAATCATGCTTGCATGAGCACAGGCCAACCCTCATGCAGGTTTGGATGACATACAATAACAGTTAAGAGACCATTGAGCCTACTGATCACAAGCTGAAAAAGACCCTTAAACCAAACCTCCTTTTAACTTGTGCCGGTCTCTAACTAGCCATAAATCCATAGCAGTTGTCACGTGTAACTCGCTTACTAACCAAACCATGGACTTGTAGTGAACCTAACCGGTCCCAACCACTAGTTGTACACATGCAAACAAGGTTTTGTCTTGGCTTGACCCAGTTCTGTTAGAATATTAATCCAGAAAAACAAAAATAATACTTGGTATTTTGTAAGAACTATCATAATTTTTTTATTAAAATAAAGAACAAAAAACCACACCTTAAACTCTATATAATAATCTTTTTTTATACTACTCCTAACCTTAACTAATAATACTATGAATTCATGCTCAAACACAGCTGGACGACAACTCATTCACAGCTAAAATATTCAATACTTCCCTAATATTTTCTGACTAACATATTCTACATGTTAACTAATTCACTATCATCTTTCTTCGTTCACCCGTATACACCCTTGAATTTCAAGATTAATTTCTAATATTCTTGCCCTTAATCTTGATGTTGTACCACCTTGGTCTTGAATTCCAGTTGCTAGAACCATGATTCTTCCAAGTTTGATCAATTATGTTCTGTCTAACACGGCTTCCGCGCCTCATACGGCTCCTTTAGGGATGGAGGTTGGCCCAACCGCTTGTGTTTTGTTTTCTTTCTTGCTTGCAGCCTTGCAAACCTGCTATCATAGCAACCCAACAATCTCACTTCCTAACAAATCACTTGCCAATGGTCACCTTTAATTGCAAACAACAACAAGCACTTCTTGCCTTTTCCTTTTTGGAGTTCTTCTCCTCACGGCCCGCATCACACAAATTGTCTCCCCTATGAATAATCCCTCATAGATTAAATCTTCTTAGTGATGACCTGAATCGCTCAAGTTTTCTTCACTTCTGATCGCAATTTCACACAACCTTACGTTTTGCCTTGCACAGAACCCACTCTGTCTTACACAGATTTCCTACAATCTAAATGACTCGGATTTTTCCTTCTGTAGTTGAATCACACAATTGTTTTTCCCCTTAGGTCTGCTCAATTGACTTGTTTGAACCTATCACAGGTTCGGGCTACGATTAATCTCTCACAGATTCAATCGGGTGGCCTTGATCTTCTTCACAGCTCGATCATCTTTCTCCTCGCCTTCACATGCTCAATCTTCTTCAAGTAATCGTTCTTTTCGCTCTAATACCAATTGTTAGAATACTTGCATAGAAAAACAAAGATAATACTCGGTATTTTGTGAGAACTACCACGATTCATTTTATTAATACGAAGAACATAAGACCACACTTTAAACTCTATACAATGACCTTCTTTTATACTACTCCTAGCCTTATTACTATGAAAACACAACTGGACGACAACCCATTTACAGCCAAAATATTCAATACATTTCTAATATTTACTTTGACTAACATATTCTACATGTTAACTAATTTTACCCTCATCTTTCTTGGTTCACCCGTATACACCCTTGAACATCAAGATTAATTTCTTACAAGTTCTAAAAATAAAACATGTTGGATGATATAAAAGCATCACAAAAACATATCAAGCACCCTCATACATAGATTTCCATCTATAACCCATCTCAAGATTTCAAGAAACCATAATCATCTTATAATATGAACATTATTTACAATAAACCCGTGATTAAGGTGATAATAACATATATTTACCAGCACCTTTGGTCATGATTTGTGCATAAAACAGTTAAAACGTCAAAAAACAAAAAAAACAAAACCATATGTATTGAAAAAAAACCATAAAACAGCTGAAACATCATGCATACCCCATCAAAGATCTGTCAGTGATTTCTTTACTAAACCTGGAAAGATAATGCAGTCCCACGATAAGTTCTGTGATCGCGATTTCACTTGTTGCTTGATCTGCATAGTACAATGTCTGAACCAAAAGAACATTTCCTCCTGAACCAATCGGTTGCTTCTCGAAATTCCTCTCAGAGTACCATTTTATCATGTTATGAGCGAGTGGAGATAACCAATCTAGAATCCGTTGCACTGAAGATCTTCGACCTGATGCAACACGCTCATCATAGGATAACAAAGATTCTTTCTTTGCTAACAACAGTTTGTGTCTTAGTGATTGTTTAAGATTTGTTGTTAGCATATCATACAAGTCTTCTCTTGACTCAGAACTTATGACTCGAGGAGACATTGCTAATGTCTCAATGAATATGATGATATTTGCATACCGTAGTGCTAAAGCAGCTTTCCCAAGGGTTGGTTCTTGACCTTTTGCTAATCTTTGCTTGGAATTGAACGAAAAAGTACCTTTCTTGACAGGGTTAAAAATGTCATTTTGAAAGACACCGTTGACCTTGGGAGAACACGTGACAAGATGACCCGACCCTTGTGGTTTGCATGATGGGTGTCTTCCACAAAGAACAGGTTTATGTCCAAGATTTGACATGGATTGCCGAAAAGAACCTTCAAAAGGATAGACTGAAATGGAATTTTTGGGTACAAAACAACTACCATGAGGTGAATTTCTTGCTTCTGAAGATCTATTTTCTGTTTTTATTCCAAAAACGGCCTTGATTCTTTCGACTATTGTTAAAAGAGATCTAAACAATAATCTGATTATATAATCATAAGATCGAACCATGGAGACATTTCACGAAGGCGACTTACTTCCTCGCGTTGCCACATCACTTTCTGACGGAACTCTTGCAATTGCCCTTGATTCACACCGTTTGATTCCATTTTTGTTAATCTGGTCTCTAAATCAGACAACACTTCAAGTTCTTCATACAGTTGTGACATAACAACAGCAAATTTCTTCATCTTTTTAACCCGTTTCTCCATTTTCTTCAACCTATACTCCCATCCACACCATTTGAGATCAATCTCAAATGGGTTGTCAAAAACATGATTAAGAATATGATACATAGGGTCTATACACTTTTTCCCGAGCCTAGCCACTGATATAGCCACTCCTTTCAAGGTATCAATGATCTCCTCAAGGGCAAGATCAATGAGATAAGCATGATTGTCTGAAATAAGCGTACGAATGCCAAGCGAATATCTGACTTCTTCTTTGAGTCTTGACATCTGTCTATCACTTAAGCAATGCCATAAATTGGCTACTCTCGACATCAATCTTGAGACTTCAAATGATAAGATCCCAATCATAGGTTTTTCAGGATCCAAACCTTTGTTCTTGTTTGAAGTCTTTGACCCACTAGAAAACCATGATGAATCTTTCATCGTCATGATCACTACTTTCTTGAAATAACTGAGTTACACAGATGATCCTACAGAAACATCAAGATCCCAAAATAAGTCATCATAACAACATAAAAAACAGTTAAAACACCATCATGAACTTCATAACCAATAAAAACTAAATAAGCTTATAAACTAAAACCTCAAACATCAACAATTCATAACAAAGATTGTGCGTAAATATGTAACCTTTAGCTCGAAACCTTGCTATATAAGGTTAAAACAGAGCATCCCAAAATTGAAATCGATGCAATTGAGGCACTGAGATTAAAAAAAGCACATGTCTTACTCAATCCAATTCATGAATCTTATTCTATTATTCCCCCTACTTTAAGATTCAAATATCAATTACCCTCAGTAACATCATCAACTACTGCAACTAGAATAACACCCACAACAATCTTCCATTTGGTCTTACAGACATATGATCAAACACTTGGAGTGCATAACCCTATACCCCAATCAAGAATCACATGAACATCAAACACAACAATGCAGCAAACCCACATGAAATCACATCACCCAAAACACGAAAACTCACCAAGATTATCCAGAGAAGATGAATCGACATTGACTCATATGAATTTGACTGATTTTTATGGCAAAAATTGGATATTTTTGGTGGGTGAAAATCGGTAAATCCGATGTGATTATTCTTGGAAGCAACCTGTAGAGGTTTTGTTCGAATCGATGTCGAAAAGGGTGTAGAAATTGGGGAGGTAACCATGGGTGAGATCATTGTTTACAGATATGTGAAAACTAGGGTTCTTAGGTTTTAACATTTTTTGGATTGTTCAAAGGATATATACTTTGGGATACCAATTTTCGAACCCAAAAATTACTATTTTTGTCAGTTATGTTGGTGATCATAGTGATAATTTGTTGATTGATATTCGATATTATTATTACGTTTTTAACAACTAATTAGATTATTAACTGGTTAGTAACTCACTCGATTATTTTTATTATTAGAGTACATAACTCATTTTTGTTATTAA
Source organism: Flaveria trinervia (assembly GCA_025506515.1). Lineage (NCBI taxonomy): Eukaryota > Viridiplantae > Streptophyta > Magnoliopsida > Asterales > Asteraceae > Flaveria > Flaveria trinervia. Next base: position 61,201,348 of record CM046457.1, read on the forward strand.
CACATGTTTTTAAAACATGATCGTATATTTGTCGTTCAAAAAAAATTATAGTTAAGAGAAAATCTCATAACCCAACTTGATCATATTCATTATTAGAATACACATCTCAAGACCATTTTAAAGAGAATATTCATCATAAGTGTAAGAAAACCTTATAATATAACTTCAAATATATTTTATTTTATTTTTATCACAAGTGAAACTTAAACTTAAAACTATACTCTATTTTAATGCATGTATGCATATAATGATTATAATAGATAACCTAGAATTCATTGATCTTACATGTTTACTTTGGAATAGTATCGTTATCTTTTAGAAAAATAGGTAGATTTTATAATCATTTCAACTTAGTTATTAATGTATTCTATCGCTTTAAACCAAGTATTTATAGATTCTTTCACTTGGTTGTTATGAACATATAAAATAGGAGTGGTGGAAACCAAGCATTCATAGATTCTTTCACTTGGTTGTTATGAACATATAAAATAGGATGGTGGGTTGCATGTGATTTTCATACGAGGTCACTCTTTTTAAAAGCTCGATATCTGTTAGTTATATTTTTAATTATAAATTATAATAATTTTAAAGTATATTTTAGCATATATTTTGCATTAGTTGCATGCATTTTTTAGTTATTTTATATAATAGTATTTTTGTGGAATGGAATCTACTTTGGTGTGTTTTATTTTGTTTTGTAGGTGCATTCAATTAAAAGAGAAGAAAAAGATTTAAAAGAAAATATTTATTAAATATAATCTTGAATTTTAAAGAGTGCAGAAAAATTCCTAATGTTTAGGAATTTTTATTGAATATGATTATATTCAGATTTTTTTGAAGATAGAGAACAAAAAAGCCTAAAAAAGTGGATCCGGAAGTTAAAGGAGAAAAATAAATAGAAGAAGGTTGAAAAAAAGAGGCATCTTGGAGCACATTGGAAGGATTTTTGAAAGACATTATTTTGAAGAATCAAGTTCAAGAAGCAACAAGGAGCAATAGCAATTTAGGTTTCTTTATTGGTTTTCAATTCGTACGTTTTATTTTATTTTAGTTTTGATTGATCTAGTCGTCATGTCCAGCTAGAACAATCTTTGATTTCAACATTAAGGTTTAGTATCTATGATTTTGGTTTGAACTTATGTGAAACGATTATGAGACGTTTTTATTTTGATGGTTTGTTTGTTTGATTCTTGATCTTAAACCCGGATCTAATCCGGTATATATTAGATTGTTAATAAATGTGACATTCGTCATTTTTAACTAACTTTGTATTTGTTATCTTGTATTGTAAACCCGACTCGTTTTGGTCTTCGGATCTTTGAATATTAATAAAATTATGAATTTTATGTTGTAATCATGTTTCATACTTGTCGTGGCGTGACCCACAGTTCGTTTCAGTAAAATCAGTTTTTTAACGTTTTCGGTTCGTTTAAGGTCCGGACTTGTATTTTAATCATCCAAACCAACCAAGACCTAACCCATAACTATTCTAGAACCCTCCAAACATGTAGATACATGGTCATAATTTATTTAAATTAAAATTTATTTTAAATAAAAGAATCAAAGTGCACCCTTTTACCCACCGGTCAAACGCATTACCCATTTCCTCAAACCCTAATCTTTCCCTATAAATACCACTCATTCTCAACCATTTCACCTGCACATTTTCATCTTCTTCTCCCAAAAGTTTTGATCTTGTAAGTTGTTCTAGCTAGTTTTGCTTAAGTTTGACTTTAAAAAGTCAACGGAACCGAATCTTGCATTTCAAATCATTTCGGGTGGTTGGTTATTTTCAGTTTTTCTAAGTTATTTTATGTTTACAAAACCATTTTCATCTTTATTTAAGTCTTGTGGGCATTCAAACTCATATTTATGCATTTTAGACCCGTTTGGGTCGTTTTCGGGAAGTTTACTCGATTAACTTTCTTGTTTGAGTTTAGATCTGGAAGTTTTACCTTATTTTTAGTTCAATGGTTTTGGACATGTGATAACCATCCTCGGGTTCATATCGAGTCAAAGACCGAACCAAACCGAACGCTCGTTTAAGCACTTTAAATAACTTTTAAGTGACCATGTTACATCAAACACTTTAGATCTGAGTTTTTCTTGATATTTTAGTTATTATATGGTTGATATGGAGGTGTAGAACAAATCTTGGCTTGAACCCAAGTTTCGGGTAAAAACCGAGTAAAACCGAACACCCGTTTTAACGAGTTAGTCAATGTTCAAACCACCAAAAGTTCAACCTATCTTTTTAGTTATGTTTTAATTTATATTACTCATATTACTTAAGATTTTGGAAGTGTTAGAACAAATATTAGCTCAAACCAAGTTTCAGGTAAGAATAAACCCGAGTAAAAGTCGAACTTGTCGTCTTAACGAGCTAGTCACCGTTCAAAACGCCAAAAGAAAAATCTTTCCTAATTTTTTTTTATGTTTCGTTTTATGTTATTTGTATTAATAATATTATGGTATGACGAAACCAAACTTGGTTTTATACTAATATCGGGTTTAAGCGAATTTCTTTATTAGTTAAAGTCTCAAACTCGGGTTTAAGAGAGTGTAAGTCAGACCTTGATGCTTACATTAATGGGATCGTGCATACTAGCATTAAACCAACTCCCATATGTAAAACTTAACAATGGTTGAGTAAAACTAAACATCAAGGACCCGTTTTCTTGTAAAACTCATTTTATACTTACGTTATTTAAACACACTTTGTAAAATATAACTAAAACTCCCGAAAACCCAAGCCTTATTTTTATGAACTTTTATACCATTTATATTTCATCTTCAATACTCAATACTTACTCAAGATCTTTCAATCTAGGACACGCACGTTAAAACCGTCGGACTCGCTTACTTGAGGATTTTATTCAAAATTTATTCATCAACGTCATTTTATTCCACGTGAGTAATTTCATCCCCGTTTTCTCTTCTATACTTTGGGGGTAGCAAGCATACTTACTCAACCAAAAAAAATGATTTAACATCTAGATCCTCAACCCACAACCACTAGGTTATGTGTTGCTTAGAATAATTGTCCAATTGTATGTTATATACCTCATATGATTAAGTGCTACATGTTTATTGCTTTTGATCGTTTAGCCTCATCCTCATCCTCAATAAGTATGATCATACGCTCCTCCTTGTAATATGATAGTTTTATCAATTAGAAAGGAGCCTCATTTATTTATGATTGATATACCTCAATTGTCACTTTTATTTACGACTTCACATATTTGAGTTGTGGATTTTTACCTTATATTATATTTATAAAGTTATGGAATTGCTCACCAACATACATGTTGACAAAACATATTTTATGCAATGCTACAGGTTTGATTATCGGTTGATTGAAGATTTAAAGACGTTACTTTATTTTGGACCGTTAGGTTATTAGTTAAGAACTATTTATTTTCTTGTATTTGTAAGAACATGTTATGAAATGAATGAGTTGATTAAATATTATCACTTTAATAGTGTCGTGTGCATTTGAACAATCTTAGTTGCGCCCCGGCATGTTCCGCCGCTTTGGTCGGGGTGTGACAATAAAATTGGCCACATTATTAATTTCTCTAATAAAGTTCTTCAAGATTTAAAACCCTAATCAAGTTTTGATTTTTGATATAAGGAACAATTAACGGTTTGAGTTTGTCTATGAATTCATTCTAGTTATAGAATCACACAATCTAGTTAAGCATACTGAACGACGTGTGTGTTTAATTATAATTGATACTTCTATCATTGCAACCCGCACGCTAAGATCCGAACGACGTGAGCTTAGAGTAGCGGGTTGGCTCCAATCAACGAACTGCGATTGATTGGACATTAGATAGAGGGGATATCCGAACTGCGTGATATCTAGTATCGATACAAATCATCAATTGAAAATTGTCATTGCACCGTAATCGTTAATGATCGTAAGCCAAATCGAGTCAAGAAATTACCTTAGTGTTGGAATTAGTCTTCATATTTGAATTTATTTCATAATTTAATTGATGTCTTTAATAATCTATTTTTCATAATTAAAAAATATAAAAAAATGTCAATTTTTGTTTTTCCAGCAGAACCTTAACACGGCCGCGTGGAATTTCCTTAACAGTTTTGACACGGCCGTGTCGGGTCATTGGAATTTTTCTACTTTTTGTAGTTTACTTTTAGTTTTAGTTTTTAATTAAAACCCCCACCTTCCTTAGTCCATAATCAATCAAAGTAACTGTGCTAAAACATTTTTGGTATAAAATAATTGACACGTATCCCTGAGGACACGAACTCTACTTCCGCTCATACTATCATTAGTGTGTGTACGACAGGTTCACATTTTTATTATTTATTTGCTGAATTCGACACCCAACAAAATCTTAAACATCTTAGTTTACGTATATATGAAGATTAAATTCTAACATGCATAAAAACATGGATACCTAAGGTGAAAAGTTTGCTTTTATACATTTTCGCTTTACGTATGTATGTATTACCTTGGTGAAAGAAAGTTATATGTATTAGCTTAGTGAAAGACCCTATATGGTATTTGTTATTCGAGTCTCGCTTAGAAAAACCAAAGTCTAAATTATGAATTTACTTTTGGTATTGAATTCGATTTTGTGATTTTTCATTATTTGACCTAGAAAGACCTTACAGTATTTTTATTACTCGAGTCTGACATCATAATTCGATTTATTTAAATCAAGGCGAATTTGAGTTAGCTTACGAGTTCTAATTCAAATTCAGTTTTTAAATTTTTTAGACATAAAACAACGCGTTAAACACCATACTCTTGTTTGTTAAAATTTATTGGAGAGATGGAATGTTATTTATATCTTTAAGGTGATTTATTTTAGTTGTAAAATGAAAATAATTTAAGAGTTAGGAAATTATAAACTAAATTTTATGAATAAAATGTTCCTAAACTATTTTGTGACTTCACTTAAAATATTTATCTATATAAATCACTTATCATGGAAAATACATTGTGTGGGAGTCCATTAAGTGGCTTCATATTAGATTTCAAGACCATGAATCTTTGTAGTAACTTGTTACAAGATGCCATTTATTTTTACGAGGTGCCATTTATTGATATGTTAGATCCTTACATGTCATATCATATTTTATTAGTGTTGTTTGTTCTTACCTTCACTAGGAAGTTTTCTCACAATTGTTTTAAGTCATATAATCATATTTAAATTAAAGTATTTAATGTCTCGATCAAAGAAATTAGAAAATAATAAAAAGTATGTGTGTATATGTCAGGTGTTCAACCCCAAAATTGTCCCAAATTGTGTTTTTATAAGTAATGAAATACCATTGTTTTGATCACACGACATAGTATTTCAAGAATCAAAGCATCATTGCGATGGTAAGTCAATTTAACGTGAACCGATGCATCCTCGCTTGAGGTGGTGCTCTAGCAGCGGTACCCCCTCGTGGATCCCAAATGGAAACATTGCCCCCTTGATATTGTTCATCAAATCCGCAAATTAGATTAGTCTCAAACAAACATGCATTCCCGTCTTCTAAATTATATCATAATTAAAAAAGAAAATAAGACTATGTATAATTTAAAATGTATTAAAGTTTTAACTTTCATCTAGGTTTGTACGTTGCACATTTTAAATATTTAAATGCTATTTCTTTTGATTGAAGCCTTCAAATTGTTTCAAATGCACAAAAAATATACATAAGCTCCACAATACTCAAACGTTCATACTCAACATGACTATAAGCCATGTATCATTGTGTACTTATCATTTGTTAAGAATTTAAAAGTTCAAGTATTGACTTCTTAAAGCGACAAAATTTTAACTCACATAAGTGTTTATTTTAGTCATGCACTTAGCATATGTAATTTCAACCAAAACTGTTATATGAAGATAAACTTCAATCTAACCAACACTTATGCATCAAAACAAATACCTTGAATGATATATCACATGTGTTCCAGCTTCTAGTTTAACCGTTTATGGTTAACGTGATTAACATAAGTATCAAACATAAAAACAATTTATTTAACTACTTTATCTGATGCAATGTTTTTTATACCTAAGTGTTTATACTTTGATGTATTATTAAATTGAACCATGAGAAGCATGTGAATATATAAAGATAGTAAGTCTCGATTGCATGCGAAAGAAGTAAAACATATTATGTGAATGAAACAAGAAGAACATATTATATAAAACATGTATATCATAGAATGTGAAAATTAAGTCAACAAAACATACTCAATGATAAGATTGCAGATGAATGAGCATGCAAATGCGAGATCAGAGAAAACATAAAACAAAAAAATATAGTTTAAAATTTGAATAAACATTTACTTTGGATCAAATAAGAATAGTTTATATAGTTCAACATTGTAATAGAAAACCATTATTAATAATTAATCAAAAACGTAAACGTGTATGACTTGAACAATAATACTATCTCAAAAAAGGATCAAGAGTTTTGAAATAAAATTGAACACACTAAAGGTTTAGTGGTAGGTTAAAAAACCGTTTACAAATGTCTAATTTTTAGACCGAACCATTAACATCTTCAATTGTTGAAGGAGGTGTAACAGGTAGAGCTGTTCAAACCGTTCGACGATCGACGCTCGCTCGACGTTCGTTCGGAATTTGCTCGAAAAATGCTCGTTCGAATTTTTGCTCGGTTGTAAACGAGCCGATCGGCTCGGATCGATTTGTAAATGTGCCAAGCACGAGAAAAGGTCCGCTCGGTTCGGTTCGACTCGAATTAATATGTATATATAGTTTATACATAGTACTCTAGTACATTTGACCTATATATACAAATATATAATTATAGTTATGCATAGTTGATCAGTCAACTTAATAAAAAATTCTACATTAAACATAAAATTGAAATCTTAAGTCACTAAGATATATTTTTTCGATCATCTCCCACTATCACCGTTATAATCCTCCACAATATGTTCTTTGCCTAATCGGCTATAGCCTTAGTTTTATCGTTAGCCACAACGTATTGTTATACATGAAAATTTTATGTAAGTGGTTGATTTTTAAGTTATCAAACCTTATTCGTTATAATATAAATCGTATGACACACAAGATAATTAAGTTGTATAAATTGTTCACCGCTTGTTTGCGTTCGCTCGAAAATTTAACGCTCGAAAAATGCTCGTTTGATTTTCCGCTCGGTTGTAAATGAGCCGATCGGCTCGGTTCGGTTTGAAAACGAGCCAAGCACGAGCAAAGGTCCGCTCGGTTCGAATCGACTCGTGAACAACCCTAGTAAGAGAACAATAAGAGAGGGAATATAAATGGAAAGTTAGATTTGAAACCTTAAGAGAACATTCTTAACGATTGACGTTATGTTCTCAAGTTTAATAAAGAAAAAGAAGAAAGTTAAGAAGAAAATAATTATAAAAAAAGACATAATGTTTTTTATTTTTTTAAAGTTTGAAGAAAAAGAAAAAAGTTAAAATTTTACTATTATACCCTTGTGTATTATAGATCATAACTAGATGAGAAGAAAAAAATGATAAATGATGAAGTCTTATTTATAATTGTATTTCATTACTTTGGTTTCAAATCCTTTCAAGTTGAAATAAAAATTAGAATAAAAGATTATTAAAAAATTCTTTTTTTTTCGTTTACCCATTTCCTACAATTAAAAAACTTTAAAACACATATTTTGCGATTTCCTTCCACTCGTATCCTTAGAAAGAGCTAGAGAATGCAAGGTAAATAGTATTCCCACAACCAAAATGTTAAAAGTTCCAATCATTTAGGGTTTGTAATGTATTGAGTTCTTTGGTGTAGACCGATGTTCTTCGATGTAGACCCATGTTCGATTGTAACTATTGATTGTTAAGTGCAATTGAGTTCTTCGGTGTAGACCCATGTTCGATCCTCCATAGATAAACATATTTTTAGTGGTCCGCCTACGACATTGATCTAGAGTCCAAACTAGGGTACGAACATACAACAACGTGGAACATAGATAATAGATCAAACCCCATGCTTGCCTTTGGGTGATTCACAAGCCATATTAATTTTGGTGGATTTCTAAAATAGGCGCATCACAAGTTAGTTAATGAGCCTAACTAGTCAATTTTAATCTATCTTTTTTAAAAAGAATCAAATAACGAGTCTTGATTATAAGTTGAAAAGCACGAGTTCAAATTCAACAACTTTATTACTCTTAAATTTGATTGATTACATCTTCAAATTTATTACCTTTTAACACATCATTCATTGGATTCTTAATCATTCATTGGATTCTTAATCATTCATTAAATGGGTGTTTGACAAATAAAAAAAAGTAACTTTTGATTTTTTGAAAAGATAAAAAGACCAGAATACCTCTCCAAAAAATTAAAAAATCAAAATTTTTAATCTTTTAATTCTTTTAGAGGGGTATTCCGGTTTTTTTCCCTCCAAAAATCAAAATATTATTTTTTTTTATTTTCCAAACATTACCTAAATCAAACACTAGTGTGTTAATTTCTCTTCCACTTGTTGAAACACAAATGCAAAATTAGAAGAAACAGAGAAGAAACGAATATTATTATTATTGCACATAGAAGAACACAAGCTGCTAGATGGACGTCACTTCTCTTCTCAACTCCTTCATTCCTTCATCAAATTCTGTACGTGAGAGATTACACACTTATAATGATAATATATTGATTGAGTTACTGCTATAATATGCGAGTATGTGATGAATTTGCTGTCGAGTTTGGGGTTCTGATCTTCTCTCGAACAAAAGATCGAATTTTTAATGTTACCCTATTGTCTTTTTGATCTGGACATTGCGTTGAAATGGATTTGAATGTATGTTTATGTCATTTTGTGATGATTTGTTGAAGATGATTAATGGGTTTTGTGTTTTAGGTCTGTTTGTTATTGGGATTCTTCAGTTATTTATGGATTTGTGGATCTATTTTACCTGGGAATCTTGTTGCTGGAGTGAATTTAGCTGATGGAAGTAGACTTCATTATCGATGTAATGGTAAGTTTCTAGCTTTACTTGCAGTTTTGTGAGATTCTTTTTGACCCGTGAACACACACTCTTAACTCTACACCTACAGTTTCTAAAATCACCACACCTGCTGGATTTTAACAAACAACCTTTGGTCGGGAGTACACCACTTTACCACCAGTATGTCGCTCTAGGGACCGAAAATTTGGAAGTCGAATTCAGTTTTGGATCTATTTATGTACAGTTGTGACCTTAAGGAAATGATGTGTGATTTTGAAGATTGAAGGTTCATACTCATTTTTCAAGTGGAGGGGATGAAATACTTTCTAGGATGTTTGGTTTAGTTATTATTAATGTTAATGCGTAACGGAACATGAAAAAATGAATACACTATTTGAGAAAAAAGTTATATGTATGCAACTTCTAAATTTGATAGGTATTGTCAAATTGTAGGAAATCAAGCTAGATTTAAAATTAAATGACTAAATAAACGTGTGAATTGATGCAATCCACAATTCACACGTTTTTCAATCATGATCATGAAATTTGGGGAAAACGGTCAATGTCAAAATTTGGGCTAGAGAGTCGGCAAACTTGCTATGGCAATGTCACAACGTCTGGACTATGGCCTTTTACGTAGTTTGGTACCCATGGATCAACTGTAGTTTTTCCATTGGCTCCAGATACGAGTCTAGCGATTCTTGGATCAGCTCCGGATCAAATATGAACGAATGTCAAGTGATTTGTTTTGATGTAGGATTGCTAGTTTTGACATTGAAAGTTAAAAGAGTAATTCTGTTTGTGAAATAGAGAAACTGTCAATTGTTTTGTGAAAGGGGGAACATAGTTAGTGAAATCTCATTTAATAAGTATATTGGATTAGTTATATTGTTCGATTATGCTTTGGTCTTTGAAGTTGAATGATGTAATCAAAATCAATGTTCTATCACAAAAGCTCATAAGCCTCATATGGGTATTGCCAGATTAAGTTCATTTATGCTTAAAAGTACCTTATATAATTGTTTCTTATGTTTATTGCAAAGGTCTGATAAGGCATTCTATTTTATTTTTTCAGGACTGCTATCACTTCTTTTGCTGGTTGGACTACTTTTAATTGGAGCTTGGATGGATTTTGTTTCACTAACCGTATGTGCTCCTGAAAGCCTATAACAAAATCTTTTATGGAGATTAAGCAATCCAAATCTGCGGCACGCCTTGTTTTTTCTTCAATTAAATTACTTTTTTTTCTTTTTAAATATTACATACATTCCAAAATGACCATGAGTTGGATTTATCAGGTAGTAGTCAATTTTTCATATTGGTTGCATTGGAAAGATATTATACACTTACAATTATGTTTAACATATGTATTTGCAGGCAATATCAGACCGAGGACTCGAGCTTTTATCTACAACTTTTATCTTCAGTTTTATTGTAAGTTCCAGTTTTCTATCATATATAGTTTTAAACTTACAATGAGTGACAATTTCAAAGTAATTAAATAAGTACAACACTTCAATATCTTTAGTCCTCCGGACTGCAGTGATTATTTGTCATGATTAAATGACAGGTTTCATTGTTACTCTATGTGGCTGGCTGCAATTCTAAAGAACGAGGTGCATCTTTGAAGCCTCATCTCACAGGAAACATAATTGATGACTGGTATTTGCGGTTCTTGTTTTCTTTTTATAAAAGTATGAGATACATAGTCAACTAATTTTTGAAACAAACAGGTGGTTGGGATACAGCTGAATCCTAATTTCTTGGGTGTTGACCTCAAGTATGTAATATTTCTCTTACTTTTGAATTAACTTCTGTTTTCTTCTTAGACGTACTACAAAACATTTTATGAAGTTTTCGACTAGAATTTTTGTCAAACTTTTCCTCTTAAAACATGAACCCATGGTTTGACTTGTCTTTATGATTCACTGTTTTTTAATATTGCTGAAGTATATCATATTGTGGTCATAGGGTAACACTTTTCTGAAGTACTTATCATATGGTTCACTTACATTTTGGTAAATATCTTATCATTTTTGTTACGCTTTGCTTGTGTAGATTTTTCTTTGTGAGAGCTGGAATGATGGGATGGCTCCTTATCAATCTTTCTGTGCTTGCAAAATCTATCCAAGATGCTAACTTGAGCCAATCAATGATCCTCTACCAGCTATTTTGTGTGGTAATTAAATGTGATTATCATTGTTATGATGTTATCCCATGGTTGATTTGTTCGTCTATAAAGTGTCAAATGGATAGATTCAAAATATGAAGTGAAAAGGAAACTAGGTTGAAAGTTACTTAAATATGCATATGATATCCTAAATTATTTATTGAGTTAGTTTATCCTAAATTATGCTTAAGATATCCTAACCATTTTTAACATATAAATTATTTATAAAGAGTGGGCAAAAAGTTGTTCATGTCTACTCAACAAATACTAAAAGGATACTCAATTTGACACGATCTTATTTTGACCTCCTACCCAACCCATTGGGCCTACCTGTTTCACCACCTTTGATGTTTTCCATGTCAGATCTACATTATGGATTACTTCTTTTATGAGGAATACATGACATCTACGTAAGTTGACTTTTCTCGTTTAAAATGGAGAAACCTACTTCATCGAGTTCGTTTGTTTGTCACATAATCACATTATTCATGATCATTATTAATATTTCTCTCCGTTTGTTTAAAAGTTAAGTGTGCACAAAGATCCAACCATGATGTTTGAGGTTGTTTTGCAAAGTTGGATTTTAGAATAAGACAAACAATGACAATTGACAATGTCCTTATAATTCTTCAAATCCCGTTTTAGAGTGTTTGGATTACTGAACACATTTAAAAAAAAGGTTTGATTATCTTCATATATTGAATTGATCTTGTTTTACTTGATGCATGGCATACGTATTTGCGTGATCTTCTTTTTGGTCATATGTCATAATTATTTTGTTTCCATAATATTTCATTCACCTCTATGTAGATCTTACTGTAGTCGTGAGTTCTAGATTCATTATTGTCCTTATCCTTAAATTAAATATATTTTTAGATGGGATATAATAGCAGAGAGATTGGGGTTCATGCTAGTATTTGGAGATTTAGTGTGGATTCCCTTCACATTTAGCATTCAGGTAACATGTTACTACTTACAAGATAGCTAAGCAACAACAAGAAAGCTATCAATACTATTTCAAGAATTTAAAGATTTTCGTTTGATCTGAAAGTCAAACTGTATTTAAAACACTTATATCTGTGATTTTATCTCATGATTAGGGTTGGTGGCTTTTGAGTAACAAAGTGGAGTTATCAACCGCTGCAGTCATTGCAAATTGCTGTGTGTTTTTGATCGGGTAATGTATTTTACAAAATGAAATTTGGTTGACTTAATATTTCTTGATTCACACCCATCATATGTATTCATACACTGATAGTTTCAATTTGCTTTTTGATTATTGTAGGTATCTGGTATTTAGAGGTGCTAACAAGCAAAAACATGATTTTAAGAAGAATCCCAAAGCACTAATATGGGGTCAACCCCCAAAAGTTATTGGAGGAAAATTACTGGTTTCTGGTTATTGGTAATGTTCTATCTAAACCATTTCAACTTGATTTTTGAATTTCATTTTTTTTCAAGTGGCTATTGGTAATGTTCTATCTAAACCAATTTCTATTTTAAGTAACCAATTTCCGGTAAAAAATTTTAATACTTAATGTAATGGCTTTTTCAAAATTTCTACTTTTGGTGACGGGTGAAGTCGACGCATGTATATAATAAATTCGAGTGGAAACAACCATTTTTAATAACACCCAGTCACCCACCTACGGAAATATTAAAACACTGAAAGTTAGTTACTTTAAGTCTTTATTCTTTAACTACAATAATTAATTGAAAGTTGGTTACCTAAAGTAGAAAGTTTTTTAGGCAATTTTTTTACCCAAAATAGAAATTGGATGAAATTTGGTTACTTTGTGTGTCATTAGCCTTCCATTTTATTTCTAATGTTTTATTCTTTTAATTTTGTGTAATTTTTCAAATGCATAATAATCATGTTTTTTTTTTTCTTTATGCATGAAGGGGAATAGCAAGGCACTGCAATTACCTTGGAGATCTGTTACTGGCACTATCCTTCAGCTTACCCTGTGGAATCAGGTAAATTGTTTCAACTTTCATGCCGCTATTTAAAAAACTACTTGCTAAAGGTCAAATGTGTTACGTTTTGATTTCGAATTGCTTTCATTTCCTAAACTTTTAAACATGTATCATATTTCACTAGATCATATAACATCATAATGTAATTATACTATCTTTTATGCTCATATTCTGAAAGGATACTAAGTTACAAGAAGTTTCGAAAGTGCTATGTTTGACTTTAAAAGCCAACAACTAACTAATCTTTTGATATGAACCATATTATTGCAGCTCTCCGGTTCCATATTTCTATCCAATATATCTTCTGATTCTGCTGATCTGGCGTGAGAGAAGAGACGAAGCTCGATGTGCAGAGAAATACAAAGATGTTTGGGTGGAATACCGCCGAGCAGTCCCATGGAGGATTCTGCCATATGTTTACTAATTGTATGTTGTTTTTTTTTAGTTTTGTAATATTGGAATTAAGGTAAGCAGCCATTTTCATCTAATCAAACATTCAAAACTAGAAGTGTTCTTGCAGGAAGAAAAACTGTGGGCTTAAGTGTCATGCAACAATATAATTTGAAGTTATAAAAATGATTGTTAGATAGCTTGTAGTACTATAGAGTAGGTATGACATTTGTATGAATACTTCTTTGAAAGATAATAATGTTTTGTTAATACTGACTATGTGTTCAAAGGCGAGCGTGTGGCGTGCCTAAGCGCATGATACAGATGCCAGCGCCTTGGTATTTTTCTAGCTCGACTCTAACCTCTAAAACTTTAGCACTGGCCCTGAAAATAATAAGTTTAGAAGTTCCGATTTAAACATGCTTCAATCTCTACAACTTATAACCGTAGGAAAAAAAGTTCTTAAACGTAATCGAGTTCCTTCACGAATAACTCTTTAATTTCCAACCAACTATTCTTTAATTTCCTTAAATATAAAAGTAAATTTTGACTGAAAACAGATGTTATTCGATTTACTTTATAGCTTACTAATTTAAATCGGTCTAAATAACGGAAGAACATTCACCGCCTACTAGTTAGAGCATTCACTACCATAAGTGTCATTGTCGTCCTCTTCTCTCACGATTGTTGCCAACACCTTGGCACCACTCCCACTACTACTATCGCCTCCTCATCTACCACAATGCTACAACCACCTCTCTTCACAACCGTCACCGGCACCACCTTCACTGTTTCCACTAGTGCCTTTTTGGTCGCCACCATCGTATCCACCATTCTGCCATCTTCCCCACAACCAGTAGCCACCACCACTAGTCACTAGCCGTCATAAAAACAAATATAACACATGAACTTATTTTGATACTTTTTTTTCTAAAAACAACCCATTTAAAGGTGAGCTTAGTTTAAAACCCTTAAGACCTAAATCAAAAAACCAAATTTAACCTGAACACAATTAGCACTTTTTAAAGCCCCCGATCTCGATGCAAACACTATTTGACCAACCCGTTTTGACATGAACACACTTGTTTTACAAAGCTTGCTTTTGAGTGAATTCAATAAATGTTTGGACTTTAGAGCCAGTTGGGGTCAAAATCGTTTTCTAAGAATCAGTCTGAGTTGAAACCGGTTTGGGTGTGGATAGCATCGAGTCTAAATTGGATTGGATCAGGTTTGAAAACAGGATGGTACTGATTTCATCAGATCAGTTAAGAACCGATCTCAAACATACATCTTGGATCGGGTTGGAACCGGTTTAGATTGAAATCGGTTTGACAACGGTTTCAGTTTTGAAAACTTTTTTTCCTCTTAAGAGTTAGAGTCCTTAAACACTTACACGAGCATGGTCCAGTTTTATTGGACTTAAAAGCCCACTTAACTTGGGCTTTATTCTCAACCATTCCCAACGGTCTACACTCGCAATTTGTCACAACATTACACACAGTCACACACACACACGAATCAACTCTTACATACACAGTGAAACTCCAAACAATAATAAATAAACACCAAAGGCAGCTCAAAATCTTGATACCCAACGACCCACTAATCTCGTCATCGAATCACTCAACAAAATCCATCATTTCGTCACAAACCCTTCGAATTCGAACACCCATCAACCGATTACACATCTTTCATTCACAAAATTTTCTTGATTTCGATCTGCATCCCTCTAATTTCCGCTACTTAGGGTTAGGGTTTCCGATTCAATCGTCTTTCAATGTCTGTTGTAAGTTGTAACCGTCACTAAGCTAAACATCATATGTGAATTGCTAATTGTAATCACAGATTAAAGGGTTTTGATTTTATAGAGTTGAGATGGATTTGAACGGTAATTCTCGTGGTAGATCGTTCGATAGATCGACGAGAAACCCTGCTGCGGTGAAGAAACCGCGGCTGATCACCGGTGAGCCGGCGGTGATTCGCGGTGGTTATAGTCAGAACGGCGGTGGTGATAGGGCGATGGTTCAACGGCAGCCGGTGGCGTTTCGAGTTGAGAGAGATGGTGATGGTGATGGGTATCAGCCACAATCTTTGTTGCAGATGAAACAGCAGCAGCATCAAGAGCTTGTGAGTCAGTACAGGACTGCTTTAGCAGAGCTGACGTTCAATTCGAAACCGATTATTACCAACTTGACTATCATTGCTGGAGAGAATTTGCAGGCTGCTAAAGCCATTTCTGCAACTATTTGCAATAATATTATTGAGGTGATGAAATGGTTCTGGTTATAATATGTAGATTCAGATGTTTTGTTGTGTATGTGCTTGATGTTAATGTGATTGATTTGTTAGTTATGGATTCGTTTGTGAGTTTAATTCGACGGTTACACTGATCTTCTATACGTTTGAATGATAATTTTCTTGATTAATTTCACGTCATTATTAACTGAATTGTGGTCATGGTTGAACTGGTCCAATGAGTTGTAGATCATTTTAGAATTGGTGCAGCAACATTTGTTATCTTTTCTGTCTTTACTGTGCAAGAGTTGCATATACACGCGAAGAGTTTGTTAACTTTTAATGTTATTGACACAAACATTATGTTATAGGTCCCGAGTGATCAAAAGTTGCCATCACTGTATCTTCTCGACAGTATTGTGAAGAACATTGGGCGCGATTACATCAAACACTTTTCCACTAAACTCCCTGAGGTTGATTCTTAAGTTATGTGAAGTGCTTGTATCTGTTTTCCTGTGACAATTGACGAATCAGTTTTGTAATTTATATATTTTTGTTGTATAGGTTTTCTGTAAGGCTTATAGGCAGGTTGATTCTTTGGTACATTCTGGTATGCGACATCTTTTCGGGACATGGAAAGGAGTATTTCCTCCTCAGACGCTTCAATCTATAGAGAAAGAACTCGGGTTTCAAACAGTTGGAAACGGGTCAACTTCAGGGTTGACCACATCTAGGCCTGACCCACAGCCGCAACGTCCGCCTGCACGCAGTATTCATGTGAATCCAAAGTATTTGGAGGCCAGACAGAAACTCCAGCACTCAACCAAGGTAAGCAGACAGAATCTATGTTTTTAATAACTCAGTTTCTGTTATTATGTTAATTTTTATAAACCGTCATGAAGGTGAAAGATACAGCAGTTGATGTAACTAGAAACTTGATTAATAATGCACCTGAAGATACTGTGAGGCAAGACAGAACAGCTGCTAATATCAATCTTCAGAGAACACGTGCTGATCCACGCCTTAAGTTGCACGTATGATACTCAGCATTTAAACTTTTAAAATGATAATATCGGTTTATTATGTTTTTTCAGTGGCATTATAAATCTTGAAACTATTCAACAGGCACAACGAGAGGCGGAGAGTGATGTTACTCACGAGAACAGTGGTGCATCATATAACAATTTTGATTTTGGTTCTGATATATCAAGTGAAAGAGTTGCAGAGCATAGTACAGAGACAATATCCAGGCTGGCAAGAAATACTTACGACACAAGACATGGAATAAACAATCATTTGACCTCAAGATCTGCAGTTTCTGATGTGAAATTACAGTCGTTGAATAAAGGAAGTGGTGAAATAAGCAGAAGTTGGAAGAACTCAGATGAAGAGGAGTACATGTGGGACGATGTGAGTTCAGTTGCACTAAAGCCCGCCTCATCTAACAGCTCAAAGAGAGACCCTCGGCTGTATTTAGACCCTGAAAGATCGCTAAGTAAAACTGCAACACCATCTAGTCAGCAAGCGCCACGTCAGCGTCCTCACCCACAGTACCAATCGAATAGGTTACCATATGATATAGCTGAACAAGATCTATTGGGGTCAGACGGTAAAGCAACTCGATCTCAAGGTCAAAAAAACACAGGGATTACTAGTCAATCTCTTCAAGATTCTTTCAAAATAAATCCTCAGATTTCCCAAAAGAATAACTCCCAAAAATCAAAGATTAGGAATTTACGCCCGCCCTCACCTCAATTACCAACAAAACATGCTCCGTTTACGCCATTATATCAATCTGAACCCGCAACTGATCCTGTTTCTGCAATTGGTTCCTCACCGGCCCATCCAGCAAGCTCGGGTAGTTTGGTAGCTGCTGTTAGCAGCATATTTGGTAACGAACCTATTTCTTCAACAGTGAGTTCAACCGTAGGTAATACTGCACCAAATCACGTGTCAAGTCTTTTAAGTACATTGGTCGCTAAAGGCTTGATTTCTGCATCAAATGATGATTCAAAGAACCCGAGCCCAAGTGATGATAAGGTTTCCCCAATTGTAGCTTCATCAGTGGTATCTACTTCATCTACAAGCAGTGAGCCATCTCCCTCCGATCCTGCATCCAAAAGTACGACCCCTGTACCTCAGTCCACCGTTGAGGAAATCAAGTGTCCTATTGGTTTTGAATTTAGAACTGATGTCATCAGGGAATTTCATCCTTCTGTGATTAGTGACCTTATTGACGAGCTCCCACATCAATGCAGCATATGTGGGTTAAGGTTTAAACTTCAAGAACGGTTTGATAAACATATGGAATGGCACACACTAAGAAACTCGGATTCTGACCCATCAAGGCGGTGGTTCATAAACTCTGATGATTGGGTTAACGGGTCAAGTAACGAGGGTGTGTTGGAGATTGATGGCGAGATGATGGTGAATGCAGATGAAAGTCAAAGCGTATGTGTTTTGTGTGGCGAGATGTTTGATGATTTTTACAGCGTAGAAAGGGGTAAATGGATGTTTAAAGGAGCTGCTTACCTAGATATGACAAATGGTAAAGTTGGAAGTGTTAAGAATGGTGTTATAGTCCATGTAAATTGTATATCAGAACATTCACTTGCTGATCTGGGCCTCGTCAATGATGTCAAAGTGGTAAGTGCTGTTAAAATTCCTTGACCCTGCAACATAAGTGTCTAGTTTAACGGTTTGGGTTCAAAATGAAAAAATATATATATAAATAATAAAAGGTCAAACGGCCAATTCAGTTTACACGTTTCAAGTTTCAAACTGGACCGAACAGTTAAACTGCAAAACCATGAAAACCGAACCGCTGACCTAACTGGCTGACTTGGTTCAGTTAGAGAGGTTTCACGGTTTTTGGACACCCATATCTATTGGATTTGTAACTTCAGATAGATTTATTCTGAATTTGAAACTGTTTTACAGGAAAAGGGTGTATGCTGATGATTTGAAGAGGTTAAAGCTGAAAGAGAAAAAACTGGGTTCATTTACGCCAATGCACAAACGCTGCTGGCGATCGTCGTTTTGTATGTTTGAGAGTGTAGACTTTTTTGGTCGAGTATTAACTGGAAGAAAATGATTCGATAATGGTCGCGCAATGTTTTTGACTTCTCTATACAATATAAACCATACAACTATGAATGTGGTTTGGTACTAAGAATACACTTCGTGAACTTTTGCACACTGTGGATATTGATCTGCATTTGTATAGGAATGATCTTGGTATACATTGACTTAACTAGAGGGTTTCTGGGTCGTTGACCTAGTCGACCAAAATTTCGAGTCGACCAAATTTTCGTTTTCATGTAGCTTGACCCTTTTGAGATGGAATGATATTTTTCAAAGGTGTCTTCAGTCGAAAAGTTTTGATTTTGCTGATTCGAGGTGTATCTAGCCATAAGGAAACTTGCCATTTGAGCATTTTTATAACTTGTAAAAACATCGTATTTGCAAATATAAATACTTATGACAGAAAAAATATATATATATATATATATATATATATATAATATATATATATATATATCCATCAAATAAAACATATTTATATAATCTGTCAATCCAATACATGGGTTTTGTCACCTTTTTTTACATCTGCATGCATACAATTCGTAGAAGATATATTTAAAATAGTAAAGATTATAATAATAGATTTTGTTGAGAAAAAAATATATATGGATGTTGAACACAAAAAAGCAAGCACAAAAATTACTTTGATATAGTGGTACCAAGAATACTGTATGTTTTTCTAAAAAAGATTGTGTCATGGTAATTTTTTAAAGAGAAAATGTCACAGAATAGTAACCAAGTTTCAAAAGTATTCTAATTTAGTCACTCATACATATTTTTTTTTAAATTGGACATCCAAACGATCAAATCAAGTCATTACCAAATTTTATTATTACAAGAAAGTAATAATAGAAAAGATATGAGAGTTAGAATTTTCAATATATAAAATTATATAAAAAAAAACATGTTAATTATGAAAAAAAACTGTCTAAAATTTACGTCAAACGTTCTATATCAGTATCAAAAGATAGAAAAAAATATTTTATAAATGAATCCAAAAGTATAACATGTTAAAAAATATGTTATGATTTTTAATTTGTATAAAATATAAAAATAAGTGATTTAATTGGAACATTTTTAAAACTTAAGTTACTTAATTGGAACAGTTGGTTACTATTTTACAAAGTTACCATTTTTAAAAATACGAACTTCCTAATAAATAGTGGGTTAATATAAGGATTATAAAAGCCAAATACCATTGTTTAGAATGTGCAATTTTATCATATAACCAAACCAGAGGACAAACAAAGAGAAGAGAAACAAAGAGAGAAGGGGAAGAGAATTTGGAGGGAAAAAAGTCTGAAAACAGAGCTTTTTGACTCTCCAATCTCTCACATCATTTCATCATATCATTAATCCTTCTTTGATCACCATTGATGAAAGCTTTTAACTTTCAAATACCCCTGAATTATCACCCTTTTCAACTGGTCTCTCAAATAGAATGATAATTTTGACAATTTTGTGGAATAGGTATGATTGCATCATCCTTCTTTATTTGGTTATATGTTTTATGATTGTGCATTGCCTATGTTATGCAAATCTGGGATTTGTTTATGCAATTAGTTGTATGTTTTTGTAGATATGGAAAGGTTTATAACTTGCTGATTATGGTTTGATAATGGTGATTTGATCATGACATGATCATGTCTTTAGGGTTTGATTATCAATGACGAAACCAAAGGTTCTTAGTCAGGGTCATCATAAGGTTCTTTTTTTTACCGGCTACGACTATGGGTAAATTTTACATATGAAAACGTACAAATTTTACAACATACCGTCTTGACCTTCCTTGGTTCCGCCTTGTTGATTATGGGGGTGTTTGTCTTTTGAAAAAACCTCTTCCCACCTCTTCATCTGCGCGCACGCAGACGCGGGAAGAGGTTTTTACTTCGTAGAGTGTTTGTTTTCTGGAAGACGTTTCATTAAAAAACGTCTTCCTTACGTCTGCACGGAGAAGATGTGGAACAAAGGTGCTGTTTGTTTTTCTGCAGGAAAACGTCTGCAGTCTGCGGACCACATCTGCAAACATCTGCAGCAGAAGAGGTGGACCAAATGTCTGCAGTTTGCAAGAAAAAGACTGTTTGTTTTTTTAACAACTGCAGAATGTTAAAATATTCTGTAATTAAACTAAATCTATTTTTTAACTTTAATATAAAAACAATAGATTTAGTTTAATTACAGAATATTTTATATTAAAGTTAAAAAATAGATTTAGTTTAATTACAGAATATTTTAACATTCTGCAGTTGTTAAAAAAACAAACAGTTTTTTTCTTGCAGACTGCAGACATTTGGTCCACCTCTTCTGTTGCAGATGTCTGCAGATGTGATTCGCAGACTGCAGACGTTTTCCTGCAGAAAAAACAAACATCACCTATGTTTCTGTGATATCAATCATGTCTTTAGGGTTTGTTTATGTTTGTGTGATACGAATTATGTGTTTTAGGGTTTGATCATGCTTTTATGACATGAATCATGTCTTTAGGGCTTGATCATGTTTTTGTGATATAAATCATGTCTTTAGGGTTTGATTATGTTTTTGTAATATGATCATGTCTTGGAGGGTTTGATTACTTTCTTGCCATAACCTCTTAAAGGCCACCTGTCTACCGCAATCTACAATTTACCTGATCTTGTTAGTTAGCAGGGTATTGACAGCTCGTGTGAGTTTCCACAAATGGGTTCTTGTGGTCATAAAAAAACTAATTATATGTTGGTCTTCGAATGTTTTTTATTCTACAGAAGTGTTTTCTATAGCTTCAGGGTTTGTTGGTTGTTCTAAAAATCCTGATTTCATGAATTTCTTCTGTCGGAATATTTTGATTTCCTTGAATCATTAATCAACATCGATTTCAACTTTTAATATAATAATTTCTATTCTATAATGTTTTATGTTTAATTAAGCCTTTGTTTCTGACCAGAATTTAAAGAATTGGTTGTTCTGAATCATGGGAAATTGCTGTGTTACCCCTGGTAATTCTGCCAAGAGGGAGGAGAAGAAAAGAAGAAGAAGAAACCGCAAATCGAATCCTTCTCAGTTGACAATAACATCCTTTCATCTGATATAAACTTCTCAGTACTACAAGATCCAACAGGCCATGATATCACACAGGGTTACAATCTCGGTCGAGAGCTAGGTAGGGGCGAATTTGGAGTAACATATTTATGTACAGACTTAAAATCAGGCGAAAAACTCGCCTGCAAATCAATATCTAAAAGGAAACTTAGGACTGCAGTGGATATTGAGGATGTCAGAAGAGAAGTTGAGATTATGAAGCATTTGCCAAAACATCCAAATATTGTGACATTAAGAGACACTTATGAAGATGATAATGCAGTGCATATTGTTATGGAGTTATGTGAAGGCGGAGAATTGTTTGATAGGATTGTGGCTAGAGGACATTACACGGAACGTGCTGCTGCATCTATTATGAGGACTATTGTTGAAATCGTGCAGGTCTGCTTGTTTTCTTAACAATGTTCCAAATTTGAATTATGTAAATCTTTATAATTTCTTATGTTTATTTTGGTTTCTGTTGATTACAGATGTGTCATAGTCAAGGAGTTATGCATCGTGACCTCAAACCAGAGAATTTTCTTTTTGGAAACAAGAAGGAAACAGCTCCTCTAAAGGCC
Organism: Flaveria trinervia; assembly: GCA_025506515.1. Classification (NCBI taxonomy): domain Eukaryota; kingdom Viridiplantae; phylum Streptophyta; class Magnoliopsida; order Asterales; family Asteraceae; genus Flaveria; species Flaveria trinervia. The sequence continues at coordinate 61,223,785 of CM046457.1, forward strand.
ATTGATTTTGGGCTCTCGGTTTTCTTTAAACCAGGTATATAGTTATAATCTTAACATAAACACACACGCGATTGATCCGTCATGTAAAATGATTAGGATCAAATATATATTTTTTAACAAAATTTGTAATGCATCAACAATCTTATGTCTTTTAATGATGAATTTAAGCTGATTATGTGTTCTTATTCGTATAATCAATGTCATATTACTGATATGTCTTAAAGGCTCTGTTAAATGTTCTTGGATTCATGTAATCACAAATTTACGAATGAATATCGTTTATTCAGGGGAGATCTTTAACGAGATAGTGGGAAGTCCTTATTATATGGCTCCAGAGGTTCTGAAGCGCAATTATGGACCCGAGGTTGATGTATGGAGTGCTGGAGTTATTTTGTACATTTTAATTTGTGTGTTCCACCCTTTTGGGCAGGTATGTTTCTCTGATCGAATAGTCCCCCTCGATTTGGGGTGTTTGGATTTGTGTTTTGAAGCTGATTATTATGACTACAAAATACAATAATTAGTTTTTAAAGTTTGAATAAACAATGATAATCTAATTATCATTCTAGTTGCAACAAAACTTATAGAAGATAATACCAACTGCTTATTGCATCTTCTGCAATCTGTTTTATTACAGTTGATTATCTGATTCTGATCATATAAAATCACCTAATCTTTGTTAGATTGCACATCCAAATGTCTCCTTAGTCGAGTATTATCTTTACCCCATGAAAAGGCAGTCACTTTTTAAATATGAGTTTTCTTTAAACTTCACTCGTATTGTATATTTCCTACAGAAACTGAACAAGGAGTAGCACAGGCAATCATTCGTTCGGTTATAAATTTCAAAAGGGATCCATGGCCTAAAATATCTGATAATGTGAAGGATCTCGTGAAGAAAATGCTTGAACCAGATCCTAAGTCTCGGCTTACAGCTCAACAAGTTCTTGGTAATGTAATATTGTATAGGTACTGCTTTGGTTGAAGGTAAGTTTTTTTAATAACGTGCTGGCTGATTTACTTATGTATCGCGCTTGCAGAACACCCCTGGTTAATGAACTCAAAGAAGGCGCCAAATGTTCCATTGGGTGAGGTTGTTAAGTCGAGGCTCAAACAGTTCTTGATGATGAACAAGCTAAAGAAACAAGCTTTGAGGGTATGATTTATTTTTCATTTATCATCATGTATTTCTACTGATAATTCAATATCATGTAATTCTTTTTATCTGATATGTATTTTTGTACAACTAGCTTAATAGTTATTAAACCTTTGAAACCCTTAATTGTTAACATTTGCTTTTTTATTAAGGTCTTATTTATTATTTAACTTTAAATCTCATGAACTTCCCTTTCAGTATTTCATTACAATCGTTGTGATAGCCAACTTTCGTATAGGTGTCAGCGTCTAAAAATATACTGTGTTACTTGACTGTTGGATACAGATATAACATATAACTTTTTTTACTGGTGTCACTCTACCTTTGCATCCGCCTTTAAGTTAACTCGTCAATGGCAATGTATACAGGTTGTGGCTGAACATTTATCAGTAGAGGAAGTGGCTGGAATAAGGGATGATTTCCATATGATAGACACAGACAACAACGGAAAGATTAACCTCGAAGAACTAAAAATTGGGTTACAGAAACTTGGTCATCAAGTAAACGATGCAGATCTTCAAAACTTAATGGAATCTGTAAGTACCATCATGTTCACATATGTTAAACCCTGAGTTTTTATATCTGTAACTGTAATCATGTTTTTGTAGGCTGATGTTGATAGAGATGGGACCCTTGACTTTGGGGAGTTTGTGGCTGTCGCACTGCATCTTAAACGAACCGCGAATGATGAGCACCTACACAAAGCATTTGAGTTCTTTGATAAGAACCGTACTGGTTATATAGACGTAGGAGAGCTTCGTCAAGCGTTAAGCGATGAAGGTGAAAACACCAATGACGAAGTGATCAATGCCATTATGCATGATGTCGACTTGGATAAGGTTCGTCTTTTGAAAGTCCTGCATTGCATGGGTGTTAAACGGGTCATGTTTATGGGTTGGGAGGTCTAAGCCGAGACGAGCATGGAAACATGACATTAACTTGGATGTGACAGGAACCTGAAAATCATGTCAGACACATTGACCTGCACACAACATGAACTTGTGGGTTTGCATGAATATAATCCGTTAACCTATTTTTTTTTACTTTTGCATATTAATATATTAAAATTACAAACTTACAACCAGGGGTGCAAATAAATATAAAACAGTTATGTTAAAAACCTCATGATCATTTCTCTTTTTCCAAACTTTCACATAAAAAACCCAATTAGCTAGTTTAAGTTATGATATAAAACATTATTTTTTGATGGGTTAACCGGTCAACCATGAACCTACTTCCTCGACTTGAATGCTTCCCGTTTAGCTAAACGTGTTTGTGGGTTCTACCAGAAGCTAACTTGAACCTCTTTAGACTAAGCTTAAACCTTTGAATTTCATATCGTGTTAGAACTCTCACCTTATGTTCATTACTTTGTTTATTCACTCCTTTTAACAAGCCTCATTTTAATTTCATTAGGACGGACGTATCAGTTATGAGGAATTTGTTGTAATGATGAGGGCGGGTACAGATTGGAGAAAAGCGTCAAGGCAATATTCGAGAGAAAGATTTAACAGTCTGAGTTTGAAGTTGATGAAGGATGGCTCGTTAAAGTTGGCGGGTGATGGTCGTGAAAAAAATTAATTTTTTTATTAAAAACCAACAACAGAAGAATATAAAATCAAATGTAAATATGCTATTTGTTTATTAGGATAGAAGGGTGGGGGTCAGTTCATCTTTTTGTAGACTTAGGATGGACATGAATGAAAATGGGTGAAATGGAGTTGTAAAGATGGTTAACTAGGGCTATACATGAATATTGTTGTTTGTACAGCTTGATATGAAGAACTTGAGCTTCATGTTTTGAGAGTTCCATTGTGGGCATACAATACATACATATATAGGCTGCAAACGAACCGAACGAACACGAACAAGGCTTTGTTCATGTTTGTTTGTTAATAAATAAAGTTGTTCATGATCTGTTCACGAAAATTTACCGAACGAGATTTTTTGTTCGTGTTCGTTCATTAAGAGAATGAAAATGTTCATGTACTGTTCACGAACACTTACCGAACGCAAATGAACACAAACAAAAACAAACGAACACAAACAACTGTTCATGAACATGATGAACACAAAGAAATTCATGAACATAAACAAATACAAAATATTATAGATTTATTTTAGAATAAGATTTATATTTTTTAATACAAACATTACACAAAATCAATAAAAAATAAATAAGTAGTTAACATAAATATAAAAAAATACTTGATATAATAGTCATAAAAATAATTGATACAAAAATTAAGATTATAAACAAACACCTTAACGAACACATAATCGAACATTTACGAACATAAATGAACGAACGCGGCTTGTATTCATGTTTGTTTGTTTAACTAAACGAACAAAATTTTATTGTTCGTGTTCGTTCATTTACAAAACGAATGAACATAAACGAACTTTTCACCGAACGGCTCACGAACTGTTCGTTGAATGTTAAGTTCGTTTGCGGCCCTAATAACATACACATATGTGTATACATACACATTTAATGCATAACTAATTTTAATTGAAGAATCATAAAAGTTACAAATAGATACTTGTGCTTAATGTTAATCACACGTGGTAGAAGAGAAAAAGATGTTTGTGTATCACACAAAGTAATAGTACACTTAATTCTTATATGTTTTACTTTAAAGTACTCTTATAGTTTTACTTATACTTAAATATTGTAAAAAGAATTGACCTAAAGGCGACACACCCTTGTAAGGCTAGCATGCGTGTGCCTAAAATTGGCATGCCCGTATCCACTCAACAAGACATTTTCTAAAGTAAGACCTAAGCATGAACCTCTGTCGGTAAGAAGAACGTCGTGGTTGGGCATGATCATGCCTGCCCTAGATCCCATAATTGAAAATGGTTTGTTAGAGTCGATTAACATCCCATCTTCTCACCAATACACTTGTTTATGCTGAAGTTTGGCGGTGGTTTCAAGCTACAACCACCACTCATTTTTGGCATGCTTCAGTTGGGCCGACCTAGTTAGTTTAAACGGGGTCATCTGCATGTTATGAATTTATTTTTTGATATATATATACAATGCTATCTCAACCGCATCTCAAGAAATTTTGATACCGACCCTCAAGAAGTTTTGATACGGATCTCTAAAGAGCTTTGACATCGACCCAAGAAATTTTTACAGCCCTATAAAAATCTATTTAATGTTTTAAAAATTAACATATATAAACCTATTAAAAACTAGACAACACGTCTTTCATCTAGAAGCTATTAACACAGTTACAAATATAAATGCAATGTAAGCGATTATTTTAACTACAATATGGTTCATCTCAAAGGCAAGGAAAAACAACTATTCAGCAACATCGTTTAGTTGGAAGATTGCATATTTGAAGGAATAATGATTAATACAATATCATAAAAAATTTACATGATAATGTTCATCTCTACGTAATAGTTTTATTGAAGTGTTAAGCATTCTTATATGATAAATCTCATACGGTTTTTAAGAAAGTTAAATACAAAAAGAAAATAATACAAAACTTTAATGTAATAAAACACATAAGAGAAACAAAAGATTGACAAAACAAAATTTTAACGCCAACGCCAACGCCAACGCCAACGCCAACGCCAACGCCAACGCCAACGCCAACGACAACGACAACGACAACGACAACGACAACGACAACGACAACGACAACGACAACGACAACGACAACGACAACGACAACGACAACGACAACGACAACGACAACGACAACGACAACGATAACGATAATCATAATAATAATAATATGGGCGTTGCATTTTTTGTTTATAAAGTTAAATTTAAAAGTTAGTACAAACATTATAAATTACATAAAAACTGCATGAATTTAATGTCATGTATCAAAGGTGCAATAAGTAAACAAATATTAAGACTAACTTTTTAATTTTAAAAGTATAATGAATAAATATGCGATTTGACTCAACCAGAAAGACAATCTATGTATTTTTTTCAAAAAAAAAGCTCGTGAAATGATCACATGCACTAACCAGCTAATGACATGTGGATTAATCAATTTCGGTTATTGTGGTAATAGACAACCATTTAATATATATAATTTTAATCTTTTTTAATTAAGATAGTGACTTTAGACATGAGAAACAAGTTTAAAAATAATACTATCAGATTTGATTTTTAAAGTTCGTTTTATCGAAAATTATATTATTCAGGCGAAAATAGAAGTGTTGTGAGTTGTGACTATGGCCTTCAAACATGTAAGCCACTTGCATCATCTTACTCCATCTGGTTCTTTATAATAAAAATATATATAGGGAGAGGTGAAGAAATTAAACCATCCTACCTCACCTTTGTCCCATAAAGCCTTAAATATGATATATAAAGAATTGGGTTATATAAATATCTAAATTTGTTATCAAGACACTCAAATCCTTTTATTTTTTTCTATGTATCTACATGAATGTATAGAAAAAGATAGAAAGAATAAGAGTGTAATAAATGTATTTGTAACAAACCTTTATATAAACTCAATAAACTAAACAAAGTTTAGAGTGTTTAAAACAGGTCAAATGAGATACAATCATCTAAATTGAAGTAAGGTGATCAATTTAGCCGGTTTAAGATAACACTTTGGTCACTACAAGAAATTAGACCTATAGTATTGTCGTTGTTAGCCTAGTCATCACAATCTTGTTGTTATAGGCCTTTTCAAATTCGTCACGAAAACCTTTGTCGCCAGTAAATTATTTCTTGGCAACATGTCATCGCCAAGGCCTATCTGTAACGACTAAACCATGTAGTCGATATAGACCTTGTCGCCACAAGTCATTTTTTGTTGTAATGGGTTATGGTTTAGTTTTTATCATTTAATGGTTCGATTTGGATTAAAACTTGAAACTAGCCGTTTAATTATAAACCGTATATAATTATTCAAAAGTTTAATACCAACTAAATATTGTTTTACAGAAAGAAAGAAAATTTGTATCATCAAAATCAAACCGTTAAAAGTTTTATGGCTGACCTATCTAAACCTCCACGATTGATTTGGCATTTATTAAAATTATAGGTAATAGATTCAACCTAAAACTTTTTTCAACACCCCTCAAACTAAACCATGAACACAATAGTTGCATTTATTATATGACAAATACTTTTAATTGATTGTAAACCCAAACTGTATTCTACACCTATTATACTACCTATTATACTGTTACTCGGTTCCTAAAACATAAAATCACAATATCTATACTCTACAATATTTGAACTTTATACCTTTAATTAAAAACTAAATCACTCTCTTAAAACACATTTCAAACAAATATATCAAATGTATTTTATTATTATTTTATAATTTATAGGTAGAAGTTGAAGTATTCTTTTTTTGCATTACAAATGATTTAATATGTATTCCTTGTTTGGCAAGGTTGAAAATATGAAAAGTCTAGCCACATCTATCCAATAATGAAGATCGTTTGCTTCAACGTTCAACACTTCAACAACCAATGTCTTTTTTTACCAACCCCCTACTCAAAATCAAAATTAAACTCCTTCATAAACATATATCATTTTCAACAATACACAATTTCCATCTATAAATACCATCTAATCTTTCATCCATCAATAACCCATTATCTTTTCTAGTTCTTAACAATGGCCTACAAGGGTGATCCGTTAAACTGGGGGGTGGTGGCGGAATCGCTGAAGGGTAGTCACCTGGATGAGGTGAAGCGGATGGTGGCGGAGTTTAGGAAGCCGGTTGTGAGGCTAGACGGAGAAGCGCTGACGGTGTCGCTGGTGGCTATAGCAGCCACCAGCGACAACGCCAGCGTGAAGGTGGAGTTGTCAGAGTCTACGAGAGCCGGGGTGAAGGCGAGTAGTGATTGGATTATGGAGAGTATGAGTAAAGGGACTGATAGTTATAGTGTCACCACTGGGTTTGGCGCCAACTCCAACCGTAGAACCACTAAGAGTGGTGATCTTCAAAAGGAACTCATTAGGTAATCACTTGGGTAAAATAGTTTGGGTGTTGTCAAGCGTATATTATTTACTGACATACCTCTCTAAGAGGGGTATTAAAACAGTTTTATACGTTTAACAGCACCCAACAGTTTTTTATAGTTTTTTTTACTGTTAAAATAACTTTAAGTGTTTGATAGATTCTTGAATGCGGGAATATTCGGCAACGACACGGGGTCGAACCACATGCTCCCGCATTCGGCAACAAGGGCCGCAATGCTAGTGAGAATCAACACCCTCCTCCAAGGTTACTCCGGCATCCGATTCGAGATCTTAGAAGCCATCACTAAACTCCTCAACAACAACATCACCCCTTGTTTACCCCTCCGCGGCACCATTACCGCGTCCGGAGACCTTGTCCCCTTGTCCTATATCGCGGGCTTCCTCAACGGTCGCCCCAACTCCAAAGCCGTTGGTCCGACTGGCGAAATCCTCAATGCCGAACAAGCCTTCGCCCAAGCAGGCGTCGAAGGCGGGTTCTTCGAGTTGCGGCCAAAAGAAGGAGTCGCACTCGTCAACAGCACAGCCGTGGGTTCGGGGATGGCATCGATAGTGTTGTTTGAAGCTAACGTATTTGCATTATTTTCGGAAGTGCTATCGGCCATGTTCGCTGAGGTTATGCAAGGAAAGCCCGAGTTTACGGACCACTTGACGCATAAACTTAAGCATCACCCGGGTCAAATAGAGGCTGCAGCCATCATGGAGTATATTTTAGATGGAAGTGACTACATTAAAGCCGCACAAAAGGTCCATGAAATGGACCCGTTGCAAAAGCCGAAACAAGACCGATATGCGCTCCGCACGTCGCCCCAATGGCTCGGGCCGCAGATCGAAGTCATCCGATCCGCGACCAAAATGATCGAAAGGGAGATCAACTCGGTTAATGACAACCCGTTGATTGATGTCTCGAGGAACAAAACGTTACTTGGAGGCAACTTTCAAGGGACCCCAATTGGTGTTTCTATGGATAACACACGTTTGGCTATTGCGGCAATTGGGAAACTCATGTTCGCCCAATTTTCTGAGCTTGTAAACGACTTCTACAACAACGTTTACCTTCGAATCTCTCGGGTGGGCGTAACCCAAGTTTGGATTATGGGTTCAAAGGGGGAGAGATCGCGATGGCTTCGTATTGTTCTGAGCTCCAATTTCTTGCAAATCCGGTTACAAACCATGTCCAAAGTGCGGAACAACATAACCAAGATGTTAACTCTTTAGGCTTGATTTCGGCCCGAAAAACAGCCGAAGCGGTGGAGATCTTAAAGCTCATGTCATCGACATACTTAGTCGCTTTATGCCAGTCGATCGACTTGAGGCATTTGGAAGAGAACATGAAATCAACCGTCAAGAACACCATAAGCCAAGTAGCCAAAAAGGTCCAAACCATGGGTTTCCACTCATCAATATTCGGCGAAAAAAACTTGCTTCAAGCAGTCGATCGCGAGTATGTTTTCGCCTACATCGACGACCCATGTCTCGCCACATACCCATTAATGCAAAAGCTTAGGCAAGTCCTCGTTGATCACGCTGTGAACAACGAGGACACTGAAAATAACGCTAACACCTCAGTCTTCCAACATATTGCTACTTTTGAAAATGAGTTAAAGGCCATTTTGCCTAAGGAAGTTGAAGGTGTTAGAATGGCTTTTGAGAATGGTACTATGTCCATTCCCAATAGGATCAAGGCGTGTAGATCGTACCCGTTGTATCGATTCGTGAGGGAGGAGCTCGGCGTAGTGTACCTGACCGGCGAGAAGGCTACGTCGCCGGGTGAGGAATTCGACAAGGTGTTTGCGATGATGTGTTCGGGCCGGATTATTGATCCGTTGTTGGAGTGTGTCGAAGGGTGGAATGGTGTTCCACTTCCAATTTCTTAGGTTATGTTAGTCACCAACTGCTTGAAATATCAAATAAAGATAATGATAATAATTATATTAACAAGAATAATAGTAATAAAGTTTATATGTTTGGTTTATGTTTTATGGGTAATAAGGAACAAATTCAGCAATATATTATGTTGAATTACATAAATCAAAAGATATAGCTGTAATACTTTCGAAATGATAACAAAATGTGTTTTATATCGATATTGTTATATAAATTTTGGTTAAATCTGCCAGTTTATTGTCCCTTTAAAGATATTAAAGCTTTTATTTTATTATCATAAGAAAATCATCATATTATGCTCATAATGTCATAAGAATGAACTCATATTATGACACAATATGAACGACAAGCATTTGTTTGTTATCACCATAACTTAATCTACCATTTGAAAGAAAAGAACCTATTTTAAAAGAAAAACTTAAAATAGATTCTATGATCAAAGTAAAAAAATTTGCAGAATGATGTAAACAATCAAAAGCAGTTTATATTAGAGTTGTTTTGAAATTCATCAAAGGTATTTATTTTCTCCGAGTAACTTATAATTATTTTGGTTTTGAGCCAATTACACATATAGGTAATTTCTCTTATGATTTTTTCTTTTTATGTCTGGACACTGCAATCCTCTCTGCCCCAACATAAAGGCGCTCAAGAACATCTCGTCGAAGGTCTTTTTTGTTAAAGCCTCCATTAGTAACATATACTTTTTAGATTTGTAACTACAAGCTTCTCTACCCCAACATAGAGGCGGCTCAAGAACATCTCGTTAAAGATGGTCTAATTTGTTAGAGCCGCCAATAGTAATATGTATATACATGCATCAACAAACGACAAACATTAACTTACACATGAATTTTGTCAGGATTTTATACTCAAATGTTAACGAGACTTGGAATTAATCATATGCAAATCTAACCCATAGTGCAAACACACACACAAAGACTACTCCTAAATTTACATTTTTTTACTTGAAACCTAACAGATCAATGGCTCCTCATTCAATAATCTTTATTAGTCGAGTATGAAACCTTACTACAGATCACAAGTCTTTATAAACATGAGATATTTAAGCATTCACAATTGATCCCCCATCATTCTTATAATTACATTAATAATTACTATTTTTTTAATTTTCAATTAAAATTATTTTCTTATAGTTTTATCATTATATTATGTCTCTCATCCATTTACAAACGCTTTTCAATATATTAAAAAATTTATGAGTTTTGTATTGTGTTTCTCTAAATATGAGAAAATACAATATAATTCTTCTAAGAGCATTCACAACCGGTTCTCTATATTTATGTGAGTGTATTTCTTATATTATATGGTATGGTTATAAATGGTTGTGAGCGAATAATATGGTAAATTTATTGTTCAATCTGTATTTTGAGGAATTACTGTTCAAAACCATATAATAGTTTTAATATATTTTAAGTGGTTGTGAGTAAAAGAGAGAGAAAAAATAATGATAAAGTTAAAAATAAGAGAGAAAAAGTAATAATTTTTAATATAATTATATAGATAAAAATAAAGAATGAATTGTGAATGCTCTAAATTGTTTATATTTTTTATTCACGATCAATCACAATCATTCCAAATAATATAAAACACATCGATAAACTAGCTATGAATCCTCTGAGTATACTTTGAATTCACTTGCTCCATATTAGCTGTACTTTCACCACTTATTTCTCCTTCATTACACTTTCGCGTTTTCTCTCAGCGACTTCTTAACAATGGCGTCACAAATCGCTAAACGTTTCTTCACCAATCACTCAGCAAAATCGATCTTCACCACCACCACCACCGCCACAAACCCTAACACCACTGTGTTTCCGGCGATCGCCGGAGTTACTGCTCCGGTTCCTCCGATCTCATCCGAGCCACTCTCTTCCCCGGCGACGGTATCGGACCGGAGATCGCAAACTCCGTCAAGCAGGTCCACTTTCCCATTACTTTTAAGCTGTATCACTGCTGAAACGTGAATATGTGATATGATTGTTATGTTTGCTGAAACTTTGTTGTTGTTGTTGTTGCTATGTGTTTTTTGATTTTATGTTTTTTTAGGTTTTTGTTGATTGTTGCAGTGTTTGATCGTTGATGTGTGTGGATTTCATCGTGCTATGTTGTTTTGCTGTGAATTTGTGTGTAAATTTGGTGATGCCTGGTGTTAAGTTCGTGTGGTGTAGGTTAGGTTTGAAAAAGTAATGGATAAGTGAAGTTTAGTTTGTAAAGTAACAGTGAATTTGTTATAGTAGCAGATAGGAAAGTAGGTGTAGAAATGGAAGTTGGATTTTGAAGTTGACTTGTTAGCAACAGAGTTAAGACTTTGATTTTTGAAAGTGCACGTGTGAGGTGTCGGTCAAGGCGGTTGGGAAAACGCATCAGCTGTAGCGAAGTGTGGAAATTTGAAGTGCTTCTTGTAGAAATCAGTTGAGACAGCTGGTGTTACTTGGATATGGTGTTGTAGGTTGCTCTAGAATTGAAGAGGATGTGAACGGATGTTTTTGGGGGAAGAGTTGGCACTCTGTATCTGCCTTTACATGTGAAGATAAGAATATAACAAATGATACAAGGTAGAATACATATCATCAGAAATTGTGTGGTTCTTTCAACTATGCATGTTTTCTGTAGAAGTCATATGTCCTACTTTCACCATGTGAGTGAAGAGACTATGCCTGTGTTCTGTATGATTCACTTGCGTCATACAATTTGTCAAGATTACACTTGGTTATGTGTCTAACTGAATCGCAAATCAAAACATGTCTATAGGCAAACTGGGAAAAGGAAATTTTTTTTATCTCAACTGTAGCTGAATAGAGACTGTTTAAAAGATGAATTTGTATGTACTTTGTTATTTAAGCATGTACCTTAAAGGTCAAACATTGATTTGGTCTTTCACATTTTGCAGATTTTTAATGCTGCAGATGTTCCAATAGAATGGGAGGAACATTATGTAGGAACCGAAGTAGATCCTAGGACCCAAAGTTTTGTTACTTGGGAAAGTCTGGAATCTGTAAGAAGAAATAAAGTTGGCCTAAAGGGCCCGATGGCCACACCAATTGGAAAAGGTCATCGTTCCTTAAATCTTACATTGAGGAAAGAACTGAATCTTTATGCAAATGTCAGACCGTGTTATAGTCTACCTGGTTACAAAACTCGATATGATGATGTGAATCTCATTACAATCCGTGAAAACACTGAAGGAGAATACAGTGGTCTTGAACATCAAGTAAGTTTAGCGAATCATCATAATGATCCATTTTTTTCTTTCTGTTCATTCAAAATCTGATATTTCTTGCATATGATGGCGCTAGGTGGTGAGGGGAGTTGTTGAAAGTCTTAAGATCATCACCCGTCAGGCGAGTTTGAGGGTTGCTGAGTATGCTTTTCACTATGCTAAAGCTCAGGGTAGAGAGAGAGTATCTGCTATACACAAAGCTAACATCATGCAGAAAACTGATGGTCTATTTTTGAAGGTTTTAATATATTATTTTGAGATAATTAAAGATTGATGTAGCTCCTATATTGTTCCATTATGCTGAACTGCTATTTTCAAACAGTGTTGTCGGGAGGTCGCTGAGAAGTACCCGGAGATAAAATATGAGGAAGTTGTCATTGACAATTGTTGTATGATGGTAAACACTTTTTATCTCTTAATCTGAATATTAGGATTACAGAACTCATGATCGTTCTCTTGTATATGTAGCTGGTAAAGAATCCATCACTATTTGATGTGTTAGTGATGCCTAACCTTTATGGTGACATTATAAGTGACCTTTGTGCTGGATTAATTGGAGGATTGGGTTTGACACCAAGGTATTCTTTATTTTCTTCACTTTTGTATCTTGAGTAGGGATTTAAGATTGCCGACCATGGAGGTTCACTAAACAAATGAACATGAACAAGATTCTATGTCCGTTTAGTTAAATGAACAAAAACAAACAATCTTCTTGTTTTTCGTGAACGTTAATTAAACTCTATGTTCATGTATGTTTGTTTATGTATAAATATTATAATATTCTTTATATGTTAACTTAACTATCTTATATGATAGGTTTTTTTTTAGTGATTTCTTTTTAATGTAAGTGTGTTTATTTTGGTTCGTTTATCTATTAAATAAACGAACACAACCAAGCCCCAACTCTTGTTCGTTTAGTTCATTTATGGCCCTAATGCCAAGTAGATCATCTCATATTATTGGACATTTTTTACAGCTTAAATATTGGGGAGGGAGGAATTGCTCTTGCAGAGGCTGTCCATGGTTCAGCACCTGATATTGCTGGAAAGGTTAGAATTAAAGCAACTTCATGAACCATATGAACCGTGCGTTTGCATTTTTAATGTTAATAACATATACGGTTAACTTAACCTGTGCAGAACTTGGCAAACCCAACTGCTTTGCTACTGAGTGGGGTATCTATGCTTCGCCACTTGGGGCTTCATGACAAAGCCGAGAGAATACAAGATGCAGTCCTGAAAACAATTGCAGAAGGCAAGTACCGAACTGCTGATCTTGGTGGCTCTTCTAAGACCTCTGAATTCACTAATGCGATTATTGACAATCTTTGAGGAACAAATGCTGCTGCTTGTGCATATATATTTCTTCTGTTTTTCCACATGTTACTATGAGTTTAACACCACAAATTGTTCCTTGTGAGAGGATTAATTTGACCACATCATGCTGCTAACCAGCTATGGTGGTGATGAAAGAAGAATGCTATGCGGTTATTGGTTATTGCTTATTGCTCAATGAAATAACAAGCATCGTATTGTGGTGGTTTTGATTTGTTTGTCTTGTATTTGGTCACAATTTGCAGGATCCACAACTTTGTAATAACTACAGAGAGAAATCATGAGTGATTTTTTCAACTAAAAATTTCTATTACTAGAAAAATAAACATTAATTCTACAAATCTGTAGAATTTAATCTTAAAATCATTTGATTGGATGTCATATTGGAAATTGGAATACATCTATCCCTTATTTATCTCTTAATTTTGTCTTTCATGATTGAGATTGATTGTGTTTTGTTACGTACTAAATAGTTGAGGGACTTAGATTGGAATAAATGAATAGTTGAAGGTCATAAGTGGATATTGTAATAGTGGTTCGTTTAAGTAGCGAACTGATTAAAAAATGAAGTATTGATTGATTTTGGGAATTTTCCTCCTCTGGTTTTCTTCTCTTAGAAATCGATCGTAACATGTTTTGATGCCAGCGACGTCATTGTCTAACCCCGTGAGAAACTCTTAAAGTTTCTCTTTTCCCTCCCTTCGTTTGGTTTCTTCCCGATATTACAGCTGCACCATTTGCATGTGCATCATGGTTCAGGCATAATAGAACCAATCCCGGCCCAAAGACTACAGAGTTTTGTGTAGTAGGCTGAAACAGAGGTTCCAGGTTGTTGTGTTGTGGTCAAGGCGTGCTTCAATTCATAAGCCCTAGGGGTGCTTTCTTTCCTGAACCTTTCATGAAGGTCAGACCAGATTTCAGAGGCAGTTATGGCATATTTGACGCTGCTTCTTATTTCTTTATCCATTGCTGTTGTGAGCCATCCTTTTATCATGGCGTCACAACACATCCATGGCATGTAATCGACTGAAGCTTTGTTGGGTTTCTTGATGGAACCATCTATGAATCCCACCTTATTCTTGGCGAACCGAAAGTTCAACATCTCTTGCGCCCAATCGTGTAGTTGTGATCGTTGAGGGTTTCGTTTACGTCTAGCTGTTTCAGGTAATCTGAAGCATGGATATAGAATGGTGAGTTTGCATCAGGGCCACTTTCACTCTTGCTGCTTGTTTCGGTTTTTTCTCCAGTCATGTCATCGACTTGAAGGATCTTAGATTTTGGATTTGTATTTCTTTTGTATAGAGCGTGATCAAATCGTGCTCTAATACCATATTCAACTTTGACGGTAAAGTAACTTGTTTTGGTTTTTTCTCCAGTCATGTATTTGGGTTCTGGAATCAGATGAGCCTCAACTAAAACCATATGTTCTAAACCCATGAAAGCTTGACCAAATACCTAAACCGCTTAAAAAGTGAACGAGTCTAGCCATCAAAATCTACAAGTTTGTGATGAGAAAATACATCCCACATGATACAATAATGTTTATCGAAAATAGGCTGAAAAAGTTTAGCATCTCCCATAACTCGATGACGTGATCAATCAACTGCTACTGTGATTTTTTGAGAACAGATCAAACTGCTACTACTCATCACACATCACCATTGCAAGCTGATCAAACAAGTATACAGTTAATGGATACACCCTCGATTTATTACAAGTAAATATAAACAAAAAGTAAAAATATTATGCATTCAATGATGATCAACTGATAAAAGGTGCATCATGCTACAAAACTAAATCCTCACAACACTAAAAAGCATGAATTGTGCTCATATCAAAACTTGTTGATTAATTATTGATCTCAAAAAAGGTAACCAGCGGACCGACCTATATGTTTCCTATTCAAACAAAATATTCAAATAAACGAATCCAAATCATTCCATCACTGCTTCTTGATCTTCATCTAGTCTTGTCAACGCCTACAAAGGAAGCATGCATTGCTTTATCATAAAAGATGGCAGGAAATTTAAGAACATAAAACTCTACGCGCATTACAGAGAACGATGGTGAAAGGTAGGGATAACAACTATAAAACATAAAAGTTAACAAATTTAACCAAAATGTGGGCAAACACAATGTGAAACGTAGGGCAGGGCACCTAAACATGAACTCACTGTAAAGCAAGCAAATGGACCCTAAGAGGCTACTTCATTGACTACAGAGAGACTTAGGACATTCATCTAAGCAAGGCTACACCTCACATGATCTAATGATACGATTTAAGGAGCACTAACTTACCTCAAACTGAATGAAAGAAGACCAAGGAGGGACCTATGACCCGTTGCTAGATACCTAATCAATAAGAAAAAACCAATAATTAGGACATTGATGTAGAGCCATGGAAGTTGAAATGAAATAAGTTCAACTCTAATAAAAAACACACATTGTGCAAAAAAAATGTGTACAGTAAAGATCAAACATAAAAACAGGAACTGAAGATAACTTTAGTAGGTACAGTGTACAACTGATAAAAATGGCTCTTGATTCTAGCAAAGTCATTGAAAGAACTCTTGTGGACAAGATAGAGAATATTGAAAAAATCATGAATTTCAATAACAGTTGCACAAGTTAGACGCAGAGTGAAGAATATCACCTTTTAGACGTTCAACTGTTCAAGAACTTGCACAAAGCAAGAATTAAGTCAATGGCTGCCTCAACATACATAAAACCTAAAACCTATTAATAATAGCAAATTGGGCACCTTAGAACTTAAAGTTCCTAAAACTATGACCATAGGGTCAAAATAAAGAAAAATACTACTATTGAAGTATGAAACTATGTCCAAATCACCAAAAGCAAACATTAGATTTCGACTTCACCTTCATGGTATTACACCCTACGAAATGGCCTCATCCCGCAAATAATGTCTAGAGTTACATATGAATGCATACAGTGGAATCCAATATCACCAATGTAAACAAACACCCAAATTTAGAGTAATCAAACAGTTTTCAAACTACGCAAATCGGATAGCATCGTAGCAACTACAATGAACTCATGGAAACAATAAGAAACTGATCTTTTACCTTCAGGGAGCCAACCATAACCACGTTGAGAAAGGGTTAGCATAGAAGTCATCAACGCTGAAGCAGTGGCAGTGTGAAAAGGTTGCAATGACTCCAAACAAGCACTCAGTTCAACTGGGCAACTGAAAAACAAACAAATGAAATGAAAACTCACAATAACTCAATTTCAAGCTTGAAGATCATATAATCCCCAAAATTTAATCTTTTGCCCAAAATACAAAAATTTAACAATACATGTTTTGTAGTCATGTTACAACATTGAATTCCCTACAAATCCCAAAGAGCTTATTGACTTAATTATCCGATAATTGATCAGAATCAAGTTAACTTTATACATACTGAGCAATTTGAATCACAAAGCTCGTAGATCTGATACCTGAAGATGCGATTAGAGAGGGAATTCCGACCACCGGTGCGAAGCGGAGAGCGGGCGGCTCTGGCCTGAGAAGATGCACGCGCCGCCGCGGTCCGGGCGGCAGATGACCGGAAAATTGATCGGACGGCAGCCGCTGTAGTCGCCATGTTGATCGTGTGTGAGTGTGAGGTGTTTTCTGATACTGTTAGTATGAAGGGTTTTGAGTTTTGGGGCAAAAGATGCTAAAACCCTACAACACTTTTTTTTGTTTCTTTTAAAAATCTACGCTTTGTGTTTTGGGTTTAATGACGAAGATAAAGTTAGAATAGTAATGTTTTCTTTAGATCAAACGTAACCAGGGTTTTAAGGGGTATTATAACATATTAAAATGTTTTTATTATCTTATATCATTCCCGTAGATATTATAGAGGTGTTATAGATGTGAGTGTTTGCATTATAACGTCATAACATCTCGTCATAACATCTCGTATCTTATAAATGTAATAAATGAGTAATGATTGAAGAGGTATTAAAAGGTATTAATAATTACATATGTTTTTTTTGTTAAAAATATAATGTTAAGTTGATGTTTATGTGACATAAAATACCTTAAGAAACATTAACCTTTACATATGGTTAATCAGAGTGGACTACGTATATATTATATATGGAAAGTTTACGAATCACACAACAAATGTGTCTGCAGAGGTATATTTGAAATAACATACAATTGTTGTTTTTTACAAATTACTCTTGTTTTTTAAAGGTATATAACTTTTTATATTTAAAAAAATACATCATAAAATCGAGAATTTTATCCCTTAGTATGAGTATAGTATTGCTATACTTTTTTAAATTAACATTTTTTAAAATGTCTATGTGTTATGCGTGTAGCTTGTGTGATTATTAACTGCATAATTATGAACATAACTTGTGTAATTATCATATAACCTTGCGTAATTATTTTTATAACTAAATAATTCTTCTTCGATCGCATAGTAATAAATATAACTTGCGTAATAGTAGATAAACTTGCGTATTTATGAATATAACTTGTCTAATTATGTACTTTTTATGCGTAATTGTAGATCGGAAGTAACTACCCCCCGCTTTGATGACTTCGAATGCTTCGCACGAAAATTACACTCTGTATAGTAACTGTCCATATATATATAAATATATATATATATATATATATATTATATATATATATATATATATATATAATATATATATATATAATAACTAAAGGAGGATAAGTTTATGTTATTTCAATTAAGTTTTCATAAAAAGATAGTCATATGAAGAAGAAAAAACTCTTTTGGATTTTGTGAATAACATGTAAACTTTATGACAAAAACATACTCGATTTAGATTTTTGAGCATCCAAAACATATAGTAAAGCTGAGGCTCTAAAGGTTGCGTTTGATCCTATCATGATTTTTATCAAGTGTAGTTTGTCTACAACATCACATGATCATCCATGACACGTCTTTACGCTTTTGGATATGTGTTTCATGAGATTTACGGTTGCTAGGGACGACTTCCACGATCACTTAGAATCAGTCGTCGACTTTCTTACGTCATCATTACGTACTATTTTAAGAATTTTAAAAATACATACCAAACAATGATAACATTATAATGGTTAAATGTTTTATCACACGCTATAATGTCAAGTGGGTTGGTTCAAGGAGCAGGATGGGGTTTACTTTTGGAGTTTATGAAATCACATTTTTTTAGTATTTTTAGTAGTGAATGTTCTCTTTGGAAATTTTCAGATCGTTTTTCACAACCTTTTTGGATTGACATTATTTTTTGGTTCAGAAAAACTATCTACCGCGAATAATTTCAATCGTCATTTTAGGAATCGTTTCAACTTTATCGATGGATGGCGATTACTACACTATAAATTAGAAGAGCTTCAGCGATGCAAATATCCACTAGTAATATATTAGTAAAAACGCATTCCGTTGATAATCCGTTAGTAAACCTCTTGTCATGAAACATGACATAAGTTAAGAACTTGGGATTAGTTTTACTAGGTTTTTTATGAAAATTTCTATCAACAGGCTATCAACGAAATTCAACAATAATTCATGGAATTAGGTTATATACAGATCCAACATAATTTTTTTACATATTATGTTACCAGTATTAAATTACTCCAAACTAATCAACATAAAGTATATATATTCCATTCACATGTACTTTTTATTATTGGAAATCATGACTCAATCATGGAATAAGAAACCCTTAAAAAAGAGAGTTCCTTTATCTTGAAATAAAGCTGCACATTTTACACTAAGTTATAAATCTTGTAGTAAAAAACTAAAAATAAAAAACTCTCAAAATTTCAAATTAGGCAGAGAGTGAGTCTTCGATCCTTTGGTACTGCGGCGCAGCGAACAACACTAAGAAATACATCCTCATCGCAGGGGATAGAGAGTCTGCAACCAGCAGGTAAGTCGTATTCTTCTCTAGCTAGATTCAACAACGCGTTAAATAAAGGGTATTTAAGTAATTTTACATTGATTACGAACCTCTTTTGGTTTTCACCTACATAGACTGCTAAATGACCTTTGGGGACATCCCTTGGAATGTAGTCATAATCATCACCATCATCATCATTATCATTATCATGTTCATGTATGCATGATGATGATGATGATAATGTCCATGTGATTGTCCATGGGCACCACTTTTCACAGCTTAACCATCTTGCAACATTTGTATGTCTCCTTTTGAGCCATGCTTTCACAATCTTCACTTGCATCATATTCCTCTATATGTATGTATATATAGATGTGTGGATGTATGTATGCATGTATGTAAGAGAGAATGAGAGAGAGGGAGAGAGAGAAAGAAGTGGAGTGAGGCAAAGAGAGAATGTGTTGATGGTAGGAAAGTAGAAGGGATTTATAAATAGTGTGCAGATGTTGGAGATCTTATCTCTTTATATATATGTACATGTGCTTATATATCCATTATTATTATAATATATATATATATATATATATATATATATATATATATATACATGCATACATACATACATACTAGGCTAAAGACCCGCGTAACACACGGGTTTAATCCAAATATATTGTTTTTGTTTAAAAATGTTCGTAAGTTATAATGTTATTAATAATACTTTGTATATCGACTTTTATGTATAATTTTTAACATTAGCTACATCTAATATTAGTAGGTTTTCTCTAGTAATATTTATACTTCTAAATAGTGTATAATATGAAATAAAATAAACTTATAAATAACAACTTTAAGTAATAAACAAATTAAATTGAACATGAAAAATAATATTTCAAATGCATAAACATCTGAAAATTTATTTACATACAACATTTAATGTTTTGTTGATGATTTTTTCATCATTATCTAATATTAATAGTTTTAATCTCTGTCAGTATGTCTACTTTTAACTCAAGATGATGCAACATATAGCTGACCATGATTTCCGTTTAAAAACAAACCAACTTTGAATAATGATTGTCTTTGGCTCTTGTTTATCGTCATTGAACACACTGCTAATGGGAACTGTTTTCTTTGAAATTTATAATCCTTTTGTCTGTCAATCGTCAATCGTGGAATAAAAGTGTGATTTTCAATATTTTTTCCATATACATCAAAACAATTTGTGCATATCAAACGAATTCCAAAAAAATAAACAAAAAACAAGTTATAGACAATGATAGGTTAAATCAAGCATGTAATACATTTTCACATATCACCTTCAAATTAAAAAATAAAGGTAAAATAATATTAATTCAAAACACAATTGTAGAGAATAATAGGTTAAATCATAATTGATGAAAGGTCAATATAACAAAAAATAAATACCTTTTGTTGAAAATACTTAATGAAATCGAAGCCAAAATGAGAACCTTATGAAGTATGTCGACGACGATATTATCAAACTTTATAAATACAAATTGTGAGAGTCATAAAACTAAGTTAGTTAAGAAACATTTTAAAATCGGTTATGATTTCATTTTTAAAATAGATATCCATGAATTCATTCAAATTGAAGAGGAGTTGATGAAAAAATCTCATAAATTTTGTCAAGATTCATATATAAACCGGGTACTTAATAGAAACACATAATTAATAAATTGATTTGATAGATAAATAAAATAATAAACGATTTCTGTAGTTTTTATTGATGAATTATTTGAATAAAAAAGAAATATTGGGTATGATTTAATTTCCAAATAAAAGATGTGCTCTAATTTAGTGTTAAATTTCCAAAACATCATGTGTGGCAACAAGAGAGCATGTTTTACATTATTTTAAAATAATGCGTAAAAATCTTCTTCATTTATATTCGTCAGTGGTATGTGTCATTTTTTTTATTGATAGAATATTTGTTCAGATGTCTGCTAATACGCCACGTGCACCACAAGGGTTTTACTACTAGTATTTTGGTTAAAAGACCGCATGATTGATTAAGGTATCAAAATCGAATGATGGAGAGTAGAAGATGTGACAAAAAGATTTGAAAACGATTGAGCACTAATGTTGAGTATTGATCCGATCTAACTATGGCCATGTGAATCTATCTATTGTGTTGAGTGGGTATTGGTTTAATTTATCAATTGCTAACGTTTTTTTTTGTATGATATTTTTACAAGATCAAGTGTTATTTTGTTTTGGAAATTTAATTTATATTTCATCTCCGATCATTCAAAAGTAGAATCTAGATAAAAATAAGGGTGCTAGATAATGACCAATTTACTCAAATGTAAGTGATGATCCATCTTAGTCATTACATATAAATAGACACGTCTACATAAGCGTGTCTAACGTTCTGTCAAACATTTTGCCTGGTTTTTTTATCTTAATTCTTTTACGAATCCATACTTTTCTTTAATCGTTTCCCTTCAAATTTTAACAGTCTCCTTAACCGTTTTCCTACATTAATATGAGTTCAACTTGGACTCTACTCGTTAATTATTTATATTATTAATTATTTAATAATTTTTTGATGTACATATATAATATGAATTTTGTTATATAAGTATTATCTTTATCGTATTAAATAATAATTTATACACACACATATAATAGGCTCGTTTAGGTTCACGAACATAGCGGAGCTCATATAAAATTCCAGACTCGAGTTCATTTCAACAAGATTCGATTCATGATTTCAACTAGACGTGTTCAAGTAGCTCAATACAGCTCGATTCATTTACACTCCAAACAAAATACAATATAGGATCTTCACCGACTCATTTCTTCAAAGTTTAGCTTTTTCTTTGAACACCGACTGTATCGAGATCCAAAACATCGACAAACATTTGAGGCATTTATTAACTCAACATAAAAAGTCCAACTCAATGACAATTTCTTCAACAACTCGATTCACCGACACCCAATTTTGTTTACTTTTATTATTTTCTTTGTTATTTGTTGAACATTACTAGTTACTTCGTGACGTTATTCATGATTTCATCATTGAGTTTTATTTTTAATTTTCTTTATTCTTTCATATATGGTAGGGTGTCAAACATTCGTGAAGTTATCATGGAGAGTTCGAAGTTACTTTTTTAGAATATATATAAAGCTTCAGAAATATTGCTACAATCAAAATTAAAGAGATGGAATCATGAAATTTCAAAAGTTTAAATATTTATACTAATAAATGATCACACGTGGTGACACATGTTATCATCAGATTTTATATCATAAAGAATTTCCCGCCTAAACCTTTTTTAACAAATTTTCCACAAATCATGTTATATTTCTTACTTGAAGTTTTTATTTTATTTTAATCTTTTGAGTTAAGTTCAATTTTACTCATCGGGGTTTGTTAAAATTAACTATTTTCCTCCAAGAGATTAAAAATATTAATTTATCTTCAAAAGTTTCATAATTTGTTTCAATTTCAATCTAAAAGTTTCATTAGTTGTTTCAACTTTATCCAAAATGATAAAACTTTTTGAGTGAAATTGAAACATATAAAACTTTTGGAAGTAAATTGATGTTTTTAATTTTTTGGAGAAAACTAGTTATTTTAGTTAAACCTTAGGGAACAAAATTAAAATTAACTATAATCTTTTTGAACAAGTGTGAAGTTTTTATTATTTTAACCACCTCAATCACCACCAATGATTCTAGGGATTTTGATATGATATCAATCATCTCAAAGTTTATTTAACATTTTAAACCTTATGATCATAAATTTTTATTTTTATATAGTCGATTTAAAATTAAAACGATACAATTTTAATAAAAATGATATTTTTGTTTACATATTTGAATCATATATTTAAACTTTTAACCCGTGGCTAATAACCTAGTTATTCTTATAAAGTTATTCATATGTCTTTTTTTATATAATCATTTAAATTATAGTTAATGCTTTATTCTTGTAAATTATTTTACAAGTATTTAGCTTTTCTGAATTAATTGACTTAACAAAACACATATAAAACTTGATCACATATAAAACTTGATTACTATTTGATGGTTATTTATTTTGACTGTCTTAAATGAAAAAAATTATGAAACTTGATAATTATTAAAAAATTACATTTCACATTCACCTCCCAATTCAGGTTAAAGAAATGATCGGCTTAAATAGGATACTAAAAAGAATTATTTTTTGGAATATTCTGAAAATAAATTAAAATTTTAATAAACTGTTCATTCTTCTTAACATAATAAATAGAAATATACGAAAATGTAAAATTGAAATAATATAAATTTATCAAATTTGTCTAATTGTTTATGTAAGCATAATGACATAAATTATTTTATTGCAATACAAGAAAATTTGAAAAATGATTAAACCACACCAGGTGACACATCCCTCACGCAAAAGGTGCTTGGATTCATATCATATCAAAATATGCAATCGTGGTGGGGATACCCACATTTTATTCTCTAATATTTTTATATTTTATGACGACTGCAAAATATCCAATCATTTGATTTCATATTGTCAAATTAAAACTACATGTTAATATGTTATAGATGGTAACGAGTTTTATTATCAAAACTTCCTTTTAGTTTATACTCAAAGTTGATTTAGGTGATTGAGAGTTTAAAGAACGACACATGTTTAACTCTAAGGAAAGTTAAAGAGGGGCGTGATTTATCGCGCCATTCTTGTACCATCATTTAAGCAGTCCCCTAGAAATTGTAAGTATACTGTTAACCTTCAACGTAATGTATACTATGTATTTTTATATCCCGGACAATTATTTTGAAATTGTTATCTATGTATTTTTTTATATCCATTTTAAATATACTGTGACAAAATATTTGAAGTGAATTTCTTTTACTTTTTAAAATCCATTTTAAATAATTAGATTCTCCTAAAAATATAACATTTATAAAATCGATCATGTCTTAAATCAGAAGAATCATAAAGTAATATATAATATATTTTAAAGGCTCATATGATTGATTTGTGGATCATATTACAAAAAGAAAAAATAGTAACTTTTTATTGAAATAAGTCGCATTTTTTTTTCAAAAGTGATATAAAATTAAAAATATCATTGAATTTCAAAAGTATATTATGGATTTTAAAGTAAAAAAAAACAATGATTTGTTAACTGAATGATGGTGGTTGGGGCGCTCAAAACTCCATTATTTCGAATCTCAATCTTCTGACATCACATTCACATATGTTGACAATACAATTATATTATGGTACTACACTTTATGCAGGATGTACAAATGAAACAAAATAAAACCCAAAGTAATCCATCATATGAGATTGGTTGCTTAGGTTCAGTGTTTAAAGACACAAAACGAACACACTGCAACATATACGCCTATATATTTTTATAATTTTATTTATAATATGATGATATTGGTGCATGATCATTTACTTCACCTTTGTCTTTACTTCAAGGTCCCGTTGGTTCAGGTAATCTAATAAAATTAAAATTGGAATTAACATTATAGAATTTTACATTTAAAATTATGTTTAGTTAGATTGAAATTAGATAATAGTCCATCAAATTCCATCGGTCAAAGGAATTTAATATCCCTTCCCATGTGTGATTAGAGGTGTACATACCGGTTTTACTTAAACCCGTTCGGGTTTGAAACAGAATCGGTTTTTGATCGTGGGGTCAAACCGGTTTTTGTTCAAACCGGTTCGGGTAACAAACCAGTTTGGCTCACCGGATACTTGAACCCGTCAAACCGATTTGAACCGGTTTAACCGGTTTTTAACTATCAAAACCAATTTATAAACCGGTTTTGAGGGTGGAGTTACCAAACCGGCGGTCCGGGTCGTTTTTTTGGCCGAACCAGTTTTTTGCCCATGTCTACGTGTGATAAAATTTTAAACTTTTTAGTAAAATGTATAAGGATTACAATAATACCATCATCTTTAGCCTTTTGTTCAAAGGAAACCCCTCCTTTGACAAATGCCACCAGCCAAAAAAACCTTTCAACTTTTTTTATTTAACATTTTTTTACACTAAACCTTTGTAAAACTTTTAACAATATTACTTTGACCTCCTTAAGTTTTTAAAAATCCGGATTTAACCCTGTAAATTATAAATTCGAGATCATCATCGTTAGGACCTAAACAGATGTGACTCGGGCGAACGATTTTCTGACACCTAGGTTTTGATATAAATTTTGTCCAGATATTAGTTGAGTTAAATTTAAACGTTTTGACATAAGTTTAGTTTGGGAACGCGTTGGATCAAATATAATATATTTATATTTTTACTCTACGTTTCGACGTAAACTTAATTCGACATGAGTCAAATATAAATGTTTCAACATATGTTTTGTTTGGAAAAAAGTTAGGTCAAATATAATACGTTTTCATTCAACGGTATAGATGTGAGTCACTCTACATATTAGTATAAATATAGTTCGAAAACGAATCGGGTTGATTGTAGTTTATATATTATCACGCGACGGTAAAAAAGCTCGTTTCACTTAAAACTCAATAATAATTTTAATAATAAACCAAAACAAACTAAAATATCATCTAGCAAAATAAAATCAAAAATCAAAAACCAAAGTTGAAAACAATCTTTCTCTGCTTTATCCTTTTTATATGTTTTCTCCGCAAATAAAAAAATAATGAAAACAAATGTGTTTTAGAACCAGTTGAAAACAGTCTTTTTGACTCTCCCCTTGTCATTCATTCTTCTTGTAAGTTCTATGTTTGTTTTGCAACCTTTGTGTTTTGGATCGCAAATCCAACACCTAAATATTTGATAAAATTATCTATTTATACAAAAGCAAACTCTCAGCTAAATAGATTTTTTGTTTTTTGTGTATTAGTTATAAAAGTTTTGTGGTTTTTATTTTTGATCCTTTTTGGTTATCAAGTTATTTTAGTTATTAAAAATTATTTTTAATACCTATTTATGTAAATTTCATCATAAAATATGTACAAACTTGCTTTGGTTCGACACATTTGTTAAGTTCATTTTGTTCCGTTGACGTTTTATTTCTTTCGTTTGGTTGATGTCTTCAAGTTTAAAATCGAAGTGATAGCCGTTAGCATGTTTTTGTATTTGGGTTTTCATATACAAGTTTGTGGTGGACTTACCCGCGCATCGCGCGGGGATCATTTCTAGTTTACATAATTGGCCGCTTGGGCAAATGACTAAGTTGGTTAACTTGAAACTAACAAAACTTTGTTAGTGTAGAGAATCATTTGGATTTGTGTAATTAGTACTCACATCACCACATGATTTCATGGTCATGCTTAAAGACACGTGCAAATAATTATTTTGCTTTATTAGTATAACTTAACAATCTACAGGCTAAATGACCTTTGAACATTAAGATCATCGCGTACCAAAACAATCGGTAACAACTCATTATACATGACTTGTAAAATGAATAATCAGTTTTAAACATAATGTTACCACCCGTTTTAAGTATTCCTAATAATTCTTGAAATTTTATTACTATCTTTAAGTCTGAAATTAATCATGCAGGGAATTGAAATATTTTAGAAGTCTTTTGTAAACAATTGTTAAACGATGAACACAAACACCACTCTGAAAATAACTTCTTAAATTCACTTATTGCTCATATTATGAGATTCGAACCCTCACCATTAGATCCCACTTGATCAAGACATCGATATAAATAGCGTTTCTTCTTAGTAGAGGTGCACATTCAACCCGGTTTTCCGACCTGACCTGGGTTCAACCCGGGTCCAAACCCACCTTCATACCCCCAACCTGGGTTTTCCATGACCGACCCGGTTCAACCCACTATAAATACACCATATTATTTAAAATCTCATGATACGAACCCGGTTTGAACCCGACACGAAACCCGGTCAAACCCAGTTTGGAAATTTTTGATCAAAACGTGCACCGGGTTCAACCCGACCCGGTTTGGTTTTAAACCCGGTTTGTGCACCTCGACTTCTCATAACCGAGCAATGAACTAGAAATGGTAACTTTACATCACGGCAGATTGGATTCGAGGCCCGATGGGCCAGTGCAAGCAATTGGGGCCCAATATACGATTATAATTTATAACTACACTGACCCAAAAAAGCTCTTTGCAGGTTTCAGGACAACAAATACTGGACCAATGTTGTGAGGCCCATTATCTATTTAAGGTATAGAATATTAAAAAATACTTTATTTATTAATATAACGCACTCAGTAGATCTCTTAAAAATTGTATATGCTTTAATATGATTGTTTTCATAATCTGTGTATAATAAGCTCACAATCTATAAACTGACGTTTTCTAGTATGGTTACAAGCAATATTAGAGAACGCTTAAGAGCAAATTTGGAATAACTTATTTTAAGAAATACAAAAGAGCTTTTAATTGATGAGTTTTACAGGTATTAACCCATCTTTCTGTTGTGCCACCAAATGGTTGAGGAATGGTCTTTTGTTGTCAATGTTGCCTACGCAAGAAAACACTCTTCGAAATTTCACACATGTTGAGCTTCTGGAAGCCATCGAAAAATTTAAGCAGTTTTCAAAGCCCAGGGAGAGTCATGTTGGGAGTGTGCATATGGGAGTGGTCACGAACTTAACTTATCAGTATAATAATATTAATGTGGTTGTGAAGCGGGTTAAAATAGTACAAATGGCAAGTCTTTCTTAAACTTTCCTATAAAAGAAACATCTGAAGTTGCTACTTAATTAATTTTTAGAACGGCTAACTTACATATCTTTTGAACTTCATTCATAAACTACACATTAATACATCATGGGATTTGAACTGGGGAGGGACACTTTTCAAACACACCTAGGTACTTAGCTCCTTTGGTGAAGTAGTTAATTTCCTATGGTATCAAAACCTTGTGAAGCTAATTGGATATTGTTATGAAGATTCTAAAAATGAAATGCTTTTTTAGTGTATGAATATTTGCCTAATAGAAGCTTAGATCATCATTTACCCTCTCTCCCATGGAGCATGAGGCTAAGAATAGCTAAAATGCTGCTACTGGTTTAGCATACTTACATGAGCTAACTGTATGTAATATATATGATTTTTATTTGTTTAATAGCATATCTCTAAAACCCTACTAATAGATATGCTATTAGTGAGATTTTACTTTTTCTCTATGTTTAAATTAAAGTAGAGAAAATAAACATTTCTAACAGATCATCTTTCAAGATATGCTAAAAGTTGACCCGAACCGTACCGGCCCGATCTTTATCCGAAACCGATAAGTGGTTTATATAAAATATTGAGAACCGAACCGAGTTAAACGGGTTGGTTTAGAATAATATGGTGGTCCGGACCACAAATGTTTTTTGGGCTCGTGCTTTTTGCCGGGAGAAAAATGAAACTTAAAAATATAAACGAAACCAATCAATGAATTTGTTTCTTACACTCGTTATTATAACATAGACAAATTGGTACCATATTAAAATACAAACCGTACATTAGCTGACATCATGACACCTCTATGAGCTACTTTAGGTGTAACGTGTAATAGTATTCATCTATGACCGACTAAAATTTTATTGATTTGAACACTTCTGTTATATTCTAGTAAAATATTTTTTACATCTTTAGTGTTCAAAAGCAACCCCGTTAACATCTAAAAAGCAAAAAATCAATTTTTTTCCTGCCTAATTGTAAATGGGCCGGACCAAAACTGAGCTCTTACCTGCGGGTTTGGACCGAAACCAACCCATAACCGTTTACAAAAGGAAAGCCAAACCGTGAACCGGAACCGGAACCACTAACTCATATATGGGTCTGTCTTAGTTTTCACGGGTCGGTTCGCGGGTCTTAACCGGATCGACCCGCGAAGTGCACGACATCACTACATGAGGAGGGAGACGGAGAAAATTTTACAAAAATTATATATCTATTACATTTTGGGATTTACGGTATCAATTTTTTATTGGTTGGTTTTGTCACGTAACATTTATTGACCGGGCCAAATTTGTTTTTCTCTCTTTTATTTTGCTTTTTATATTTTACTATCTTCATATATTCCTATCTTACCTGATTACAATTGATCTTACATGATTACAATTGAGAATGGATGATCCATTTGTGATTATACTTCATTAGTTTCTTCAATCTCAAGTTTCAATGATTCCTTAAAACTCAAATTATGATGCTGATTCCTAATCGGTTTATTATATCTTCGACAGGTCAAAAATCGGCTTCAATCTTGATTCAGTAGGTTTGGTCAAGCCATGGTTTTTACCGTTTTCAGTCGGATTTTCAATTTGTCTTTAATCGGGCTCTTTAAAGTGTGTTTTGGCAATTGTGATACACTATAATTAGTTTTTTCAGTCTGTTTTTAACAGGAAGTATCTCTAACAATATAATATGATAGTAGCCGATTCGAGATGACTAATCTCTTAAGAATAGAATAGAAAAGGCAATAAGTTCACTACGATTTTTTAAAAATTTCCCACAGAATGCTGACTAGGATATAAATTATTTAAATGTAAAATATTTGGAACTAAACTTTAAAACTAAACTAGTGTTATTCATCATCATGCTTTGCGTGTTGGATGAACAGGTTAAACTGACACTCAGATAAACACACACACGACGTCATTTTACTCATCATAGTTGACAGCATTCAAGAAAATCTATCGATTTAGTTGCGTAAAAGATAAAAACACAAATAACCAGTGTTGTAAAATTCGCTAGGCGTTAGGCGGGTGGTGAGATAGGGACTAATCGGGATTAATCGGATCATACTTTTGTATATTATTTTGCAAATTTATGTATAATTTTATACTTTTGTATGAATTAATTTACAAGTTTGAGGGATAATTTATAAATTGATGAAATTTGAAGGGATTTAATGTAAAAATACACAAACTTATTTTATTAAATAGAGGAATACTAAGAAAAAATTTAATATTGATGAGAGAATTTGATTACAATTAATAATGTTTTGCCAAGTTACATCAAAATAGAAGGTAGACGGGCAACAAGCTGCGCCGCCACCCCTTTCTGAATAGCAAATCCTAACCTTCCAAAAACAAATCCTTGCCTTCACGGGGTTGAAAAACAACCGTCCACTTCATCGTTCCAGTACGAACTGTTGTACTCTTCCGCCATTCCTGTCGCCAGAGTCTCAAATCATCGTCGGAATCGGCAAATCCGGCCCCGGAATGAGAAAATCTGGTGGTTATCGTCGTCGGAACATCACGATTTGGACAAACTACCGCCTAACAGCTCCGATTTGATGAAATCAAAACGACCAACCTTCGATTAGCAACTAATTGCCGACTAATCGGAAGCTAGTTGTGATTTTTACAACACTGCAAGTAACTAACAAAAAGACATAATAAACTACACTAAAGATACAATGATGAGATATAAACTTAAAAACATAAAAATGTTATTATAATTCATATAAAAATACTATACTCATTGTAAAGATAAAGAACACTCATTTTTATAATATAGTTTTTATAAAAAGATAATGTTATATATAAAAATTCTAAACGTTTTAACAAAAGAAGGAAGTTGCAAAGTTTTCTACAAGTTGAGTGACTAAATCTAAAACAAAATAAAATATAAAAAAATAAGTGAATTAATTAAAACATATATAAAAATTGGTTATATTCCTTTAAAGTTTTATTTACGAATGTGCACCCCGAACCTATTACAAAATGTGTTTGTTGCTTCCAACTTCAAAGATTTGATTATTTCTTGTTAGTTTTGATGTGTGTATCTCAAGATAACGGTATGTTATAATCTGATTGTGTATCACATGTCACATCCTCAAACATCTCTATCGGAGAAACATCTCTATTAAATAGCTAAATATAATATGATTCATATATAAGTAAGCCTTTTGTATATCTATTGTTTTGTCATATGAATACAATTTGAAGTTTCAATATCAACATGGAGTAATGTATCTCACCAATGAATTACTAATCATACCTTTAAGTTATTTTTTAAGTATACACATTAATCCCTCTATCCAAAAGTAATGTGCACTTTCAAGAATAAAACTTGAACCCTTCAATAAAATTATCTCAAAATCTAATATCTTTTACCTATGTTGGAAATTTATTAATAATATTAATATGGTTATTAATATTTAGTGAATAAATTAATGTGTTGAATGAAAATTAATGTGGTTAATGACATTAGGAATTAATAATGTGAGAAGTTGTCCACATTGGAGAAAAGAAAGAATATAAAATGATTTATATTCTATAATCTCTTGTCTATATTGTTTCCTAAGGTGTCACACTAAATGGATTTGCGAAGGGTGCAAAGCACCCCTTAACTCGCACTCGCGCGCGCAGCGTGGGCATGTGGGCACAATGTGACGCTTTGAAAGTTGGTTCGAGGGTCTGGTCAGGTGCGACTGACCTTGGTGCGCGGTCAGAGCTGTGACTCATAACAACTTCTGTTACACGTTGACTGAAACCGACGGTTGTTAATGACGAATTAAATGAGCAGTTACGATTTCAGATTAATGGTTGGGTGACTGTTATGATTCGAATTCTACTATAAATACTAAGTGTAACTCAGAAGAAATATACACCAACACAACTTAAAACCTACAGCAAAACACGTTCTCTATCTCTCTGAATTCTCTTCTACAAACAAGTTTGGGTTCTAGATCAACCCCGACAGTACAAACTGCTTCGGCTGTTGTATCCTGGGAAACAAAACGAGTTCTCTTTGGAGGCTCGGAATTTGTTTTAAGGGCCTCGTGTTGATAATTATTTATTTATGTTCATTTGTATTGAGTATATTAATAAAATTGTTGGCATTTTTTATTTTATATGAATGGTTCCTACAAACTTGAAATAAATTTTAAAAACACCGTTCATATATTAATCTGTGTTTTTAAAAGGTTATTTTTTTAATTTATTTTGTTTTCTTATTCACGAGTAATCTTTAAAGTTGGATTTAGAACATCTCTCGTTGAGTTTTATAGAATTCTAAAAGTAGTTTAATTTTTTTTCAAATTAGTTTTTGGTTATAACTATTTTCGCTTTCTTATTCACGAGTGATCTTCAAAGTTGGACTTAGAACATCTCTCGTTGAATTTTATAGAATTATGAAAATAGTTTGAAAATTTTCAATTTTGGTAGTTATTTTAATTTTATTGAAAATTCTCTAACTTAAACTGTTTTTGTAAAACAGCAAACAACATGTCTTCAAGTGCTATGAGTTCCTCTTTATCGGACCCTTTAGTTGCAACCACTGTGGGAGCGACCACTGTGGCAAGCCACGCCGAGAAACTTGAAAAGTTCACGGGTGTCCATTTTAAAAGATGGCAATAGAAGATGTTCTTCTACTTGACAAGCTTGAACTTAGCACAGTTCTTGGAGAAAACTGCTCCCCTACCTAAAGAAGGGGATGATGCTCAAGCCTTGAGTGCCATTGATGCTTGGAAGTATTCAGAATTTCTTTGTCGCAACTACGTTTTGAATGGTCTTTGTGATTCATTGTATACCGTGTATTGCAACATAAAGACTGCCAAAGAACTATGGGAGTCTTTAGACAAGAAGTATAAAACCGAGGATGCCGGTAGCAAGAAATTCATTGTGGCTCGGTTTTTGAATTTTAAAATGGTTGATGACAAGACTATGATTAGCCAAATTCAAGAGTTACAAGTTATAATTCATAAAATTCATGCTAAGGGGATGCCTCTCAATGACACCATCCAAGTTGCAACCATGATTGAAAAGTTTCCTCCAAGTTGGATAGAGTTTAAGAATTATTTTAAGCTCAAACAAGAGGAGATGACTATGGATGAACTTATTGTTCGTCTTGGAATTGAAGAAGACAACAAAATGGCTCAAAAAGGCACCCGTGTGGAACCGATGGCAAAGGCAAATGTGGTTGAACATGGGTAATCATCAAGGGGTTATAAAGGTAAAGGGAAAAAGCCAATTGGGAAACTAAAGGTGAACCTTGGACCAAGAAAGGAGATGTGAAAAAGAAACCTCCACCTACTCCTTTCCAAGGTATTTGCTACAATTGTAATGAGACGGGGCACCGTGCTAATCAATGCAAGCAACCAAAACATGAGCGTGCGCATATGGTGGATGAAGACGGTGAACCGTTAGTGGCAATGATCACCGAGCTATCGGCAATGGTGGAAGAAGTCAGGCTTGTGGGAGACAATCCACAAGGATGGTTCATTGATACGGGAGCTACCCGTCATGTGTGTGTGACAAGACCCTCTTTAGCACTTTTAAAGAGGTTAAGGGTGATGAAAAGCTTCATATGGGTAATAAAGCTACGACGGACATCAAAGGTGAAGGAAATATGATCTTGAAGATGACTTCCGGGAAGGAACTCACCTTGAGCAACACCTTGTATGTCCCGGAGATTCGGAAAAATCTTGTTTCGGGATGGTTGCTTAATAAGTTTTGGTTTTCGTTTAGTGTTTGAGTCGAACAAGTTTGTCCTTACTAAACGTGGAATGTATGTAGGAAAGGGTTATGCCCTAAATGGTATGTTTAAGATGAATGTAACCGTTGTTAAAAATGAAATGAATAAGACTACTACTTCTATTTATATGCTTGAATTTTCAAATGTTTGGCATGGTAGACTAGGACATGTAAATTATAATTCTATTCGTCGTTTAATAAATTTAAAATGCATACCTACATTCCATATTGACACAAACTCTAAATGTGAAACATGCATTGAGGCAAAACTTACAAGATCATCATTTAAACCGGTTGAAAGAATAACCAAAACCCTTGGTTTAATTCACACCGATATATGTGATTTAAAAGCACACCCAACAAGAGGTGGCAACAAATATTTCATTACTTTTATTGACGATTGCACTAGATATTGCTATGTATACTTACTTAAAAGTAAAGATGAGCCGATCGACAAATTTATCTTGTATAAAAATGAAGTTGAGAATCAACTAAACAAGAAAATTAAACTTGTGCGAAGTGATAGAGGTGGTGAATATGTTGCACCGTTTGCCGATTTATGTGCAAAAATGGTATAATACATGAATATACGACACCTTACTCACCACAATCAAATGACATTGCGGAACGGAAAACCGTACTTTAAAAGAGATGACGAATGCCATGTTGATAAGCTTTGGGATGAGCCATGACGTATGGGGGGAAGCTATACTCTCGGCCAATTATATTTTAAATAAAATACCACCAAGAAAAGAGATTTAATCCCATATGAATTATGAATAGGTAGAAAACCATCATATAATTATCTCAAAGTGTGGGGGTGCCTAGCTAAGGTGATTGTACTACCGCCTAAAGCTCAAAAACTACAACCCAAAACTGTTGATTGCATATTCATTGGATATGCTCAAAACAGTAATGCACATCGATTTCTTATACATGAGTCTTAGAATCCCGATGTACAAAAGAACACTATTATGGAGATACGGCGGGGAATGCTTCATATTTTGAAAATGTGTTTCCTATGCGAGGGCAAACACATGCATCTTCATCATCGCAGTTTGGTGATGGAAGTGCAAGTTCATCAACACAAATTGATGACATATTTTATGATAGTTAACATGAACGACCCGAGGTTGAAGAGGGAGAAATTAAACGAAGTAAAAGGGCAAGAGTTGAGAAATCCTTTGGTCCAGACTTCATAATTTATATGGTTGAGAGTGAGCCTAATACCTACCGTGAAGCGGTATCTTCTTCAGAAGGACCTCAATGGAAAGAGGCAATCAAGAATGAAATTTATTCAGTTCTTCACAACCATACTTAGGAGCTAGTAGATCTTCCTCCTGGTTGTAAACCCCTTGGATATCGTTGAATATTCAAAAAGAAGATGAAAACCGATGGAAGTATTGATAAATACAAAGCAAGGCTAGTAGTCAAAGGTTTTAGACAAAAGGAAGGTCTAGACTATTTTGATATTTACTCACCTGTTACTCGCATAACCTCCATACGAATGGTTCTTGCTATTGTGGTATTAAGAAATTTGGAAGTACATCAAATGGATGTCAAAATCGCATTTCTAAATGATGATTTAGAAGAAGAGATTACATGGAGCAACCTAAGGGTTTCTCTGCCCATGGTCAAGAGGGTAAAGTATGTAAATTGGTTAAGTCATTGTATGGCTTAAAGAAAGCTCCAAAACAGTGGCACCAAAAGTTTGATCGTGTCATGATTGACGACAATTTTCAAAATAAACGAGTGTGACAAATGTGTATATGTGAAAGATACACCGGGAGGTTATGTAATTTTGTGTCTTTATGTAGATGATATGCTTATTATTGGGAGTAATGATAAAATAATAAAATCTACTAAGCACATGTTGAAAGAAAGATTTGACATGAAAGATATGGGTTTAGCGGATGTAATTTTAGGAGTGAAAATTATTTGAACCCAAGATGGTCTTGTGTTAAGTCAAGCTTATTATGTGGACAAGATTTTTGAAAAATTCAACTCGGGAGACACGCGTGTAACACGTTCTCCTGTTGATACCACCCAACATCTAAAGAAAAATAGAGGCGAGGGTGTTGCTCAGTTAGAGTATTCACGGATCACTGGTAGTTTAATGTATCTAATGACATGTAGTAGACCCGACTTAGCATACGCGGTGAGTACGCTAAGCAGATATACTAGTAATCCAAGCTCAGAACATTGGAAGAGTATAACAAGGGTGCTTATATACATAAGATACACAAGAGACTATGGATTGCATTATACCCGTCATCCAGCTGTGATTGAAGGGTATACTGATGTAAACTGGATACCAGATATAAAAGATTCCAAATCAACAAGTGGGTATGTGTTCTTATTTGGTGGAGCAGCAATATCTTGGAGATCATCCATGCAAACCACTATAGCTAGATACACAATGGAATCAGAATTTATTGCTTTGAATAAAGCCGGAGAAGAGGCTGAATGGCTACGTCAATTTGTGGAAGACATTCCAAGATGGCCAAAGCCGTTATCGGCTATTTGCATACATTGTGATAGTGAGTCGTGTCACACCCCAACCATGACGGCGGAAACGTCGAAGTGTGAGGGTTAAGATTGTTCACAGCCACATAACGCTATGTTAAAATATAAATGCCATTAATCAATTGTTTTCAAACATCACATACATCCACGCCTTACAAGAAAATAAATAAACAAAAATAGGAATCCAATGTTCATTTAAGTCTAGGTCCATATCCTAAGCTTAAGCGTTTCTTCAGTCATCATTAAACTTGCACATTACCTGAAACATGTTGAAAGTAAAGTCAACTAGCAAGTTGGTGAGTTCTCATGGTTTTAAAATACAATAAGTATATATATCATGAGAAAGAATGTGACAATTCTAGTCAATGGTCACAAGATAGTAAGTATATAGAACATGCATAGTTACAATCAAACCTTGACTGAATAATGTGAATAAGCATGATTAGCTAAGTGTATTTGGTTCCCTAGTGCACAAGCATACGGCTCCTAGGAGCCGGCAATCCCTCGGCTTTAGCACCAAATAGGCTTGTCAGGCCCAAAGATCTAAGACTTCGCCAGGCTAGTTATAGTTAATGATTGCACACGTATGCCACATCTCATATACAACTTAACATATTCAAATAACCACGACTATGTAAAGAATTGCATGTGCGTAATAAGTATCAAAGCGTGTATGAGTATGTTTGTATAACCAACATGTTTCACCCCGAAAGGTGTAAAATATATGTAAAATGGGGCATAAGAACTCACATGATAATAAGAAGACTTGAAGATGAAATAAGAATAACCACGAATAAGATTTCCAACACAAACGTCACAAGGCACCTAAATAAGAATAAGGTAACGCGTTATAATTGGTTTGATGATTAATTATTATGTTTTAAGGTTCTCAATTATAAATTGAATAGAGATTGACAACTATTCACATTTATTTTATATTATAATGATCAGGTTAATGGAACGAAAGGATAAATAGAATTATTGCGCGTAAGAGAAAGGTTAATATAAATAAAGAAAACTAATCGCACGCTAAACCGATTATAAAGGTTGTATATATTGATTATAATAAGTGAAGAAATATATATATATATATATATATAATATATATATACATACTTTGATATGTTTATATAAATATAATTATATATGTATAAGTAATTAATCATTCTAATTGTTTGACATATATATACATGCATATATATATACATATATATGTATATATATATATTACAATATATATATATATATAGGTAAGAATAAGTAATCATTCAATTGTTTGCCAATATATACATGCATATATATATATACATATGCATATATAGGATGTTACAAGTCGGCAATTGGTAGAACCAAAAGCTCAATGTACAATGGCAAATCAAGATACATCAGACATAGACATAACACAATACGACAACTAATATCAATGGGTGTTATCATGATTGACCATGTCAAGTCAAAAGATAACATTGCAGACCGTTAACAAAATGCTTAATCACAGAAATAGTTTATAAGTTGTCAAGAGAAATGGGACTAAAGCCCACGGAAAAAGGGAATATGAGAGAAACCTAACCTAGTTGACTGGAGATCCCAAGATCTAGGTTCAATAGAACAACTTAATCATATAACCAACGGAGTCACTATAGGAGAGTACCCTAAAACTTAAAGGGAGTGGAGAACTTTCTAGTCCATTTACTCTGGGGGAGTACCCCGAACAAGTGACCGAAATGAGGTTAAGCATATTATGGTTAGATGATTCGTGGGAATCAATACAACTATGATGCTTTTAATGATTCACCGAATCACCTATGTTAGAGAGAAGTGGGGTCGCTTCGAATGGATTTGTGGGGATGCACAAATCCTAGAGCTCTCACAGAACCAAGAAAGTGTTCCATGACCATTAACGGACATGATAATAAGGGGTTGATCAAACCAGGAAGAGTGTTGTGTGATTGTATATTGTTGTCTACATAAAATAGGGTTTGTTTAAAGACATCGTGTCTACACACCACTAGGAGACTAAGTATAAATCACAAAGTAAGGTTCAAAGGAAAGACCTACCTATACTGCAACAGTTGACTGCTAAGTTTTTTTTGAGAAGTGATTTCTATTCATGTGAGGGATTGTTGAAAATTTATTGATAATATTAATATGGTTATTAATATTTAGTCAATAAATTAATGTGGTTAATGACATTAGGAATTAATAGTGTGGAGAGTTGTCCCACATTAGAGGAAAGAAAGAATATAAAATGGTTTATATTCTATAACCTCTTGTCTATATTGTTTCCTAAGGTGTCACACTAAGTAGATTCACGAAGGATGCGAAACACCCTTAACTCACACTCGCACTCGCACACGCGCGCGCTGCGTGGGCATGTGGGCGCAATGTGGCGCTTTGATGGCGCACTTTGCACTTCGCATACTCCCATCACCACGAGCCGCCTTAGTATTTTCGAAGGTTGGTTCGAGGGTCTGGTGAGGTGTGACTGACCTTGGTGCGCGGTCAAAGCTGTGACTCGTAACAGCTTCCGTTACACGTTGACTGAAACCGACGACTGTTAATGATGAATTAAATGAGCAGTTACGATTTCGGATTAATGGCTGGGTGGCTGTTATGGTTCGAATCCACTCTAAATACCAAGTGTAGCTCAGAAGAAATATACACCAACACTACTCGAAACCTGTAGCAAAACAGGTTCTCTATCTCTTTGGATCCTCTTCTACAAACAAGTTAAGGTTCTAGTAGATCAATACCGACAGTACAAACTGCTTTGGCTGTTGTACCATGGGAAACAAAACGAGTTCTCTTTGGAGGCTCGAAATTTGTTTTAAGGGCCTCGTGTGAACATGATCCTCAGCTTTTACATTTATGGTTCTTCTTTTTCTGTAAATTTACCATTGTAAAAGAGATTGATAATTATTTATTTATGTTCATTTGTATTGTGTATATTAATAAAATTGTTGGCTTTTTTATTTTATATGAATGGTTGTTACAGAATAAATAGAAACACTCAAATTGACAAAGATCTTGCAAATTCAAACACCGAATAGAGCTCTATTATGAAGAAGACAAGCAGAAAAGAATCACTATGATTTATGCTTTTTTATTCTTCCAAATCATTAAATCATGTAAATCACAAGCTAAAAATGTCAAAACTTTGAAATTACGTTTTAATGGATCACACATAGGGCTGTAAACGAACTGAACATTCAGCGAGCAGTTTGTGAAGTGTTCGCCGGAAAGTTCATTTATCTTCCTTTGTTTAGTAAATGAACGAACACAAACAATAAAAATTTTGTTCGTTTAGTTAAACGAACAAACATGAACACAAACCGCGTTCGTTCGTTTATGTTCGTGAACGTTCGATAATGTGTTCGTTTATGTTCATTCGTGAACGTTCGATAATGTGTTTGTTTATGTTCGTTAAGGTGTTCGTTTATAATCTAATTTTTATATCACTTATTTTTATGACTATAATATCAAGTATTTTATTATATTTATGTTAACTACTTATTTATTTTTTTTATTGATTTTGTGTATGTTTGTAATAAATAATGTAAAGTTTATTCTAAAATCTATAATAATTTGTATTCGTTTGTGTTCATGAGTTTCTTTGTATTCATCATGTTCATGAGTAGTTGTTTGTGTTCGTTTGCTTTTCTTCGTGTTTGTGTTCGTTTGCTTTTCTTCGTGTTTGTGTTCATTTGCGTTCGGTAAGTGTTTGTGAGCAGTTCATGAACATGTTCATTTTCTTAATGAATGAACATGAACAAGAAATCTCGTTCGTTAAGTGTTCGTGAACAGTTTATGAACCAGTTTATTTCTTAACGAACATGGTCTTGTTCTTGTTCGTTTGGTTTGTTTGCAGCCCTAATCACACAATCACAAGGGGATCGGGGATTTTGTATATTTTTTGTTCTTTGTTTTGAGTTAGTTTTATTGTATTTTAATTAACTTTTTTATTGAACTTTATGTAAATAAAAAATTATCCAATTTTTTTAAGTTTGTTTCTCTTTAAGAACCTGTACATTTAGCATCGTGAGCTTAAACGGACAAAAAGACTTATATGGACATTAATGGCAAAATGGAAATCACAATGTCGTATGCAAAAAAAAAATCATATTGGATTTATGATTAACTCTTTTCGATATGTTATGTGAAATACTAAAAGAATCAAGTAGATTTTGAAGATTAACCCCTATATATAGTTGCATGATTAAATTCAAGGACGATATATTCGGTTTCAATGGATAGTACTACTATCGGGTGTAATTAACGAGATATACTAACGAAAATTGTCTTGTTGCCCTCAAGAAGGTAATATTTTTCATAAAATCATTGTTTTATCTTATTTCAATGCCGAATGTATAAGTTCATAAAGAAAAAGTGCTTAACAAATTGAACAAATTTTATTTGTATAAAAATTAGACCCGACAAAACAAGCCCAATAGACGTCTTTTGGATTATAAGAATACTCAAATCTCGGGTCAGGATGAGTTTCAAAATTCAAACATTCAGCGTAAGTTTATTCACGAGTCAGGATGAGTTTCAAAACAAACATGGGTCATGAATATGAAAAAATGATTTATGAATTTGTTTTTTTATTCTTCTGGATATGCAAAAGATACATTGAATATGAAAGAATTGTTACTTCAACTTTATACAAAGTGCATGCATCTATATATGGTCTTCTAGCTTGCATTCATTGATGGAACAACGTGATGAATATTTGAGTTTAAGTTGTATTGTGAAAAGAGTAGAGTCGTTGGTTTAATTTCAAGTAACTCGTCTTGACTCAATATATGATGGCTTAAATTTATCTTGATTTAAACTCATTTCAACTTTTTTTTTAATAAATCATCAAAATTTAAATTCATCTTGACTCAACCAATCATAACCATTTTTTCTATAAATAACTCATGTTGATGTAAACCCATCCTAAGTTTCTAACCTAGTAACACACTTAATTCAACCTGTTTATTTTGCCACCTCTAATAAAATTAATTAAAAATTGAATAAAAACAACTTAAAACAAAAAAAAGAGTGTTATTGAACTTATTAATCGTCTTGTAGCTCTCCCACCCCAAAATTCCATAGAAGGTGATGCAGTTCTGGGTCAATAATAAGTGAGGTTTAATTACTATATCCGCCCCACGTCACATTCAACTCGACCCTTTATCTTTGCTCTAGATCTTCACCACGATCTGACTGCTCGATCCAATATGTTTATCTAGTGGGGATTGAACTAGCCATCCTTTGAAAATCCAAAAGCCTTACCATTAGGTCATTTTTTGGTTAACAAAAAAATAATAATACATATATCTCCCCAACCCCTCGTTCTTCTTCTTTACCGATTTTTTCGGTCACCTCTCATCAAATCTGGCCGCTAACCACTCCACCACTCCATCTTCTGTTACGGATCAAATAAGAGAACTCAATCACACAATACTAGTATGATGGATGATGAAACTCATCTGATCTGTAACCCCTTAATCAGTTGCTCATATAGTCGATGTACAGATAAATCTAATACCTTTTAGTGGTTTAGTACGTAACATCTCCCTATGACACTCATTATCTGTCACACCCCGACCGACGGCGGAGTTATCGAGGCGGACGAATGTGAAACGATTGTTCATAGCACATGGAACTAAATAAGTTGAAATAATATTAAATACCATTTTTCATTGAACATTACAAGACAATTAAATCATTACAATACAAACAAGATATAAGCAACAACATAAGATTTTCAATTAAACTAAATCCAAGTCCTATATGAGCACGAAGAGATTCTCAAGTATCAAACCTGAAACATGTTAAAAATAAAGGGTTAACTTTGAAAGCTGGTGAGTTTCTATAGGTTAAACACACACACGCACACACACACACGCACACACACGCGCGCGCGCGCACGCGCGCGCGCACACACACACACACACACACACACATATATATATATATATATAATATATATATATATATATATATATATATATATATGTGTGTGTGTGTGTGTGTGTGTAAGATTTACAAGTAACAATTCATGTCAATGGTTATGAATTATGCGATTTTATAAAACACATATAGCTACAATCAAACCTCGACAGATTACAAGTTTATATGATTGGCTAAGTGTACTTGGTTCCCATGAGAAACAAGTCATACGTCATCAGGAGTCGACAATACATCGGCTTTAGCACCAAATAGGCTTGTCATGCCTATAGATTTATGACGTCGCAAGGTTGTCAATAGTTAATGATTGTCAGCATATAATGTATCTCATATAACACTCACAATAATATCAATAACCATGACAAAAAGGTAAAGATGAATTGCATATGTATTTACAAGTATTAAGATGTTTACAAGTATAAGTTTATAATGTTAGTATGTTTCATCCCAAAATATGTAAAATAAAGTAAAAATGGGCATGGAGAACTCACATGGAAAACTCAAAAGTATAATGATGGTTGTAGAGTACATAAGAAAGCTTGGATGTCAAGTGTAACACCCGGATCTTTCATTTATTTAAATAAAGAGAGAATAAAGTGAAGACAAATGCGGATGAACAGTAACCAATGCGTATGAACAACAGCAAATGCGGATGAGCATTTTGCCTAAGTGTTGGCAAATGCGGATGAGTATTAGACAAATGCGGATGAACAGTAACCAATGCGGATGAACACTTAGAATAATTTCAGGTTTTGAAGGAAAGGTGGAGATGTAAGCCTTGACTTGGGTGGTTCCCGAGGGTTAGGAATATGGACTTTTAAGGTCCTAGATGTTATGTTGGGCATGTATGATGTTGATGATGTTGCATGATGTATGTTATAAATGTATGATGCAATTTATGATGATGCATGAGTGTATGTTTATGTTCTTATTGTGATGTATGCATGTCTTCCCATGGCTTTACGTATGAATGAATGTATGAAAGTATTATATAACGTAAAGTGAAAGATAAAGAAAGAGGAACATAATGAATGAAAGAATAAATGCATGCATTAATGAATGACGAATGAATGAAGGAAAGGCTTGCAAGCATACAATGAGGTGAGCAACGTGTGGTTGCAAAAGACTCGGATCACAGGCAATCATGGAGATTTCCAATGAGGTGAGCAACGTGTGGTTGCAAAAGACTCGGATCAAAGGCATCATTGAGATGGCCAGAAAGGAGGTGAGCAACGTGTGGTTGCAAAAGACTCGGATCACAGGCAAT
This sequence comes from Flaveria trinervia, assembly GCA_025506515.1. Taxonomy (NCBI): domain Eukaryota; kingdom Viridiplantae; phylum Streptophyta; class Magnoliopsida; order Asterales; family Asteraceae; genus Flaveria; species Flaveria trinervia. The sequence goes on from CM046457.1 coordinate 61,267,413, forward strand.
CATGGAGATTGCCAATGAGGTGAGCAACGTGTGGTTGCAAAAGACTCGGATCAAAGGCATCATTGGGATGGCCAGAAAGGAGGTGAGCAACGTGCGGTTGCAAAAGACTCGGATCACAGGCAATCATGGAGATTGCCAATGGGGTGAGCAACGTGCGGTTGCAAAAGACTCGGATCATAGGCATCATTAAGATGGCCAGAGAAAGGAGGTGAGCAACTCAGTTGTTGCAAAAGACTCGGACAATGAGCAGTCAATGAGATTGCCAAAGAGGTGAGCGACCTGGTTGTCGTAAAAGACTCGGAGGAACGAACATACCTAATGAACCTAAGGCAGTATGAAAGAATGCAAAAGAAAGAATGAGTACGTTAATAAAAAGTTTGCATATAATATGAATGATGATTACTATGGGAAGAGGAATGAATGTGTATGCTTATGTTAATGATTATATCTTCTGTGTATGCGTATGATGCATGAGTGCAGGACAGTAATGTACGGTTTTAACGAAAGAATAATGTATGTTTTACGAAAACTAGAACTCACTCAGCAAAGCTGACTTTTATGTGTTTCCAGTTGGCAGGTAAGGTTGCTGAGGATGGCACGGGGCGGCTGCTTAGTTATTTTTGGAGGGCATCTAGTTAATTAAAGGCTTTTGTGGTGTAATACAAGAATGTATTCTGAATTAATCAACAATGTATTATTTTGCAAAAGTTAATATAAATTTAAATGAATGACAGTTGAATGTTTCCGCTGCTATGCTTTTGGTAATGATGGATAAAAATTTTATGTTACATGCGATGATTGACCAGCTGTGAGTGTCCGGGAACGGGGCCTTACAAGTTGGTATCAGAGCCAAAATTTAAGTGAAACGGGTAAAATTTTAAAATAAATGTTAACTTAAACTGAGAATGGGACGGAAAGGGGATGGGATGCCAATCTGAGCAGTTGCGTGCCATCAGGTATTTTCGTTAAGTTAACCGGTTTTATGTGAGCATGGTATGTGTTATGTGATGTATGTAGATTTTTATACTGATATAGTCAGGACAGGTGATACTCGGGGTGTGAAGAGTAAAGTAAGTAGCTAATCACATCTGGCCATTGTAATTAGGGACTTACTGTACTTAACATAAACTGAGTTATTTACTTGGATGACCGTGTTAGTGTTTAAATCTGTCAGTGTGTGTGAGATGGCCGGCGGAAGATCCTCAAAAGCTTCACGGGGTGGAGGTCCCGGTACTGAATCGCGACCCAAGAGAGGAAGACCCAGAGTTGAGAAGGTACATCCGGAAGAACCAGAGACCCCTCACCGGAGGGAGTCGATGAAAGTGCTAACTTAAGAGCCTCAGTAAAGGAGGCTGTGGTTGAGGAGGTGCACCAGGTCATGCAGACGATTCTACCGTCTGTGGTGACTGAAGTTATTAAGGCGGTCGGAGAAGGAGAAAGACAAGATAAGAATAGGTCCTCGGGAGGACAAGAACGACCGGAGCCGGAAACGGTTCTAACTGATGATGATGAGGAGGAGGAAGAGCCTGTGCATGAAGCGGCACGAGGCTGTAATTACGGGGCATTCATGAGGTGCAAGCCCCCAACCTTTGATGGAAACGACACTGCTGCTGCGGCTCACCGGTGGGTGAGAGAGATGGAGGAGGTTCTTGAAATCAGCGAGTGCCATGAGGATCAGAAGGTGAAATTCGCGACCCATTCTTTTGTTGACTCAGCATTATGTTGGTGGGACAATATCGTCCAAGCTGAGGGCAGTTGGGCGATTGGGCGAATGAAGTGGTCTGAGTTGAAGAGGTTGGTTATTGAGGAGTTCTGTCCTCATCGTGAAATGGATAAGGTGGAGAGGGAGTTCCTGCAGCTGGAGGCGGGAACTATGACACATCAGGGGTACACGACGAATTTCAATGAGATGGCACGTTTGGTGCCAGATCAGGTGACTCCTCTGTCGCGAAAGATTAAGAGGTACATCCAAGGCCTGCCAGCTGATATTCGCAGGCACATGATTGCTGCTAGACCGAGCACGTTCAGGTCGGTAGTGGACTTGGCGGGAAGATTGTATGACGAAAGGGTGGTAGAGGTGGTGACTGATGGTGGCAGGAGGAGTGGTGGTAATCGGAACTGGCAGAGGAAGAGGTTTGATCGGGGTGGTACCTCGATGAGTAATAAGAAGGCAAAGGTGGACAACCGCCGTGTGGGCACAACGGGCGTGGGGTCAAAAAGGTGTGGCAGGTGTGGAAGGGAGCACAGTGGAGAATGTAAATTTGGATCAAACTTGTGCTTCAAATATGGGAAGGCGGGACACATGGCAAGAGACTGTCGTTCAGCCCGGTGTTTTACCTGTGGTGAAGAGGGTCACATCAGCAAGGATTGTAAGAAGGCAAGGCCCGAGGGTTCCGGGGTGAAGAAGACGGGGAGTGAAGGGCAGAGGGCGAGCGCTAGGGCATTCACTATGACACAGGAGGAGGCCAGGACAGATCCCGATGTTGTGTCCGGTACGTTTCTAGTGAACCAAAATTTAGCTTCTGTGTTATTCGATTCGGGTGCCAGCAAAAGTTTTATGTCTACTGCTTTTCGTGCTAAGCTACCTATAGTAGTAGACGTGTGGATGTGCCCTTTGATGTAGAAACTGCCATAGGTAAGCCTATTAGGATTTCCGAAATGGTAGAGAATTGTGAAGTGGAGTTAGAAGGTCATAAGTTTCCTGTCAAACCGTTTATGATGACCTTGGGTGGTTTTGATTTAGTTCTTGGAATGGATTGGTTAGCGGACTTCGAGGCGAATATTGTGTGCCGCAAGAAAATGATTCGTCTGACAACACCTCATGGAAGTCCGGTAACGGTTTATGGAGATAGGGTCACGACAATCCCGAAGGTGATCTCGATGGCAGTGGCGGGAAAGTGTATGAGGCATGGGTGTAGTGCCTTTTTGGCCTATGTAAAGGATGTGGATACGCTAGCACCACAGCTATCTGGCGTTCCAGTTGTGTGTGACTTTCCGGACGTGTTTCCAGAAGATTTACCGGGAGTGCCACCTGACCGTGAGATCGAGTTTCAGATTGACCTGGTACCGGGTGCCCAACCTGTTGCCAAGGCACCGTATCGGTTGGCTCCGACGGAGATGAAAGAGTTGATGGAGCAATTACAAGAGCTGCTGGATAAGGGGTTCATTCGATCGAGTATCTCTCCTTGGGGTGCTCCGGTTCTGTTCGTAAAGAAGAAAGACGGTAACATGAGAATGTGTATCGACTACCGTGAGCTAAACAAGTTGACCGTGAAGAACAGGTACCCCCTTCCAAGAATAGAGGATTTGTTTGATCAGCTTCAAGGTGCTAGTTGGTTCTCAAGAATTGACCTTCGATCTGGTTACCATCAGCTGAAGGTGAAAGAGCAAGATATTCCTAAAACGGCTTTCCGTACGCGCTATGGTCACTACGAGTTTCTTGTTATGTCTTTTGGTTTGACCAATGCGCCATCCGCTTTTATGGATTTGATGAACCGTGTGTGCCGACCGATGTTGGACAGATCAGTGATTGTGTTCATTGATGATATCCTGATCTATTCGAAGAGTGAAGAAGAACATGCCGGTCACGTTCGTGAAGTACTGGAGACGTTGAGGAGGGAGAAATTGTATGCTAAGTTCTCTAAATGCGCGTTCTGGTTACGCGAGGTGCAATTCTTGGGTCATGTGGTGAATCCGGAGGGAATCATGGTAGATCCGGCTAAAGTGGAGGCAATGATGCAATGGAAGTCTCCAAAGACGCCATCCGAGATTCGCAGTTTCTTGGGTTTGGCGGACTATTACCGAAGGTTCATCCAAGACTTTTCCAAGATCGCTTCTCCACTAACTAAGTTGACCTGAAAGGACGTGAAATTTGTGTGGGGTCAAGCTCAAGAGAAGGCATTTGAAGAATTAAAGGCGAGATTGACCCAAGCTCCTATTTTGTCACTACCCGAAGGAAGTGAAGACTTGGTGGTTTATTCCGATGCTTCCTACTCGGGGTTGGGGTGCGTGTTAATGCAAAGGGGGAAAGTTATAGCTTATGCATCCCGACAGCTGAAGGTTCATGAGGCCAATTATCCTACTCATGATTTGGAGCTAGCAGCCGTGGTCTTTGCATTAAAAATCTGGAGGCACTATCTTTATGGAACGAAGTGTACCATTTACACCGACCACAAGAGCTTGAAGTACTTCTTCGAGCAAAAAGATCTGAATATGAGGTAGCGACGGTGGTTGGAGCTTATAAAGGATTATGACTGCGAGATCCACTATCATCCGGGCAAGGCCAATGTGGTGGCTGACGCCCTTAGTCGAAAGGAGAGACCCGAGCCGATTCAGGTGAAAGCCTATCAACTAATCATGACCTCCAATGTAATGAAGCAAGTCAAAGAGTTTCAAGATGAGGCACTGAAAGAAGATCATCTTAACTCCGAAAGAATGAGAGGTCTGGTTGAGGAATTGGGTGAGAATACGCTGGGTGTTAAAACCCGATTTGGGCGAGTGTGGATTCCTCGTTTTGGGGATCTACGGGCAAAGATCATGGATGAGGCCCATAAGACTCGATACTCCATTCATCCAGGTGCCACAAAAATGTATCAAGACATGAAGAAAGATTATTGGTGGTCGGGTATGAAGCGTGACGTGGTGGGGTATGTAAGTAGATGTCTAACTTGCTTACAGGTGAAAGCTGAGCATCAAAAGCCGTATGGGAAGATCCAACCTCTAGACATACCGGAGTGGAAGTGGGAGCATGTCACCATGGATTTCATTACAAAGCTGCTGCGTACTCCAAAAGGGTATGATGCCATATGGGTGATTGTTGATCGTCTGACAAAGAGTGCTCACTTCCTGCCGATCCGCGAGACATATTCGTCTGAAAGGTTGGCTGACCTATTCGTCAAGGAAATTGTAACTCGTCATGGTGTGCCGGTGTCTATATATCTGATCGTGACACTCGGTTTACATCCAAATTTTGGAAGAATTTCATGATGCCATGGGGACGAGGTTACATATCAGCACGGCTTATCATCCCCAAACTGATGGTCAGTCTGAGAGGACCATTCAGACATTAGAAGACATTTTGCGGGCGTGTGTGATTGATTTTGGAGGAAGTTGGGATGACCACCTACCGTTAGTCGAATTCTCATACAACAATAGCTATCATGCTAGCATTGGCATGCCACCATATGAGATGCTATACGGGAGGAGATGCAGAACACCCGTTTGTTGGGGTGATATTGGTCAGAAAGAATTAGGGAGCGTCGAGGTGATTGAAGCTACGACCGAAAAGCTCGAAAAGATCAAGGCCTTCATGAAGGCAGCCAAAGATAGACAGAAGTCGTATGCCGATAAACGACGCAGACCGATTGAGTTCCAGGTGGGTGACCGGGTTATGTTGAAGGTCTCGCCGTGGAAAGGTATTATAAGGTTCAGAAAGAGGGGCAAGTTGAGCCCCAGGTATATAGGCCCTTTCCGAATCACTGCTCGAGTAGGAGAGGTGGCCTGTAAATTGGAACTGCCAGATGATTTAAGTGGAATTCACCCAACATTCCATGTATCTCACTTAAGAAAGTGTTTGGCGGATGAAGATATGATTGTTCCACTGGAAGACATCGAGGTAGACGAACGGCTTAACTATGTAGAGCAACCAGTGGCGATCATTGACCGAAAAGAAAAGAGATTGAGAAATAAGGTGGTTCCTCTTGTGCGTGTACAGTGGAAGCACAGGAAGGCATCCGAGTCAACGTGGGAGACTGAAGATGAGATGAGACAGCATTATCCACGTTTGTTTGAGGAATAACAGGTTTCGGGGACGAAACCTATTTAAGGGGGGTGGACTTGTAACACCTGGATCTTTCATTTATTTAAATAAAGAGAGAATAAAGTGAAGAAAAAGGGGGAAAAGATATTTTTACCCAAGTTGAAGGGTAAAAAGTGCCAAAAGGACAAAAAGGGTTGAAAAGTTGGTGTAAAGTGGGCATGGCCGCCCACTACTTTCCCACAACTCTCAATTCAGCAGAATTCTAGAGAGAGAAAGTGCAGAATTCGGATTTTGGAAGAAACAGGGCTGAAGAAGTGAATTCAAGGTAAGAAACCCGAAATTTTAAGTGTTTGAAGCTGGCCTTATCTCGTTTGTGTGCTTATATGTGTTTGCCTGTGTTCGGGTGTGTGTTTTAGTGAGTTTTTAGGCGGTTGAACTCAAATTCAGACGAGTTGGAAGAAGTCCTGCTCAAGAGCTGTTAAGGTGAGTTCTAGAACCCCTCATTTACATGTTTTCAAACGATTTTAGGGCTGGAAATACAAATCTATATGTTTTACTGATCTGGGTCTCGGACCCGTATGTTTTTCATGCGTGTTTGACGATGTTATGATGTTATGTGTGTTCATGTTCTTGTTATATGTTGAATCCGAGGGCTTAGAAGGTAAGATCTAAGCTTAGAGCATGAAAATAGTGGTTATAGTATGATTCTGCAGTTTCAGTTCCGATTGGGTTAAGTTCAAAATTGGCCTAAGTGTTAGAAACCAATGCGGATGAGTAATAGTCCATGCGGGTGAGCATTTGACCAAGTTCGGACCAATGCGGATGGGAAGAGTCAATGCGGATGAGCATTTGACTAAGTCTGGACATATGCGGTGACCCAATGCGGATGACTGTACCAATGCGGATGAGCATTTGGCTAAGTATAGCCAATGAGGATGAACAAAGTAAGTCAATGCGGATGACTGTAACCAATGCGGATGAGTACAGCAAATGCGGATGAGCATTTTGCCTAAGTGTTGGCAAATGCGGATGAGTATTAGACAAATGCGGATGAACAGTAACCAATGCGGATGAACAACAGCAAATGCGGATGAGCATTTTGCCTAAGTGTTGGCAAATGCGGATGAGTATTAGACAAATGCGGATGAACAGTAACCAATGCGGATGAACACTTAGAATAATTTCAGGTTTTAAAGGAAAGGTGGAGATGTAAGCCTTGACTTGGGTGGTTCCCGAGGGTTAGGAATATGGACTTTTAAGGTCCTAGATGTTATGTTGGGCATGTATGATGTTGATGATGTTGCATGATTATGCATGATGTATGTTATAAATGTATGATGCAATGTATGATGATGCATGAGTGTATGTTTATGTTCCTTATTGTGATGTATGCATGTCTTCCCATGGCTTTACGTATGAATGAATGTATGAAAGTATTATATAACGTAAAGTGGAAGATAAAGAAAGAGGAACATAATGAATGAAAGAATAAATGCATGCATTAGTGAATGACGAATGAATGAAGGAAAGGCTTGCAAGCATACAATGAGGTGAGCAACGTGTGGTTGCAAAAGACTCGGATCACAGGCAATCATGGAGATTGCCAATGAGGTGAGCAACGTGTGGTTGCAAAAGACTCGGATCAAAGGCATCATTGAGATGGCCAGAAAGGAGGTGAGCAACGTGTGGTTGCAAAAGACTCGGATCACAGGCAATCATGGAGATTGCCAATGAGGTGAGCAACGTGTGTTGCAAAAGACTCGGATCAAAGGCATCATTGGGATGGCCAGAAAGGAGGTGAGCAACGTGTGGTTGCAAAAGACTCGGATCACAGGCAATCATGGAGATTGCCAATGGGGTGAGTAACGTGCGGTTGCAAAAGAATCGGATCATAGGCATCATTAAGATGGCCAGAGAAAGGAGGTGAGCAACTCAGTTGTTGCAAAAGACTCGGACAATGAGCAGTCAATGAGATTGCCAAAGAGGTGAGCGACCTGGTTGTCGTAAAAGACTCGGAGGAACGAACGTACCTAATGAACCTAAGGCAGTATGAAAGAATGCAAAAGAAAGAATGAGTACGTTAATAAAAAGTTTGCATATACTATGAATGATGATTACTATGGGAAGAGGAATGAATGTGTATGTTTATGTTAATGATTATATCTTCTGTGTATGCGTATGATGCATGAGTGCGGGACAGTAATGTACGGTTTTAACGAAAGAATAATGTATGTTTTACGAAAACTAGAACTCACTCAGCAAAGCTGACTTTTATGTGTTTCCAGTTGGCACGTAAGGTTGCTGAGGATGGCACGGGGCGGCTGCTTAGTTATTTTTGGAGGGCATCTAGTTAATTAAAGGCTTTTGTGGTGTAATACAAGAATGTATTCCGAATTAATCAACAATGTATTATTTTGCAAAAGTTAATATAAATTTAAATGAATGACAGTTGAATGTTTCCGCTGCTATGCTTTTGGTAATGATGGATAAAAATTTTATGTTACATGCGATGATTGACCAGCTGTGAGTGTCCCGGGAACGAGGCCTTACATCAAGAGTCAAATGTGATGTCCTAAATGATAACAAACAATAAATTAAGTTTGGAATTCATTAAAAGAAGTTAGAACGCTTAGGAATATCAATAAGCGAAAGGTAGATTGATAAACGATTATTGTACCAATTTTAGATTTTGGTCAAAATGTTTAATACGTGTTTGAACAGGTTTTTAAAATAGCAAACAGTTTTATGAAATTATAAAAATTTATATTTGAATAGTTCGAATTCTCCTGGACAACTTTCATTCAGAAACATATTTATAAAAAGATCCGTAAATAAGTCAACAAGCAGCACAAGACAGATGTGCTGAACTGCACACTTATCTTGTGAAGGCTATTGTTGAGTCGTCCGACTGATTTTGAAGACGTATAAACTATCGTTGAAAGGTTAATTCAATGAACTTAATATTGGAGTCTGATTTTACTGAAATTTAATTTGTTATGATCAAGTTATGGTCGGTTGAAATCAGATTATATTCTGTCAAAATTATAGTAAGGCACTTATGTGCACTTTTAAAATTGTTAAAGCATGAAACGGGTTAGAACAAATTTATTATGTTGATATATGATATATTAGACTTCATTTGAGTTATATAAAAATATTCCAATACTTCGGCATGGCCATCACTTAGGGAAATAATCTTGTGGAATAACCGAATGTGGCGGCATAGCCGTCCATATGCAAACGGGATTTTTTGTTTACGTTAACTTGATTTAGTAATGTTAGTGATTATTATAAGGTTAGTGAAAATTAGAAGGTTATGATAAAATGATTAAAATTAAAATAAATTTAGTAGAAGAAAGAATAGAAGCAAGAACATAAAGTTATGTGATTAATTGGATGTTAGAATGATTAAATAATATAGCAATGTATAATATAAAAACAATATAAGATTACCTTAGTATTAAGAATTCTTGAAATTTTTATAAAATAAAATTCTTCAAATTGATCATAACCAATGAATGAAAGAAAGATATGAGAGTAAGATTTTTAGAGAATGAGCAGATGAAAAGTGAGACCTAAGGCTTGCTTTTATAGTTGAGGTTAGAAGTAGGTTATGAATGGTGTTAATGATGAGTTATAAGTCTTTTAAAAGAGGGTTATGATTTTAAAATAAATATAAGATTAAATAAAATAAATAGATAAAAGAATAATTACAATTTAAACTTTTAATTTATTATAACCTTAATTTTAATTTAATCTACTTGTTTTCTTATAAAATCTTTATAACTTTTATAAAACTTGTAACTTATAATTTGATTATTTATTTTTAATAATTAAAATTTATAATTACTAATAAAACTTTATAAGTTTATTAAAATTCATTTTATAACTTTATAAGTTTATTAAAATTCATTTTATAACTTTATAAGTTTTAATAAGTTTTTCCTATTTAGTTATTTATTGTAAAATGATAAATAAAGATTTATACTTTTATGAAAAAGATGTATTTATAAATAAATAAATTACTTTTCTTTGTTTAAATGATAAAATGAATAAAACAATTTTCATTATTGCTTAAATTGCACATTTAACGCGTTTGATTCAATAAAATAAATAATAAAAATTTGAAATATTAAATTTTCTATCGTATGAAAGTTCAAAGTGAGTTCCGGTTTTATTTCATAATTTTGAAATTTGGCGGATGTTACATTATCTAACAGACCTTTTAAACCACCCCTAAATTAGATGATTGTTGATCGATATTGAAGAAGATGACATCAACCCATTTCTTGCATTTTAAACTTAACTAAAAATGGACTCTGTAATAGTAATTTCTTACTTAAGACACATGTGTGGACCAACACTTAATTATAGATTCAACAAGTTCCTTTGTTGGGGTGTCATCGTCATGGTTTTGGTGTTGTGTCGTATCCGGTGGTAGGTGTAAAGCTCTCGTCGGTTAAAACAAATGGTGAACCGTTTATCAACCATTTAATAGAAAGTTTGTTTATGTTAAGAAAACAAACACAAATAATATTATTTTTCATTTAGCTAAAGGAATAGACCTGAACATGTGTATGGTTTATACATGTTTGTTAGCGTTCAATTATTTAAGTCTTTTTATGTTTGTTAACATTCATTTATTTAAAGTTACATTCTTCCATTTATGTTTGTTTAAGTTCATTTGCTTTAGAGCTACTGGAGGGGTTTGGTGGCCTCTCTTTGACATAATATTGTTTATGGTTAAGTTATTCATAGGGTGTCTTACATTATAATCACTAAAGCAGGTCTTTAAATTTTAAGTGGCTTCACACTTAAGGTATTCTTGTAATATTTTTAAATGAAAGGAAGTGTTATTGAGGAAGAAGATTGTGTTAGTGGAAAAGATAATATAGCTATACATATTGATTCATGTTTGAGATAAATTTTTAATAATATATTTATATAATAAAAAAATAAAAGGTTGTTTTTTTCACAAAAAGAGCCTCAACTTCATAGTTCGTTTTATGCCCAAAATATGTTGAGCCGCCCCTATTTGTTATTATCAACATTGTGATTAATGATCATCATCATCCTCTTCGATTGTGTTGTTCACCTACGTTCATTTGTGTTCTTTACCACTAAATTGTAACACTTTTTGGTCCTAACCCGAAAGCCTAAAGAACCCAACCCTAGATTTCAGATTGAGTTGTGCTAAATCCTAGATAGATAGAACTAAACAACTTGTTATTTTCTTGTCACTTGCAACTTCCACACACGTGTTCCGCGTGTTATTCAAGCATAGACTCGAATATCAAAACGCGAATGCAAAATACATACATACATACGTTATATATATATATATATATATGACAAAAACTTGAACTAGCGCTTGCCAATTAACACAACAAAGGACTAACCAGTTGCGCTAGCCTACTTTTGGTAATTAAACACCACCAACAATTTTTGCATAAAACAATCTTTGTTATTAAATAAAAAGTAAAACAACAACGAGCTATCATGTGACAACTAACGATATATGTAACGTTAGTTTCTTGTATAACAAGTAATTAATGGTTATAACAATAATGATTGAAAGAGAAAATTATGAATACTTAATCCAATAAATATCTTACATAATTATTAAAGAAATATAAATATTGCTAATGATCAAATGAACATGATACTATTTTTGTTATGACATGGATGTTATGGTATTAATGTTTGTATGTGTGAAGTCATGTCAAGGATAACATGGAAATAGGAAGTGGTGGGATCCATTGAAAGAAATTGACACCAAATGCAACAAAAGTAACTTTCATAAGTCTTCATTGTTGAAACTTGAAAGTTTTTATCCATGATCTTCATGGGCAATTACTTGAAAAAAGGGCTACAGTGGTCAATAGAAGTGTCAAGAATTTTATTATAGCGTCGGTGGTTAAAACCTAAACAAATAAAACTTGTTGTGGCTTAAATTGAAATTCATCAAAATAATGTTGTAGCATTTACTTCTTAATTAAATTATACTATGATTCTTTGTTATTCGAAATAAACTGAACTGACATTGTAAATGGATTGGAACAAGGTTTGTTTGGCTGAAGTAAAGGAATGAAATTTAAACGATAAAATAGAATAGATTAAAAGTATAAACTGAATTATTAACATTTTATTATTCGAGTCGGTGGCAGTGACGGTGGCGGTGGTGGTGTTGGAACCGGTGGCGGTGGAGGCGGCGGGTGGTGGTGGTGATGAAAATTCAATTATGCATGTTTATTACATGTTATTTGTATTTATTTATTATAAGTTTGAATGATTTATTTTAATAAAAATCAAACATATTCAATTACATGTGATATGTGTTTACTAATTATAAAAATTCAATTACGCATGTTTATTACATGTTAAAAATTCAATTGAAAATATATATCAATTATATATTCAATTATGCATGTTTATTACATGTTATTTGTATTTATTTATTATAAGTTTGAATGATTTATTTTAATAAAAATCAAACATATTCAATTACATGTGATATGTGTTTACTAATTATAAATATGCATGATTATGGTAAAAATTGATTTATGAGGTACGAGTCCAAATGTATAAATTAATGAGTATAAAATAATGTGTATTTAAATATATTTAAGGATTTCAGATGTCGAAATCCAAAAGGGTTCGGGTGATAAATTTCACATATATCAAAAAGAGACTTAAATGTATGTAAGATTATCGGGTGTTAAAATTGCAAAGGATTCAGATATTAAGCTCCACATATATAAAATAGAATTTGGGTGTTAGAGTTCCAAAAAGTAATGAGAATTATATAAGAAGATGGGTTAAATCTCAATTAAAAGGAATTATATTTTGAAATAAAAAAATGTATTTACTTAGCAAAAGCTAATAAAATTATATTTTAAATATTTTCAAAAAAAACACCAGTAGATAGTTAAAACTTCATTGCCGTGATTGGACTTACAACAAACGTTACTCTCTTGTTTAGCAGTTTGTGCAATGAAACTTGTTGTAACATGAATGTGTTTTTCTTGTAATATTTTAAACACTAGGTTGTGACCTGCAAGATAGCTAACAGCGTAGACTCACCGCAAAGGGAGGATCCCTTGCGATCAGCATTCAACATGAGAACAAGTGAGTGTTACGAGCAGTGTTTTCGCGATCGGATCGGACCGGCCGGTCTGACCGGTTCGACCGGGGATCAGTTTGGTGGCCGGTCAGGGTCCTATTAATCGGTTTTGAACGGTTGAACCAGCCGGTTCTTCCCAAACCGTTGGTCGGACTGGTTTGGACCGGTTTTTGATTTTTTTTTATTTTAGTGAGTAAAAACGGAGTGTTAAACCATTAATTAGTGTGTTAGATATTCAAATATGTAACATCTGCTTTTTTTTAAAATAAAATATAGACCCGAACCCGTTTGTTTGTTATATAAATCAAACATATCATTTAAACTACTTATTTCATTTTGGTGGTTTTAAAACAATAATATGTTATTTAACTAACTTTGTGAAATTTGTGATTTAAATTTACATTTAATCTTCCATTTAGTAAGTTTATAAACTTATGAGATTTTACATATATTATTGAAGAAGTTATAATTATTATAAAATAATATGAGACTTTAAAATTCCTATGGGATTTATGAAGATAAATAAATATATAAAGGTTATTTTCTTTTAACCACTTTAACAAGTTAATAATTAATATTTAACAAGATTTATAATTTTTGTATATATATTCTTTTAAAATAAATAAATGGTGTAATCATTTAAAATTTGGGTTATATAAAGTATAGGGTTGAAAATGTAAATATTAAAACTTTGTTTTTTTTAAAGTTTTGGCATAAAATAATAACAATATAAAACCTAAGGGGCTGAATGTGTAAAATTACAAAAAAACCCAACCCCTTTCCCCTTTATCCCCGTCGACCACCGGCGGAGCTCCGGCAACCTCAAAATCATCGAAAAACCTTCGCAATTAGACACCAAATCGTTTAAGATAATCCTTGAAACCGTTTCGAACCTAAATACATCATAATTTCGTTTAAAACATCGGTTACAAATGTCATTCGACCGAATAACCGAAATCCTTTTAATCTCATAGCCGTTTGAACATTAAAACACAATAATAATCTAATTAACTCAACATAAACAATAATCTAGCTATCATTGATCGAATACAACCTTCCATTTCATCTGAAACAAACGCAAACCTCGAATTCTGTCATCATCTTCATTCGCGACCTGTAGCCTAACCGTGATCCATGCTAGGAGCTTTATTAAACCAAATTGGAAGAGGGCTTTTGCTTAACACCGACTCTAAGTTAAATCTGCAAGATTAATTGGATTATCACCAATGTTTGGATCTCAAACCAGCTTCGCTTTAGTCGCGACTATCCTTATCATCATTCTCATCAATTCGAACTCATTAACGTAAGTTCCGCACATCATTGTTCTCGGTTTAACATGGGGAAACAAAGCCCTAATGTTAATTGGTTAACATACCCGAATTAATGTTCAATTTGACTCAATTCGAGTCTAGGGTTCTTGAGTAAATTTGGGGATTTTGCAATCAATGCTTTTAAACATTTTAAGGGAGCTTTATACCAGATCCAGGCTGCTAGCTCAACCAGTTTTCACTCTACATTGCGAACCGGAGGTCTGGGGTTCGAACCCAGCCTCCATCATTTTCTTTTTAAAGGCAATTTTATATGTTTTTTAAATTTCAGAAACAGTATTAATATAATATTAAATTTAAATATTTGGTTAATACAAATGTTTCGGAAATTATTTATTAAGGTTAAAAAAAAACTTACGATCTTAAATATAATCCTTTCTTTTATAAAAAAAATAACAAAGGATATAAAGCATTATTAATTCGTTTATGTAATTTAAATACTACAAAACTATTATGGTTTAAATTTAGACTATTTCAAAACATTGTAAGTTTTTACATGTTAAATAACTAAGTTATTCAATTAGTTATTTAAATAATTATATAAATAATTAATTATTCTTCAAATTATTTAACCATGTTATAGTTAATAAATCGATCCTTAAACTTTCAATTAAATTATTAAAACTTATAAAACAATATAATTTCCTATTACACTTTATCCTTAATTTTTAAGTTTTGCATTATATGACCTTTATAATAAATCATATGAAAGTTCAAGCCTTATAAAATGATTTTAGACAATGTTAAGGTCATATTCAATTATGCACCTTTATTAATTGTAATTTTAAATAATTATTCATTTCTTTTCACACATTATACTCAATTTTTTATTAAATTAGATTGTTGATCATTTATTATCGTTCTCAATTATAATTTATTTGTACCATCTTTATTAAACCAAAACGTAAACGATTCATTATTTTATTTAATTATTTAAACCCCCAAATTTCAATCGAAACCCTAGTTCACGTTTATTCATTAACCTTACCTTTAAACTTAACCTTGGAATACATATACGTTTAGGCACCTTGTAAGAGAAATCGTTGGAGCCTCGTTTACTGTCTTATCATCATTTTTTATTTATTTCAAGTGAGTATTTCCATACCCCTTTTTGCTTATTTTCACACTTTGGGGTGAAACATGTTAACTTATTATCATTGCACTTGTAAACTCATTTGAGACTTGTAAACTTTATGGCAATTCATCATGTGGAGTTGTGGTTAGTTGAACTTTTGTGGTTACCATGTTATGGCGTTATATGTACAATCATTAACTATTGCTAGCCCAGCGAAGTCATAGATCTATGGGTAAGACAAGCCTGCTTGGTTGATCCAAGTACACTTAGCTGATCGTATATACTTTTAACGTTTGAGACTTGTAAAACTTTGTCGAGGTTTGATTGTTGCATTGTTCATAACATCCCTAATCACTTTTATTCACTAACTTATGACTTGAGTTGCCATCTTTTATATAATCTATGTATTAAAAACTATGGAATGCTCACCAACATTTTTATGTTGGCCTTTTACTTTTAACATGTTTCAGGAATACCTCCAGTATGTGTTCTACTCTTTGAAGCTTATTACATCTAGGATTGGACCTAGAGATCAAATGGATGATCATGTTATTTGTAGAATTTGTACATGATGTATTCTTTGTTGAAACTTTTGCTTGTAATGTTACTAATGAAACTTATGAATAATATATTTGGAATTAATAAATAGCGTTATGTGGCTGTGAACAATCGTAACCCTCACATCTCGACGTTTCCGCCGTCAAGGTTGGGGTGTGACAGATTGGTATCAGAGCCTATAACTATAGGGATTTAGGTTATTAGAAATGGTGACCTAGACTATAGTTGCATGAACCTCATAGAAAGATCCTTATACCTTTGTGCTTACATGTTGTTTGCATGCTACATAATGTTATGCCTTTTGTGCAACTTGATGCCTTAGCATAGGTGCCTTGTGAATGCTTAAACTTAGTTACTTGTCTCCCTAAACTTAACTTTGACTCTTTGACCCTCCCCGACAAATGAACTTCCTAAACTTATTCTCAACGACATGTGGAATCTACACTTATCGTCGTGGGTTCAATTCCTTAGACTCTATGTCTAATCTATGTAAATCTAATCAAGGTTTTGGTTTCATAAACCAAAGAAATTTGTGTAACACATAGACACCTGTATTCTGGATTTCCTGGCAAAAGGCCTTCGGGCTAAGGCAAGCATATCGTATAAATCTCATTATGAGACCAGTTATGCTTACCTGGGGATTTCTGGGATGAGTGATAAACTATGGTCAACATACACAAGTCTCTATGGCAAATGGGTCAATTTACCTTGATGTGTCAACGATTCCAAATGGTAATGCGTTACCAAATGGAACCATCCTCTTTGTATCTTAAAAATCCTTGATTTTCTTGAACTGGTTTATCACCAAAGTTTCAATATCTTCTCATTTTTAACATATATAATGTTTCTGTTAATATTGAACCCATTCTACATTTCAACTCCTACATTTAAACATCGCTAGACGTTAGGCGTTTCATGTATCTATTTCTATACCTTGACCAACGCGTGCATGACTCTTAATATATCCAAAGATATTGGGAATCTAAACCGAGTGGCCCTTAAAAGTTTAAACCGTTACTTATTGTTCTCAAGTCTTCTTAAGGATGTGTCCCATAACTAAGAACATGAAATGCTGTAGGTGGAATTTCTACATCTCGGGATATTTTGTCTAGGCAAAGTGTAAATGGTGATTTGACTCGATCATTGAATCCATTTACATGACTTAAAACCTTTGAGATGAGTGATCGCTTATAAGTACGCATGTCTTTAATAAGGTTATGGCTGATCTCATATCTTGAGAAGTCCATGTATTCCCTTCGATTGTGAATCGAATGTTCACATCTCCTTATGATGTCGAATCATTCTTGTCTTTGATTTTGCCTTCCTGATTTAAATTATTCAAGATTTGAACACCATCATAACAAATTCTGCTATCTCAAACTTTGATCTTAAGCTTGTAAGCATGATTTTTTCTTTTGTTACATTGATGTAACTTGAATTTTTTTTTCTTCGAATTTCTAATTGATATTCTTTTTCTTTTCGCTGTTATGTCAAACTTCATACCGTTTGCACCATGGGAGATGCAAGAGTTTGTAAGCCAACCTATAACTAAGAACATTTGTATCTCCTAAATGATTCTAACTCATCAAAACAAGGGTGATTCCTTTACTTTGATGATTCTCTATTCGTTTCGATAAATGGTTTCCAATCGCGTGTTTTATGAAATTTCATCCTTTGGATTGGGGTGATTACCTTATCTTGAGGATTGACTTCAATTATTTTCTTTGGAATAACATTTCACAAATGACATGATCTCACCAAAATAGGATTGAAACCCGTACTTTGGTGACAAATGTCAATCTTCGATTGTTTTCTTGCTATTATGAAATTCAATCATCAAGATAGGCATGAATTCCATACCTTGATCGTAATATCATCTTTATGAATTGTATTTGCTCAAATGAGACGACTTTATCAAAGTAGGAGTGAATTCTGGATTTTGATGAAGAAGTTCATCTGGTTATATTTTGTTTTTGTAAAACTTCACCGTTAAGATAGGAGTGATGTCCCTTACCTTAATGGTGAGTTACCTAGTTTTATTTCTGTAGATCCTCATAATGAGTTGGGATCGAGCTTTTTGATTGGTAAGTTAGAGGTCATACCTTGAGAAGACACCATCAAGTTAGGAGTGAAAACCACACCTTGATGACTATTCTCATTTCTTGATCTTCAACTTACCAAGTTTGTAATCAAGTGACGAGAAACATGTACTAACTTGCAGGGCGAAACAATGTTAGTGTTTCGACCTATCAAGCCAAAGCATGATCTCTGAACTTGAAAGGAGACCCGATTGCTCTAGGTTGATGTTGATTCCAAGCTTGGAGCATTTAAATTCTTAAATTGATTACTTTCCCTTTATCCTTATGTTTTGATTTGATCTAGCTATATGGAACCATTTATTTCTTAATTATCAATTTTCATTCCGAGTTATCATCGAAACCTATTTGCATGAAGATGACACTCCTAAAACAATCTTTCGTACAAGATAAAGTTATTATAAATTTATGCCATGCCTTTCTGGTTATAGCAATGTACGGTTGTGTTCATGAGTTTTGGTGAACCGCGTGTGTAAGCCGTACTTGGAAAGCTATTTGTGATTGCCTTTATCGTCGATATTTAGTATTATTTAAATTCCAATCCGATCATGAACGATGTCTTTGTTTAACTCTTTATCCCATTTCTCTTAATGACCCTTGAAAATCTTTCTAAATATCTTTTCCTTAAAACTACACTTATCCCGAAAGCCTATTACAATGATGCTTTTATTCTAAATTGAATCCTTAATCATAACAAACACGATTCTCGTATCAATGTTAAACTAATGAAACTTTGAAAACCTTAAATAGTAAACAAGAAATTGATCATCTAAGAGCCTTGTTAAGGTTATTTCTTGAAAAACTATTACGAATCCCATATCCCATCCAAAAGCATCCCGAACTTATCTTCAAGCCTCGTATCACACTAATACTCAATGTGTCCCTCATGACAAAACTTCCCAATTGTCTTGAACTGTTAAAATACAAACGTTTATCAACTAAAAACTCTAGATTAATAACCTGGTGCTTCACTCATGACAAAAACCTTCCTAATCGTCTTGAATCATCTAAAATACAAAAACGTATTAATTAGAATTCTAAATTTATAATCTTGATCCTTTTGCCAGGAAACACATGAAATCAAGAATTATGAAATTTAACAAATTTAAACATATCAAAATATCATAATTAAACTCAATGAATTTAAACGCTCCAAGTGTCACTTGCAAATGTGACAAGAAATCCAAATCTTCTCATATCTTTGAAATTAGTCCCCTTGTGATTAAATTTCGGGACGAAATTTCTTAAAGTGGGGGAGACTGTAACATCTGCTTTTTTTTTAAATAAAATATAGACCCGAACCCGTTTGTTTGTTATATAAATCAAACATATCATTTAAACTACTTATTTCATTTTGGTGGTTTTAAAACAATAATATGTTATTTAACTAACTTTGTGAAATTTGTGATTTAAATTTACATTTAATCTTCCATTTAGTAAGTTTATAAACTTATGAGATTTTACATATATTATTGAAGAAGTTATAATTATTATAAAATAATATGAGACTTTAAAATTCCTATGGGATTTATGAAGATAAATAAATATATAAAGGTTATTTTCTTTTAACCACTTTAACAAGTTAATAATTAATATTTAACAAGATTTATAATTTTTGTATATATATTCTTTTAAAATAAATAAATGGTGTAATCATTTAAAATTTGGGTTATATAAAGTATAGGGTTGAAAATGTAAATATTAAAACTTTGTTTTTTTTAAGTTTTGGCATAAAATAATAACAATATAAAACCTAAGGGGCTGAATGTGTAAAATTACAAAAAAACCCAACCCCTTTCCCCTTTATCCCCGTCGACCACCGGCGGAGCTCCGGCAACCTCAAAATCATCGAAAAACCTTCGCAATTAGACACCAAATCGTTTAAGATAATCCTTGAAACTGTTTCGAACCTAAATACATCATAATTTCGTTTAAAACATCGGTTACAAATGTCATTCGACCGAATAACCGAAATCCTTTTAATCTCATAGCCGTTTGAACATTAAAACACAATAATAATCTAATTAACTCAACATAAACAATAATCTAGCTATCGTTGATCGAATACAACCTTCCATTTCATCTGAAACAAATGCAAACCTCGAATTCTGTCATCATCTTCATTCGCGACCTGTAGCCTAACCGTGATCCATGCTAGGAGCTTTATTAAACCAAATTGGAAGAGGGCTTTTGCTTAACACCGACTCTAAGTTAAATCTGCAAGATTAATTGGATTATCACCAATGTTTGGATCTCAAACCAGCTTCGCTTTAGTCGCGGCTATCCTTATCATCATTCTCATCAATTCGAACTCATTAACGTAAGTTCCGCACATCATTGTTCTCGGTTTAACATGGGGAAATAAAGCCCTAATGTTAATTTGGTTAACATACCCGAATTAATGTTCAATTTGACTCAATTCGAGTCTAGGGTTCTTGAGTAAATTTGGGGATTTTGCAATCAATGCTTTTAAACATTTTAAGGGAGCTTTATACCAGATCCAGGCTGCTAGCTCAACCAGTTTTCACTCTACATTGCGAACCGGAGGTCTGGGGTTCGAACCCAGCCTCCATCATTTTCTTTTTAAAGGCAATTTTATATGTTTTTTAAATTTCAGAAACAGTATTAATATAATATTAAATTTAAATATTTGGTTAATACAAAATGTTTCGGAAATTATTTATTAAGGTTAAAAAAAAAACTTACGATCTTAAATATAATCCTTTCTTTTATAAAAAAAATAACAAAGGATATAAAGCATTATTAATTCGTTTATGTAATTTAAATACTACAAAACTATTATGGTTTAAATTTAGACTATTTCAAAACATTGGAAGTTTTTACATGTTAAATAACTAAGTTATTCAATTAGTTAGTTAAATAATTATATAAATAATTAATTATTCTTCAAATTATTTAACCATGTTATAGTTAATAAATCGATCCTTAAACTTTCAATTAAATTATTAAAACTTATAAAACAATATAATTTCCTATTACACTTTATCCTTAATTTTTAAGTTTTGCATTATATGACCTTTATAATAAATCATATGAAAGTTCAAGCCTTATAAAATGAGTTTAGACAATGTTAAGGTCATATTCAATTATGCACCTTTATTAATTGTAATTTTAAATAATTATTCATTTCTTTTCACACATTATACTCAATTTTTTATTAAATTAGATTGTTGATCATTTATTATCGTTCTCAATTATAATTTATTTGTACCATCTTTATTAAACCAAAACGTAAACGATTCATTATTTTATTTAATTATTTAAACCCCCAATTTCAATCGAAACCCTAGTTCACGTTTATTCATTAACCTTACCTTAAACTTAACCTTGGAATACATATACGTTTAGGCACCTTGTAAGAGAAATCGTTGGAGCCTCGTTTACTGTCTTATCATCATTTTTTATTTATTTCAAGTGAGTATTTCCATACCCCTTTTTGCTTATTTTCACACTTTGGGGTGAAACATGTTAACTTATTATCATTGCACTTGTAAACTCATTTGAGACTTGTAAACTTTATGGCAATTCATCATGTGGAGTTGTGGTTAGTTGAACTTTTGTGGTTACCATGTTATGGCGTTATATGTACAATCATTAACTATTGCTAGCCCAGCGAAGTCATAGATCTATGGGTAAAACAAGCCTGCTTGGTTGATCCAAGTACACTTAGCTGATCGTATATACTTTTAACGTTTGAGACTTGTAAAACTTTGTCGAGATTTGATTGTTGCATTGTTCATAACATCCCTAATCACTTTTATTCACTAACTTATGACTTGAGTTGCCATCTTTTATATAATCTATGTATTAAAAACTATGGAATGCTCACCAACATTTTTATGTTGACCTTTTACTTTTAACATGTTTCAGGAATACTTCCAGTATGTGTTCTACTCTTTGAAGCTTATTACATCTAGAATTGGACCTAGAGATCAAATGGATGATCATGTTATTTGTAGCATTTGTACATGATGTATTCTTTGTTGAAACTTTTGCTTGTAATGTTACTAATGAAACTTATGAATAATATATTTGGAATTAATAAATAGCGTTATGTGGCTGTGAACAATCGTAACCCTCACATCTCGACGTTTCCGCCGTCAAGGTTGGGGTGTGACAAAATATAATTAAGTTTTATATATAACTATAAAATATATATATATATATATATATATTATATATATATATATATATATATATATATATATATATATATATATATATCATATATAAATTACTTATATTTAACTACATATATAAATATAATTAAAATATAGTTAAATCCAGTCCAACCGGTCCGACCATCAAACCAATAAAACGTCCGAATCGACGTCCGATCCGGTTCTGAAAACATTGGTTACGAGAAATGCTATGACAAGGGAATAAGATCCTAATTTATTACAGATATTATATCAAATATTGTATTACATTCATATTTCTAACAAACAAAAGTATTCGAAATTTGAAAAATATCACATGCATATTATTATTATCTTTATACTAATAAATAAAAATAAATTCGGACACTTGTCACCATTTTAGACCATCTAATACTTGGTTTTCCCGCTTCTCTCCTTTTAATTATAAATGCTATGATAGTTATTTACTAATAAAAACCATCAAGAATTAAAATTTCAAATATGTTAACTTTAAGACATAAATTTTTATATTATAAACAATGTAACAGTAAATTTATTTAGCACGTGTACTAAACGAGATTGTAACCTAGTTATCAATATAAGATAAAAAGTCAAAATATAATACTTCTAATAATGTCAAAGCCTTAATTAAGTTGGAACTTAAACACATATATTTTTTATTAAATAAATATTCACATGCGTAAATACTCGATTTTAACATAGTTGGGTAAACGATAAAACGAATTATATAATCTTATCCTATCTTATCTTATCTTATCTTATCTTACTACTCTAATAAAATGGTAGATGGTGGTGCCACGTGTTAGCACCATAATCATTCTCACTAATTTTTTCGCATCTTCTCCTATTAAATAATTATCTTAATTAGTAATAAAATTATTTAAATACATTTTAATATTTAATAAATTAAGAAAGAAATCTATTTATTAAGATTATTTTTAAATAAATTGATATTTTTAATAAGTCAATTTTTTTAAAACAAAAAGTAATCAAATTGAGAGTTGTAATAAAAAAATTAAAAATGACATTTTTATATAGTTATTTTAGAATAAAATGTTTATTTTAATTTTTTTTAATAATTTGATATCAATGTTTATTATTTATAGTAAATTATGATACGTATTTATTCAAAGTATAGCCGGCTATAGGATATTGTATAAGTATCTCATGTTCTTGTATCTTTCGAATATACTTTTGTAACACTTGTAATAGAACATAGAGAAGGCAATATACTGCATTCTTGAAAATCAAACACTTGTGTTCTTTGTGTTCTGTCTCATATATTACTTGTGTTTTTAGTGTCACCACTTGGTTAATCCAGTTTACTGTTTGATCTAAGTTTAGTTTATCTCCTCTTTGTGTTGTTGTGTTGTAACTCTTCACCCTTCAACGATCCTGCATTTGGTATCAAAGCTTTCCAGGCTCTTGATATAAGATCTCACCATCTTTAGATCCCTCATACACACAAATACTAAACTTTTCAAATGGCAGCCATTTCCAAAACTGATATGGAAACTGGAACCATGAACAAGTCCCTACTGATCACTCTTGATGAGTTTGACACCTGGTGTTTAAGAATGGAAGGTCTCATCAGGTCTCTTGATTTAAGAATGTGGGAGTCTATTGAGAATGGACCTTTCATACCCAGCACACCTTCTGCTACTGGTGCTGGTATGATCCCCAAAGATGTGGCTAACTACTCTGATGAAGATAGGAAGAGAGTAGAGATAGACAGAAAAGCCATGACAGCTATTTAAACTGCCCTTCCAAACTCTGTGTACAAAGGTTTCAAGAAGTGCAAAACAGCCAAGCAGTTGTGGGATGCACTGAAACTGATGTATGAGGGTTCTTCTGAAGCCAAGGAGAACAAGAAGGATCTCCTGAAGTAGCAGTTTGAAAACTTCACCTTCAAAACAGATGAAACCATGACTCAGCAGTATTTCAGGTATGTTGAGATTGTGGATACCCTAGTGGATGGAGGAGTTTCTCTTGAAAACAGAGACATTGTAAGGAAGTTCATGTCCTCACTTCCTAGGCAGTGGACACACTACTGTGTGGTGATCAAGAGAACTGAAAATCTCAAAAATCTTACTCTGACAGAGTTATATGGGATTCTCAATGGATACCAGATGGAGATGAACATGCAAGGTTCATCTGGAAACTCCAACAATCAAATGGGTTTAGCCCTACATGTGGTTGAAAGGGATAGCATAGAACCCAAACATCATCTCTTATGCTACCCTGACAACTCACCCTAGGGTCCTTTCATCACCTTCCCAGAGACACCAAAGGAGAACTACACTCAAGGAAGCCCATTCCAAGAGACAAGCTCTTCTCAACTTTTGTGTCTTCTGATGAAAGCTGTGGAAACTCTCTTTTCACTCTTGAAGACCTAGACTGTATCCATCCAGATGATCTGGAATACATGGAAATAGTCCAGCAGATGGCTCTTCTCACTCAGAGCCAAGAAGTTCTACAAGAGGACTGGAAGGAAGTTTCCAAGCAATGCAACCAGTGGAAAGTTTGGACTGGACAAAGGCAAAGTCAAGTGTTACAACTGCAACCTGATGAGCCACTTTGCCAGAGAGTGTAAGGCACCTAGAACAAATGGTGGCCAAACACAATCCAGACCAAAGTACATTGATAAAGCTCTCCATAATGAGAAGTCAAAGCAGCAAGCTGTTGTTGCTGTTGAAGAAGGAGGCTTTGACTGGAGCTTTCAGGTTGAAGATGCCTTTCCAAACCAAGCACTAATGGCAGATCATGATGAAGCCAAGGTATTAGAACATCTCTGTACTTCTGAATGCAATGCTAAAGTTAACAGGTATAGGTCCTATAACTTGGAACTGAGATCTGATATTGAGTCCTTAAACATTTCAAAATCTAATTTTAGAAAGTCTGAAAATGATTATAAGTTGAAAATAGAGGACTTAGAGAAAACCATTTCAGTTCTAAAACATGAACACACAGATTTTAGGACTCAAATTAAAGATCTCATAACCAAGTTAACTGAGTGCTAGGATGAGCTTGTGATCAGCAAAGCCAGGGCAGAAAAGAGTGTTCTTGAAGAAGAGACCTTGAAGAACATGATATCCTCATCCCTGCACAACAAAGTGTGCTATCAAAACAGACTGGGACTGGGATCCAATGAGATAGCTCCTCCACACACAATATTGTCAGTAAGATCTCCTAGGTGTGAAACTTGTGAAGATGAGCTTCCTCTCATAGATCCTATGAATGAGGAGGATGAAGAAGAAATAGTGAAGAATCCCTCTACAAAGAGTGAAGAGGAGGATTTCAAGAAGGGCCATTATCCTTCTAAGGAGAAAGTGAAGACTGTGATGACCAAGTCCATGAGAAAGAACTTGATCAGAAGGAGCAAAAGAAAGGCAAGGAAGGCTCAAGAGATCAAGGCTACTTTCAAATCTAAGAAACAAGTTTTTATTTCTGCAGGGTTTAATGTAACATCTCGTTTTCATTTAACTAAAAGTTAACTTCGTACTCTTACAAGGGTTATTATTGTTAATTTTGAAACTCATGTGTTGTTGTGCTTATTCATTATTGTCTTTAGGTTAAAATAAATATTAAATAAAAATAATCATGTTAATATAAAAAAAAGTAATAATATAATAAATATAATCATAATAATAATATTTGTAATAATAATTGAATAATATAATAACTATAATAATGTTACTAATGATAATAAAAAATAAATGGTATAGTTATTAAATTTAACAATGTTTATACTTTAAGTAGTTAAAGATTAGGGGGTCTTAATGTCAATTTATAAACTTTATATTGAAGTTTCTGCTTAAAATAAAAAGAAACTTAATGTTGAGGGACCAAATGTTTAATTAATCAAAACTCTTTTCTCTCTCCCCGATTTTCCGGCCGCGGCCGGCGAAGCTCCGGCGCGGCGCCGGCAACAACCAAAAGCCATTAAAACGCATAAAATGAACCCCAAAACGCTCCTAACCGGTCGTGGAGTCGATTCGAACTTAATCACGAACTAAATTGTGTTAAAACATCGGTTACCAACCTTAAACGATCGTATAACCGATACCTTTAATTCCATAGCCGTTCGGGCATTAAATCTCTAATAATAATCCGATTAAATGAACCTACACAATCATCTACCTTTTCCTAATAGATTACAACAGTCAATTTCACCTGAAACACACACAATCATTGAGTTCGATCACCACAAACACCGAGACCTGCAACCAACGGGTTCATCACCTCCGAGCTTCAATTGTTGAAATTAACATAGGGCTTTGAGTCAAGACCAACTCTCGTAGCTTCCCACAAGTTTAATTTGATTATCGTTGAGGTTTGCCTATCCATCAAGACTCCCACGTCCGCAACGTCTCTTCGGGTGTTCAAACACCAATTCAATAACAATTCGGGTAATTAACACCATCTGTATACTCGATTCACATGGGCAAGCAAAGCCCTATGATTGATTTCATTATCAATATCAATTCGATGTTCGATTGGAATCAAATCGATTCTAGGGTCTTATGAAATTGGGGTTTTGCTTATATGGGTTTTTAATGTTTTAAAACCAAGATCTACCGCGGCTGGATGCCTTGGTTCACTGGTTAAACACTCTCATCACCACTTAGAGGTCCCGGGTTCGAACTCGGGCACCCTCAAACATTTTTTTAAGGCTTTTCAGCCCTTAAATAAATTATAGAAAATTTTTAATAAATATAAAAAGGGTTTTTGTAAACTCTAAATATTTTTCAAAGACATCAAAATATTTTCTATAATTTTTCTAAAGTTAATTAATTAATTTTTTTTATATATAAAGAATTTTAACAAAGGATGTTCTTGGTTAATTTCTATTAAAATGGACTTTGAATGATAAATTAATAAATTATTATTGGTCCAAATATTACTATTAAGTTATTATCGTTAAAATCTTGATTATTTCAAATATTTATTCAAGTTTATATTTAAACTTCACTAGCTATTACGATGAGCTAATGTTATTTTTTTAATAATTTACACAAATGGTATATTTCTTTGTACATTTTTTTTGACGATACAAAGATCCCCAAACTCCACTCGAAATTTTAACTCTCGTTAAATCAATAATTCAATTATTAAACTTAAATATTGTAATTACATATGTTTAGGTGCCTTGTGACGTTCATCTTGGAACGACGTTGCTATTCTTAAATAATCTCCATTATATACATATTATCATGTGAGTTTTCCTTGCCCCATTTTATTTTATTTCACACTACTTTGGGGTGAAACATGATTATCTATACATTGTACACTTATTAACGTTTGAGACTTATGTTTGTAATGACTTTTGAAACTTATAATTTTAATAATTACACTTAAATATAGCGTTATGTGGCTGTGAACAATCTTAACCCTCACATCCCGACGATTCCGCCGTCAAGGTTGGGGTGTGACATTTAAAGTGGTAGGGACTGAAGACATCAACCAAAACTCTGTTAAGAGTTCTGGTTCTTGCTCAACTCATCTCAGCAGCAGGAAGAAGACTGATCTGTTGTGTACCACTGCTGCATAGCCTGGTCCATCAAACTCCAAGCACAATTCTCAGCCCAAGAGGACTGTCTCAGCATCGGCAAATATGAAGGTGGAGAAGGGAAGTGACCAAAGACAGTCTTACTCTCAAGATAAGGCTCTTGTGAAGAAGAAGATGAATTGTGTTATGTGTGAAGCACCACTCACATTGCAAACGATTGTCCCTTCAATCCTAAAGGTACTGTCCATATGGCCAAAAAAAAGGATTCAAAGAGTTCCAAGCAGATTCAAGCTTCGGAAGGAAAACAAGTTTCCTTCGGAAGTTCCGAATCTAACAAGAAGGGAAGTGGAAAATTCTCTTTGGAAGAATATTTGGTCTCGGAAGAAAGGAGTTCTTCCGAAGCACTGAAGTCTACTGCAGTGTTTGCAGAATCTTCTGAAGGTTCAGTCATCAAAACTTCTGAAGCTCCAAAAGCTTCTAAAGTTTTGAAGGTCAAGTCCAAGACTCCAAAGGTGGTGTGGACGTCTAAGAAAGACCAAGTGACTGAAATTTCTCCATCAAAAAACAGCTCAAGATCCTCTTAGTACAACCATAGAATCTATTACTGTTAAATTACCTTCTGCAAGTGAGCCCAATACAAGCAAGGCTTGGGTTTCCAGATGTAACTAATCATTCTCTCTTGTGCAGGGACAGCTGAAGACAGACAGAAATGTCTGGATCATAGACAGTGGCTGCTCTAGGCACATGACTGGTAATAGGTCACTACTCCAGAACTTTGAAAGGATTGATGGAGGACCTGTTGCTTTTGGAGGAGATGAAGGTGGTTACATTTCTGGTAGGGGCAAGGTCACAAATGGTAAGCTCAGCATAGAAAAGGTAAACTTTGTAAAAGAGCTTGGATACAATCTTCTAAGTGTATCTTAATTTTGTGATCAGAGTCATAACATGCTCTTTACTGAGCATGAGTGCATTGTTCTTAAGCCTGGTGTGGTCATTCCTCATGAGCATATCCTGCTTAGAGCCCCCAGGAAAGGAAACATGTACAAGATGGATTTGCAAGAAACCTCTCCCTCTGGAGAAGTTTCATGCTTTCTGTCTAAAGCCAATAGTGACGAGTCTTTCCTATGGAATAAAAGAATGTTCCATGTAAACTTTAAGAACATGAATAAGTTAATTAAGCATGACTTGGTAACTGGAATGCCAAAGAAAGAGTTTACAAGTGATGACCATTGTGTTGCATGCCTGAAAGGGAAGCAACATAAGGTATCTCACAAGCCTAAGGAAAAGAACTCAATCACTACTCCCTTACACTTGTTATATATGGATCTCTTTGGCCCCACCGGTGTAATTAGTTTAGGAAGGACCTTATACTGTCTAGTGATCACAGATGACTTTACAAGATTCACTTGGGTTTTCTTCCTTAGAACTAAGGATGAGACTCCTGAGATTCTGAAGAATTTCATCTTAAAGATTGAGAATCAATCTGATCACAAGGTCAATATCATAAGATGTGATCAAGGAACCAAATTTAAGAACCATATCCTTGACACATTCTGTGATGAAAAGGGTATTACAAGACAATTTAGTGCTCCCAGGACTCCTCAGCAAAACGGTGTTGCTGAGAGGAGAAACAGGACACTGATTGAAGCTGCAAGAACCATGTTGTCTGACTCTAAACTGCCCATCACCTTCTGGGCAGAGGCAGTCAACACTGCCTGCTATGTGCAGAACAGAGTTTTAGTAGTTAAGACTCATGGCAAGACTCCTTATGAACTTTGGCACAAGAGAAGACCTTTCATTGGTTTTCTCAGGTCATTTGGATGTCCTTGCACCATCTTGAATACCAAAGATCAAATTGCCAAGTTTGCTGAGAAATCAGATGATGGACACTTTATTGGATACTCTTCCCAAGCTAAGGCTTATAGAGTATACAATCTCAGAACTAGAATTGTTGAGGAGTCAGCCAATGTGACTTTCGATGAACACACACTTTGTGTTACCGGTTCTGGTCCGGATTGGCTGTTTGATCTTGATTTGGTTACCAACTGTTTTAACAAATCTTGTGAGAATGTTTCAGGATCTGCAGAAAATTTGAATACAGATGATCCTGATCCAAGATTTGAGCTAGGAAGATCTTCAAGACACATATCTTCACCTCCAGTTGGAACCACTTCTGCAAATGAGGTTTCTATCAGCCCTACAATGACAAATTCAGCTGATTCATCTGGTATGCCTTCAAATTCCAGCTCAGAGGCTTTACAACCAGATAAGAACACCTCAACTGTAGAAGACAACAATGGTGATGGTGACAGTGACCAAGAATTTCTTGATGCCACTAACCACACTGTGGATGAGAACATCAATGATGTCACACACTGCTTGGATCAAGTTTCACTTAAAAAGTATGTTGATATGGTGGGAGAAACATCTTTGCCAGATCTAAATTTCTCAAATTAGATCTTTCTCAACAACTTGCTGTGATCCCTCAGCTTAGGATCCACAAGTCTCACCCTACCACAAACATCATTGGAGATGTTATCTCAGGGGTAAAGACAAGAGGACAAACCCATGAAGAAAATGTTTGTCTTCACTCTTGTTTTCTATCCCAGATAGAGCCAAAGAAAGTTGATGAAGCTCTAAAGGATGGAAGTTGGGTTGAAGCTATGCAACAAGAGCTGCTTCAATTCAAAAGGCAGAAAGTTTGGAACCTTGTCCTCTTCCTTCTGGGAAGACTACCATTGGAACCAAATGGGTGTTTAGGAACACGAAAGATGATAGAGGCATCATCATCAAGAAAAAAGCTAGACTGGTTGTTCAAGGATACACACAAGAAGAAGGGATTGACTACACTGATGTCTTTGCTCTAGTGGCAAGATTAGAAGCTGTTAGGATATTCCTGGCATTTGCTGCATCCAAGAACTTTAAGGTTTTTCAACTTGATGTGAAGTGTGCCTTTTTGTATGGAGTGATAGATGAAGAGGTTTATGTCAAACAGCCACCTGGTTTTGTAGATCCTGATCATCCTGATCATGTCTGCAAGCTTGACAAAGCTCTCTATGGGCTGCATCAGGCACCCAGGAAGTGGTATGAGACACTGTCTGAGTATCTCTGTAAACATAGATACAGGAGGGGTACTATAGATGGAACTCTCTTCATCAAAAGACAAGGAAAAGACATACTGCTAGTTCAGGTATATGTGGATAACATCATCTTTGGTTCAACTAATCCAAAGCTCTGCAAAGACTTTGAGAAGCTGATGAAAGACAGATTTAAAATGAGTGCCATGGGGGAACTCAATTTCTTTCTGGAAATTCAAGTGAAGCAAGTTGAAGATGGCATCTTCATAAGTCAGTCAAAGTATGTTCAGGACATACTCAAGAGGTTTAATATGACTGACTGTAATATTGCTAAGACACCCATAGCCAGAAACCACTCTCTTGGTCCAGATCTTGAGGGGGAGTGTGTAGATGAGCATTTATATAGGGCTATGATTGGGTCTCTTATGTATCTTACTGCTAGCAGGCCTGATATCATGTTTGCTACATGTATTGTGCAAGATATCAAGCCAACCCTAAGATGTCTCACCTTATCACTGTCAAGAAGATTCTAAGATACCTCAAAGGTGCATCAACACTTGGCCTATGGTATCCCAAGAATTCTGACTTTAATCTGTATGCCTATACAGATAGTGATTATGGTGGTTGCAACATGACTGCAAAGTCTACATCTGGGGGATGTCAATTTCTTGGTGGAAGGGTTATCTCATGGCATACAAGAAACAATCATGCGTCTCTCATTAACTGCTGAAGTTGAATACATTGCTGCTGCAAGCTGTTGTGCTCAAGTACTTTGGATTCAAAATCAGATGCTGGACTATGGGTTAAATTTCAAGGAGACTCCCATTCACATAGACAACAACAGTGCTATCTCAATCACAGAAAACCCTGTGCAGCACTCAAGGACAAAGCACATTATATCAGGTATCATTTAATAAGAGATAACTATGAAAATGGATTAATTAAACTAGTCAAGATTCACACAGATGAACAATATGCTGATCTGTTTACAAAGGCTTTTGATGAACATAGATTTAAATATCTTATATCAGCTATTGGGATGATAAACCTTGAGTAAGCTTTTCTTAAAACTGATTCTTATTATTCCTTAAAATATGTGTGTCCTAAGTTGTCTAGTTCATCACTTTCATAAGCTCATGTTTTCTTTGGATGAAAATTTCTTTTTGAAGACTTTCCTTAGATTTTTTAAAAATTTCTGATACTTCGGAAGTTTGTTTTTAACTTCGGAAGTAAATCATGCCTTCAAATTAAATAACTTTCTAAGAAGTTTACCTTTGGAAGAGTTTTCAAATTTATCTTCCGAAGCTTAAATATTGGTCTCAGACACTTACTAAATTTTAAGGACTATTTACTTCGAAGCAAAATTAACTCTCGGAAGCTTTGTATGTTTACACACAAAGCACTCAAGCTTTAATTTTTCTTCCGAAGCAAAATTTTCAAATCTCTCAGGAAATTATTCCGAAGTCATTTTAGCTTCGGAAGCTTTTTAATTAAAACTTCCGAAGATAATTAACCTTCGGAAGCTTTTTGACTTCCAAGAAAACTACTTTTTGAGCAAAAAGTAAACTACTTTTTTAGAGGTGGGACCGACTCCGGATTTCAAAGTTTATCCTCTTTTATTAAACTTTATCTGAAATCCCTCTCACATATAAACCCAACGGTTTCCTCATCTTTCTATCATCTGTTCTTCCTCCAAACCTAAAAACCCAAATTCTCTCTGAAATTTATTTCTTTCTTCTTCTTCATCCTTAAGCTACTTCAAAATGGCCAACTTTGCTCACAGAAATGATCCCAACTTTACCATGCAGCTACACAGACAACACAATCAAGTTGCTCTGTTATGCTCTGAGAATGATCCTCATTTCTCAGAGGTTTGTCGTTTCTTGTCTCTGTCGAACTACTTCACCTCCCTCACCATTGATCCTCCACTCTATGAGGATCAGTTGCTTGAATTCTGGAAGACCTGCCAAGAGGCCATTATGGATGGGGAGAAGGCACTGTTTTCCATAGTGTAGGGGAGAACAATCTTCATCACTTCGGCCATCATCAACAGACATCTTCAGCTGGATGATGAAGAAGGTGAGGTGTTCTTTCCAAAGGAAGCTGTTAATAATTCCTTTGAGCAGATGGGGTATGAGGGAGATTTCTCTGTAAAGACCTCAGTACAAGAAAGGTCTCATCCCAATGGAGATTTCTGCTCCATGCGGTCATCCACAGCTTATCAAACAAGCATGGTGGATGGGACAAGATTCGTGAAGATCTCTCCTTCATAGTCCATGGAATGGTTCAAGGGGTCAAATTCAGGTACTCTCAGTTTGTTTATATAATTTGCTTGCTAATTTAGACTCCTTAGAATATTACATGTTTCCTAGATATGTCCAGTACATTCTTAACTATGAACTGGGCTCACAGTTAAAGGAAACAGGTAACATTCTTAAATTGGGACGGATGAAGCCCGACATCTTTAAAATATTGAGAAAGTCCACTGTTGGATTCTCTGGGGTAGAAACAGCCCTAGTCCCAAAAATTTTAGAGCTTATTGCTCAAGGTGACAACCTAGCAGCACAAGCTAGTGTTGAACCCACACCTGCTACTTCCCAACCACCCACACAGCCTCAAATATCCATCACCTACCAAAGAAAATACAAACGAACCCCTGCTCAGACTATTTAGTCTATGGAGGTCCCCATACACTTACCCATACAGGAAGAAGTGGACACTGGAGCTCCCATTTCTCCTGAGGAGCAGACCACTCCCATCTCTTCAAGAATCAGTGCTGAGGTTCCTCATGCTCAGCCTGATGAGCTCATTAGTCTACTGCCTTAAGCCATCACTCTGAGTCTTAACACTCAAATGATCAACCTTCAGGGGACAGTTACCATCCCCAGCCTATAGATCTTAACCAACCCATTCCAACCTTGACTTCTATACTGATGAAGATATAGGTTTCAGTGAGTATAATGAATCTCTCTCTTTCCCTCTACTCAAAAAGAGATGAGTACTACTGAATCTCCTACATCTATCCCATATAGTCACCTACTACTGAGGTGGACACTACTGAACATGTTCAGGATGTCTATATGAAAGGCTCTCACTTCTGAAAGTGATTACATCATTAAGACCTCAACCATGGCAACTCAGCCCACTGATATCTAAACTGAGACTGACAGTGAACAGAGGAAATCCAGTAGCCAAAAACTTAGAACTGGTCATGAGAGAAAGGACTCTGGTCCAATCTTCTCCACCCCCAGTGATTCTTCTGATGAAGATGAGGGGGATCTAAGACTAAAAGTGCAAAAACTGTCTAAAACATGCACTTACCTAGTCTCAAAGGTCAGTCATGTTGAATCTCAGGTGACTACCTTACAAAACAGAATCAATGATCAGCAACTTGAGATTTCATATCTTAAGGAAAAACTAGCTAGGAGACCCTTAAGGAGAGGTCAACCAGGAACACAAGAACCTGTGGATGTGATTGACCTATCCTCCAGCTCACCTATGCAAGTGGGTGATGCTACCAAAAAGGGGGAGAAAGTCATTCCGGCCATAGAACCTGGGAGTTCCTCCGAGAGAATGGACATTAAGGACTCACCATCCTCACTTGCAACTGTGCATTCTCAGCACCTCCTCTAGTTCACATTGATGTGGACTACACAGACTCCTTCATACAGAGTCTGTTTGAGGATGGGATACCAGGGCTATGTCACCTTTATCATCCTTCAATCACATTATTGGGTGGAGGTATGACAACAACAGGAAAGCCCTCATTATCATAAGAGTTCAAGGACAGCAAGAAGTCTTTAATTTTCAGAACTTGGACTACTATGAAGGTCTGGATCTAGTCAACATGCCACTTGTCAACCCAAGCCAATCAAGACAAGCTGACAGACTGGCTAGAAGAATCCAAGACAGGATCATTGCAAAGTTCAGTCTAAGAAGAACACTAAGGCAATCAGGTAATGTCATCGGTCAACTGGATGTTGAGGCAACCCTAAGACTAGCTTCATAGGGGAAACCTTGACTGAAGGCCCAGTAACAGAACCTGAGAGCCCTGTCTCATCATCTCCAACTGCTGCAGAGATCCATATTCCTTCTGAGACACCTGCTGGTGAAGGTGCTTCTCAACCTCTCTCTGGCCTGAGCTCAGATACTACAACGAGCAATGAAGGCCAAAGCTCTCTCCACCCTGAGTCACAAAGGTCTGAGAGTGACAAAGGGAAAAGAAAGATGACATCTGAGGAGATTGAGGAGGAGGAGAGAGAGAGGAAAAGGAGGCTAAGGGGAGAAAGTTCCTCTACTGAGTCTCCAAGACTCATGGAGTCTGCAATCAGGGCTGCCCCCAGACCAGATACTCAGAATGATGAGTTAAGGGCAGTTAGGATCAACTATCTGCATACTAGGAACTATGACATAGATAATGTCATTTCTCTCCCCTTGGATGAATTGAATGAACTGGTTGATCTGGAAAGGTCAAGAGAGAAGAAGGAGGCAGAAGATGCAGAACTCCTGGTACAAGTCAAAGAAGAAAGAAGAAGAAAAAGACTGTACAAGGATATTCCTACCCTCTCCCCCGTTCAGGAAAGTCCTGCACAAGAAGATGTGGTTCAACAAGAGCCTCAGGTAGACAAAGAAGAAGAAAGGATCAAGATGATCAACTACTTGAGTGCCACAGGCTTCTATTAGGTAGATGCACTCCTTCCCTTACCTTATGACTATGTTGAGTTTGAGTACTTAAAACAACTTGAGCTTGAGTTAGTCAAGGAAAGAAAGACAACAAAGAAGAAGCTGAGGGAAGAAGCTGCAAAGTCAAGAGCCATCATCCAAAAGAGCATGAAGAAGTCTGCTAATAGGCAGAGGATGATGAGCTTCTTGAAGCTATATGGATTCTCTAAAAGGAGACTTGGACCCATGTCTCTATCCACTATGGATGAGCATATCAGGGTAATCAAGCAGAAGATTAAGAGTGGAGAGCTTACTGACTTACACTCCACTCCAAGTCAGGCCCCACCTGAAGTGGAGGTTAAGGTTGAACAAATAGACACAACATAACCTGGACCTCTTGCTAATGCTAAGCAAGCTTCATCTTCTGATCCATAGCAGGGTCAACCTCCTTTTCAATCTGAACCTGAGAGAGAGGAAGTCCTAACTGAGAAAGACAGTGAAGATCAATCTGGTGCTGCAGGCCAGTCTTCTTAGTTAAAATTTGGAAAGAGAAGGAAAAGGATGGCTTCTAAACCAAAGTCTAAGAAGAAGAAGAAGCCGGAATCCCCTTCTGAACCTCAGGATGAATCAGAACAGCCTGAGGATGTGTAACCAGAGGAAGCTCAATCAACTCCAACTTCAGTAGCTCCTCTAGCATCAGAAAGATCCATCTTGTCTTGGACATAAACAAATCCAGAAAGGTGGCATGTTGTTAGAGATCAAGGCATTGAAGACATCTATACATGGCAAGATATGTTTCAGTTTCCTCTGCATGATCTCTTTAATATGAGAAGACACTTTGACAGCCTGAAGTGTAACATCTCGTATTTTTGTTAATTAAAAGTTAACCTCGTTTATTCTTATAGGGTTCATTGTTGTATTTATAAAACTTATGAATTATGCAAGCTTATTTCTTTATTTGTCTTTAATTATACAAAAGTGATAATAAAGCTAAAAATTGTAATAATAATAATAATAATATTAATAATATTAATAGTATTAAAATAGTAATAATAATAATAATAATAATATTGTTAGTAATAATAAAAAAATTTATAGTTACTAAACTTAACAAAGTTTTTAAAACTTAAGTAATTAAAGTTTATGGGGGGCGGGGGTTTAATGCCAATTTAGAAACTTTAATATTAAAGTTTGTACATAAAATGTTAACTATTAAAACCATAGGGACCAAACATGTAAATTTCAAAACTCAAACCCCCTTCTCCTATTACTCCCGTTTTTTCGGCCACAACTCCGGCCACCCTCCGGCCGGAGTCCGGTGGCCCTAAAACCTCATTTTTCCTTCGAATTGAAACCCCCAAAATCATGGAAACCGATTGGAAACTTGAATCGAACCTGAAGATGTCACTTAAATGCCTTTATCAACTGGTTACAAACTCCAATCAAATGTATAACCGAAACCTTAAACCACACAACCATTCGAGCCTTAATCACCAATAATAAGTCAATTAATTCAACACTAATGAATGTCTATCTACCTTTAATCGAATACAATCATCAATTTCATCTGAAATAAACATAAACGTCTCGTTCGATTCTCTTGTTTGTCACTACCTGCAACTTACTTGAACACTACCTTCGGGACTTCAGAACTTGAGATTGTTTGAGGGCTTTGATTCGTGTACGTTTCGCGAAGCTCCACACGAAGTTAATTGGATTATGATCATCAATTGACCAACAATCGAGCTCTACGTGGTCGCGACTTGTTCTTAAACCGTTCTTATCAATCAAATCTTCGATCCGGGTAATTTAACTTATGTGCATACTCGAAAATACATGGGGAATCAAAGCCCTATGTTTATTTCTGAAAATGCTATCAAATCGAACTCCAATTTGATCGAAGGAAGCTCTAGGGTTCATGTAAATCGGGGGAAATCGTTTAAGGATTGCTTTTAAGACTTAAAATCGGGTTTAAATCGCGGCTGGAAGCCTTGGTTCATTGGTCAACAAGATGCATTCCATCCATGAGGTCCCGGGTTCGAACCCGGGAACCCTCATACCATTTTTTTAAAAGGTTTTAGCCTTTAAAATGGCTATATAAAATTTCTAAAAAATTATAAAAATTGGTTTTACAAATTTTGTTTATTTTAGAAATTATCTAGTTATTTTCTGTTAATTTATTTTTTTAATCTCCTTAATAAATTTGTTTTATATGAAATGTTACTAGAAAATGTTATAATTAGCTATTTTCATAAAAAACAAACTTTAAATGGTTGAAATCACTAAATTATTATTTGGCTTATATGTTATCTTAATTTTAGATTAATTATGTTGATAATAAAATTTAATTTACATTTGATGATTAAATCATTATAAGGGTAATTTAAAAGGATTAATTAAGTTTTCTTCGTTGTATCAAAATATATGTTTATGCGGTCGACAAATAACCTTATTTATAAAAACCCCAAATTCATATTGGAACCCTAGTTCTCGTTATATCGTTAACCTTATTATTGACCTAAATCTTATGATATAAATATAGGTGCCTTGTGACGTTCATCTTGGAACGACGTTTATTATTGATCTTATTAATCTTCATAATATACTTATTTTACCATGTGAGTTTTCCTTTTCCCTTTTTACATTTTTCACACTATTTTGGGGTGAAACATGATACTTATACATTGTACACTTATAAACGTTTGAGACTTGTAAAGCACTTGCAATTCATCTTTATATTTTGTCATG
Source organism: Flaveria trinervia (assembly GCA_025506515.1). NCBI lineage: Eukaryota > Viridiplantae > Streptophyta > Magnoliopsida > Asterales > Asteraceae > Flaveria > Flaveria trinervia. Next base: position 61,305,528 of record CM046457.1, read on the forward strand.
GTTTTTGTGTGTTGTAAGTGATTATACGAGATACATAGTTTGTTTATAATCATTAACTATTGCTAGCCTAGCGACGTCTTAGATCTTTGGGCCTGACAAGCCTATTTGGTGCTAAAGTCGATGTATTGCCGACTCCAGATGACGTATGCTTGTTCATCATGGGAACCAAATACACTTAGCCAATCTATATACTTGTAATCAAGTCGAGGTTTGGTTGTAACGATATGTGTTCTATAACCTTACTAACTTATGACCTATGACATGAATTGCTACTTGTAACTTTATCATATTATGTATAAAAACCTTGGAACTCACCAACTATTTATAGTTGACCTTTTATTTTTATCATGTTTCAGGAAATCTCCAAGTTTAAAGTGGACTTTTGAAACTTGTAATAAAACTAGGACTTGGACCTAGTTTAATAAATAAAAAGTTATGTTATGTTTTGATTTATGTTTGAACTTATTTCACGTTTGAGACTTATGTTTGTATTTCCTTTTGAAACTTATAATTTTAATATTTACATTTAATTATAGCGTTATTTGGTTGTGAACAATCTTAACCCTCACATCTCGACATTTTCGCCGTCAAGGTTGGGGTGTGACATGAAGGATCCTGATCATCTTATGAAGAAAGGAATGGTGATCATCCTAATGAGGACTGTTAATATCTGAAGTTTTCTAAATGTTTTGGTAGCATCAGCCTAGGGGAGTTTGTAGAGATTAATGAAGAGGCTGATGCAACCTAAACATCTTTAGTCTTTCCTGCATGCTGCACAAGTGCATTGAAGTGAATGCTTCGGAAGTTTCACATGTGCAACAGAAATACTCTAAGTGTGAAATCTTCCGAAGCCAGACCAACATCTTCGAAGCCAAGATGAGTCTTCCGAAGCTTCAAGTTCATGAAGAAAGATTTCTTCCGAAGACTTTTAGTAACATGCTTTATCTAATGTACTGTTCCATAAAGTTGGACACCTTTCCGCTGCAACTCTACAAGTCACCAACTAACATGGTTTGGTGAAAAGGTCCATGCTTTTGGTAACTATACATTGAGGTCTTGAGTCTGTAACTTTCTACTTTATGTACTTTATTCTTTTTGTAATAGATAAGGATGTGAGCTATGGCATGTCATAGTCACTAGTCAAAAGGCAATCTGCCTTTTGACTCTACAATTGATTTTGTGTGTGTCTAGTCAATTGTATCCGGCTGGATTTCAAAGTATAGCCGGCTGTAGGATGTTGTATAAGTATCTCATGTTCTTGTATCTTTCGAATATGCTTTTGTAACACTTGTAATAGAACATAGAGAAGGTAATATACTGCATTCTTGAAAACCAAACACTTGTGTTCTTTGTGTTCTGTCTCATATATTACTTGTGGTTTTAGTGTCACCACTTGGTTAATCCAGTTTACTGTTTGATCTAAGTTTACTTTATCTCCTTTTTGTGTTGTTGTGTTGTAACTCTTCACCCTTCAACGATCCTACAGAGGGGAGGTGGGGCGGCGGTGGGGGAGGTGGGGGAGGTGAGAAGATGTTAGAATATTTCAAAAGTCATAGGTTCATATTTTTTCCATGCAAACCTCAGGAAGACGTTTTTTAATGAAACGTCTTCCAAAAAACAAACACTCTGTGCACTCAAAACATCTTCTCGCATCTGCGTGCGCGTAAATAAATAGATGAAAAATGAGGTTTTGGTAAAAAAAACAAAGAGCAAGTAGAATGTATTTGTGTGTACACACATTTTAATTGGAAAAAATAGGTGTGTTTCGGTTACCATTTGAAAATTATATGAATCATTATTGTAGTTGGTTTAGTAGCCAGGAAAAGATAGAGAAATGGAATATAATGGTGGCTGTGGGAGGTAATATATTTGTAATTGGAAATTTTTTAAACTTAACTTATCTGATTATAATACTTAAAAATCGGTCAAATAAAGGTACTTTTATTTATATTTAAAATTTTAAATTAAATGTAATACTCAAGTATAATTTGATCATTTACACGCAGTTAGCGGAAAAGTTAATGGTCTATTCAAATTGTTTTACATTTTGTCAAACCTATGGATCGATCTGGTAGTTTTTCATGTAATTATATATATTACTAGTTATCAACTTATTTTTACATTATGAGTTGTATATAGTCATTAGTGGGTTGTAATCACATTTCAATTTTTTTATAGTTTTCTTACTTTTAAGTTTTAACCAAATATTTTTACATTTTTACAACTTAATCATTACATATTTTCACTTTGGTTCCTTATACTTTTTATTTTTACAAAACTTTCGTTTTATGTTTTAGTTTAAATTTTACAAGTTAGCACGTCACAACGTGTGCATATGATTTAACATTTTTACGCATGTTTTTTTCTCATTAATGGCCCTTTTACAATGTGTGAGTATTTGATCGACTTAGTTATTGTTTTAATATTTTACGTTTCATGTAAGAGGTTTAACGTTTTTACGTTTCCTTTTCGTTTGGTTTTAATTTTCATGTTTTAATTTATTTTTTAATATGAGTTTTTTCAGTATTGATGGTAGTTGTTTATGGTGTGAAATTAATGTTACTTGTCTTGATTTTACGTATCGTCACAACGCTGAAGACTTAACTCTAGTTAACTTTAGAAGAAAAAAAAAGCAAAAAATGATAGAGTGGTGGAAAAACAAATAAGTTAATATAGGACATAAGAAGTTTTTAAAATAATAATAAAAAAATCAAGTGAAACAACATGTATACAGGAGAGAAAAGAAGAAAAAAATCAAAATGGGAGGCTGCATAACATATGCACCATATGCATGAATTCTTTACTATTTTGTCTTTTGTAAGTATGATAACAATACTGTAATTCAATGTTTATACAACTCCCCCCAAATTCTACATACCCAAAGCGAAGGAGACAAGAACCCCCACTATGTTACATACCATCTTTTCATTTACATGTATTTTATCTTCAAATCATTCAATAATAAGATATACTTTGAAATTATCTTGTTTTATAGCTCATAATACTTTACATTTTCGTTTACTTGATGAAGTCTTCTCTTTGAATTGTGAGGACTGCCCTGAAGATCATCGTTTTCTGGGCTCCAAAGGTGCGTTTTTTCTTCAGATTTAAGCTTCCATTGATGATTTTGATCATAATCTTTGAAATTCCCAAGTGGGTTTTGTGGGTATTGTTCGATTGTTTCTGTAAATTCTTGTTAGTTTATGTAATGATGAGTATGAATGTTGGGTATGATGGGTTCAGAGTTCAGACCCACAATTTTAGGGTTTTACTTGATTAATTGTTTGATTGGGTTGTTGATTTCTCTTTTTTTAGATCGATTAACTGATTATCTGTTTGATTGATTGGATTTGTGGACTCTAATTGCTATTGATGGCAAGTTTAATGACTGTTTTGAGAGGTAAAAAGTGTTTCCAAACAGGGGAAATGTGTTTGATTGATTAAAAATTTGATTTTTTAAAATTTTTTTTACTGTTTTTGGGAGCTTTTCATAATGTCCTATTTGGGAGATGAAAGCAAGTTCTTTGAAGTGATTCCATCAAAAGCTACTCGTTTTCGGTTTCTTAAATGTCTGTTAGAGCATTTTGAGACTCAAAAAGCAAGGTCTAGTTAGTATAACTCGATTTTGATTATAAATGTCTATAATCAAGGGAGAAAAATCATGAAATGATCATTTTCATGGGTGTGTTATACGTATACAGCATATCGCATACCAATTCATGTATGTATTGTTATCCGAATATATGATAAAGATATTTAGAGTTTAGGTGAGTAAAAGTAGATTCGCGTATCTTGTGGCTATATGCACGAAATTGTTTTGACATGGTCATAGAGCTATAACTACTAAGAAAAATGGCTACTTTCGTGATTTCCTTTAATCAAGAAATATTACATAAACTGATGAAAACTTGAATCATCTTTTTCTGCTGTCAGTCCTGTACTTTCATGAAGAACATATGTAGTCGAGATTCATTTGCTAACTTTTGAAGTTGTCTTAGAAGACAGGAAAGCTTTATGATCTCAGCATACAAAGATAATATCCTGATATGTTTGCTATGTTTATATGAATTGATAGTGAACAAGGGTAACAAGTGTAGGCATATTTCTCTCATACTGATCAAGGGTTAAACAATGGTTTTCATTTCAAAATGTTTTTCTGCTGGAGCTATACAAGAAGCAGGGCCGCCCCTATCAATCGAAAACTTCTATACTGCGAATTCAAATTTCGATTCCACTACTCAAAGGGAGTATATCCCAAATCTTAATGTGAGATCAAGCAACCTCAGGGTATTCTCTCTTGTTGATCTAAACGAAGCTACTAATTACTTCGATGAGTCTTCCAAGATTGGTGAAGGTGGATTTGGGAGCGTATATATGGGCGTTGTTAAGAGGTTAGAACCTCCGTTTGATGATATTCGTGTGGCTGTGAAGCGAGGTAGAAGAGGACATACGGTCAGTGTCCCTTAAACTTTGCTTAAATAGAAAGACAAATGTCTATACTGTTACCAAAGTTTCATACTTGTTCAACTATTAACCACTCAAGATTCTACCTTGTTTTATCATCAGTTCAAGATATGTTATCTGGTTGCAGTCAATTTATGAAAAAAATCATCCCAATGAGAAAATTATTCAAGAAAAATATACATTTGAAGATTGTGGTCTTTTGGGTGATAGGGATACAGGCAGTGGGAGACTGAAGTGAATATTCTTGGGGAGGTTAGACATCATAACCTCGTGAGGCTAATCGGCTACTGTAAGGATGAACATGAAAACGACAATAACTGGCTTCTGGTGTACGAATACATGCCCAATAGAAGCGTAGATGATCACTTATCGCCTCACTCACGCACCCCTCTCTCGTGGGGCAGGAGGCTGAAGATAGCCCTAGATGCTGCTATCGGTTTAACATATTTACACCAGGGAATGGGAGCGGGCCGCCAGGTGTTTAGATAATAGATACATACTGTCACTATAAGGTTTTCTTTGTTTGATATTTTCTTGAAATAACATAATATGAGTTAAAGTTGCATACTTGATGCATTGCAGATAATATTTAGAGATTTCAAACCGTCTAATGTTCTTTTGGATGAGAACTGGAACGCGAAGCTTTCAGACTTTGGATTTGCCAGGGAAATTCCTCAAGATGGACGGACACATGTCTCGACAGCGGTATGTTTTTCTTGTTTTCATCAAACTTATCACTTTCTTTTTCCAATGAGAGATAGTGTATGTATGACAAAAGATAATGTTAGTTTTCTCGAATTATACAGTTGTTTTAATGTCATGAAAACATATGTTCAGGTAGTAGGAACAAAGGGATACGCTGATCCTGAATACATACAAACCGGGCGTCTAACATTCAAGAATGACATATGGAGTTATGGCGTCTTTCTTGAGGATCTGGTTACTGGTCGACGCCCAAATTTCCGACAGAACTCAGAGAATAATCCTGAATGCATGGGGATGAAATGCTACAATGCATTTGCTCGAAAGTCAAAACTAGTCGTTGACCCGACGCTTGGACGCAATTATTCTGAATGGTCAGTGCAAAAGATATGTTCAATTGCTAAAAAGTGTAAGAGCAAGAACCTGAAGAAGAGGCCGACGATGAGTGAGGCACTACAGATGGTGAGAGATGTTATAGCGTTGGAAAATCAGCAAGCGTTGGAAAATCAGCAAGCGTTGGAAAATCAGCAAGCGTTAAACGGTGGTCGCATTAAAGACAGTGTATGCTGTTGGTAATGTTTATGATTGAAAAGTTTGTTTTAAAGATGTTGTGTATATGTTAGTTGCAGCATATGATCATGATAAGGTTGTGACATTCTATTTATAGAAAGTGAGTGTTATAAAGGCATGTTCTTGTTTTAGCATTTGAAGAGAGTGTGTAGTAGTTACTTGTGTGCATTTGACTCCTTGAGAGCCCTTTTAATATTAAATGTATTGTTTTGTTTACGTTAAATTTTATTCTTTTAATACTTTGTATCCGTTATGTAAAAGTATGGAGATTAATTGACTGATTTAATAAAAATAATATGTTCAATAGTACAAATAACAAGGGTGGGGTATGTTTAACGCAACACATTAAATGAGAACAAAGTAAAAGTGGATACATGAAATCAGTGCTATATGAATAATTTTTGTATAATGACTATTAATGTATAACATACTAAGAAGATATTTATTTTTATGAATTTTCTCTTTATCCCTCTCGGTTAGTTGATCTTCCATCTTGGATCAAGACTATCAAGTATGTAATCTTTCCTCTAAGAATTACTACTAGAATAAGGATTCATAAAAACATTAAAAGTGAACAAAAATATAAAAATCCAGAATATGAAATTATGAATATCCAAAAGCTATAATTGTTTAAAAAAGTACTTGTATAGCTATTTTGTTTCGAAATTTCAGTTAGTTAGTAAAATGATTACTTTGTCTTTACTATTCAAATATAAATAAATACTAACTCTTTTACTTAAAGAAAGTTATAAATAATAATATACAAAACACCCCCACAATGCGAAATCTCTCAAGCAACCACCAGTAACCACAACGCGACAATCATTCTTATACCATCAATTGCACACACGCATAGCAAAATTTTAAGTTTATTTGATGGTAGAAGCAAAAGAACCTAATCCGGTTGAGTATGGTAGTCATGATTTCTTGAAAATTAAACAAGAACGCAATGTGGGTTTAAATAAAGAGTGATGTGTCACAGAAGTGGTAATGAAAATTTAAGAAGAACCAATGTTAATCTATTTGAAATTACATAAGATGATCTTCACAATATTCATAGAGTATTCAAGATAACACTAATTACAACACCTATAATTAAATTGTCGTCTTTAGTTTCCCTAAACATTGTTTTGAGGCCTTTAATCTACATTCGTGCTCTATCTTTCTTTTAAGAGGCTTTGTTTATAAGCTATTGTGGTATCATGCTTCGAGTGTGTCATGGAGTTGGTAAAAATTGTATGTTTTCCTTTCAAAACACAAACATTAATTAGAAAATTAGTAGATAATATGTGTTTTTTTCTAACAACAAATATTTTTACTTTTAAATATCATTTAATATCGCACTTACAAATATTTAAACTCACCCCTGTTTTCCTTTTTTTTTGAACGGCTTCACCCCTGTTTTCCCTCATTATGTTACAAGGCCATAGCAAGATAATATATATATATATATAATATATATGTGTGTGTGTGTGTGTGTGTGTGTGTGTGTGTGACATATGATAATTTACTGTTATTTATTTCAACTCAAGTTTAATGTTAGGGGAAATGATTCATTATGTAACATAATGAGGGACAAAATGAATCTTCAACCTAAAAGATGAGGATTAATAGGAGTCACATATTTCCCAATATCCTTAATCACTTATTGCATGACAACACTAGTTAATGTATGGCTATGGACCAAGTCTTTTTTACTTTTTCTTTTGTTTTATACTTTATTTTATTTGAATATGTCTTAACCAGGTTTTAATATGTTTTACTTTTAGTTAACCACTTAAATAAAGTTATTATATGGTATCTTAGACATAAACATATAGCCCCTACTTTATATTCACTTTTATAATATTAAATAAATAAAAAGCATATTAAATCTAAGTTAACTTAGATATTGAAGGAACGATTAGAGGAGGTCATCTAAACCACTCTAACGATGTGTCAAGATGAAAATATGTTACATGTAACGTTATAGTGTTTTCTATACTTTTTTGTGGCTATATACCTCTTTTATATAGATTGTAAGATATACTCGAAAATAAGGACATTTTTTTTCCTGTCATTTGATCGAGGGTGAAATGGTTTTCGATTTTCATAAATGTTTTAGATTTTCTAATGAGCTAAAGCTAGAACTCATAATCTTTTAGTTATGGGTCACAACTCTTACCACTAGACACCAACCCATTACCCCATATATGTTTTATTTAGTTTTCAAAATTGATTTGCTATTTAAAAATACAATCTAAATTTACGGGTGCTAAATAACACACCCGATAGCGTAACCAGTTGTATCAATGACAAAATGTCCAAGCCACTGTTTTCGCGACCGGATCGGACCGACAGTCCGACCGGGGATCGGTCCGGTGGCCGGTCCGGTTCGCTACGATTCGGTTTTGAGGGGTTGAACCGGCCGGTTCTTCCCGAACCGGACCGGGAAACCGGACCGGTTTTTGATTTTTTTTGTTTTTGTTTTTAATGGGTAAAAACGGGGTGTTAACCCTAAATTAGTGTGTTTGATATACAAATATATTTAAGTTTCATATATAAATATAATATATATATATATATATATATATATAACTATTTAATATTTTTTAATCAACTCGTGTAATACACGGGGTTATACCCTTATTATTCAACACGGGAAACGAAAGTTTTAGAAATAATATAAATATTTTATCAATTAATCACAGTAACTATTTATACGTAATTTCAGTTATATCCTATATCAAAATAATGTTTTGCGTATCATTATTATTCATTAATAACTATTTAATATTTTCTAATCACCCGTGTAATACACGAGGTTATACCCTAGTTACTATATTTAACTACATATATAAATATAATTAAAATATAGTTAAATCTGGTCCGACCATCAAACCAGTGGGCGTCCGGTAAACCAGTAAGGCGTCCGGTTCGACGTCCGATCTGGTTCTGAAAACATTAGTGTAAGCTAACGAAAGAAGATTAAAGAAACAGATAAAAATGCACTAGGGCCACAATAACAAAAAAACAAACCTGTAATGCTACAAAAGATAACAAAAACATATAATATATACTCAAACCAACATTTTTCTGATTTTAAGTTTTAACCCAACATGTTAAGATTGCTAGGACCACCTAATGTGGTGGTCAAAATTAAAAATTGATAATAAGATAAAGTTGTTTGTAAAATAATATACGATAATATGTGACATGCTTAATAAGAGAGGTCATAAACTCGTGAAAGACATAATAAATGTTTGGGATCCGCATATTCTCTAATAGTAAAATAACAATGTGACATGCTTATAAGTTGTTTGTAAAATAATATAAGATAAAGTTATTCTCTTACAAAGTTTAGAGACTTCACATGCTTTATTCTCTAATAAATGTGAGAACAAAATAAGACCCACTCAACGCTTTGTGTGAACGACTAAACGTGTTCAATTTCATGTGAATACTAAATTTTTATCAAATAAATGACCGAAAGCGCTAATTCAACAAATATTAAATTAACAATTTTACAAAAGATGAAATCAATGGTTTTAAGGAGATATTCTGATAATAAAAAGTACGTGTATAAATGAGTAATATAAATAAATTAGAAGTTGTATAAAAGGAAAAAAGAAAAGACTAAGAAACTAACGAGACAAAAATATGTTTTAACATATATGAATTACAACCGCATAATCACATGACAACTTGAGTCCTTAGTTGACACATTAACAAGATGGATACAAATTTGAACATTAGATGCAATAAAACAATATTACAAAATACAAATCAAACACTTACACCAATTCACACCTAACATATGGGAAGTGGTTCACCATTCCACCCTTCAACACACTCCAACAATGGATCGATAATGAGGCCGTTCGACAAGGCGGTGAACACCTTGTCGAACTCCTCGCCCGGCGAGGTCCTTCTTCGCCGTCGGTACACTCCACCGAGCTCCTCGCGTACAAACCTGTACACGGGTAGGATCTACACGCCTTGATCCTGTTGGGAATTGACATTGTACCATCTCAAATGCGACTCTAACACTTTCGACTTCCTTAGGCAAAATGGCCTTTAGTTCATCTTCGAAGTAGCAATCTTTTGGAAGATTGAGGTGTTAGCGTTCTTTTCAGTTTCCCCGTTGTTCAACGCGTGATCAACGAGGACTTGTCGCAGCTTTTGCATCAATGGGTATGTGGCGAGACATGGGTCGTCAATGTAGGCGAAAGTGTACTCGCGGTCGACCACGCGAAGCAAGTCCTTTTCGCAAAATCTTGATGGTGGAGCTCGCCGTTGACGCCCATGGTTAAGACCTTTTTCGCCACTTGGCTTACGGTGTTCTTGACCGTTGATTTCATGTTCTCTTCCAAATGCCTCAAGTCGATCGATTGGCATAAAGCGACTAAGTAAGTCGATGACATGAGCTTTAAAATCTCCACTGCTTCGGCTGTTTTTCGGGCCGAATCAGCCTAAAGAGTTAACATCTTGGTTATGTTGTTCCGCACTTTGGACATGGTTTGTAACAGGATTTGCAAGAAACTGGAGCTCAGAACAATACGAAGCCATCGCAATCTCTCCCCCTTTGAACCCGTAATCCAAACTCGGGTTACGCCCACCCGAGAGATTCGAAGGCAACCCGTTGTTGTAGAAGTCATTTACAAGCTCGGAAAATTGTGCGAACATCAGTTTTCCAATCGCTGCGATAGCCAAACGTGTGTTATCCATAGAAACACCAATTGGGGTCCCTTGAAAGTTACCACCATGTAACGCTTTGTTCCTCGAGACGTCTATCAACGGGTTGTCATTAACCGAGTTGATCTCCCTTTCGATCATTTTGGTCGCGGATCGGATGACCTCGATCTGCGGCCCGAGCCATTGTGGCGACGTGCGGAGCGCGTAACGATCTTGTTTCGGTTTTTGTAACGGGTCCATCTCGTGCACCTTTTGTGCGGCTTTAACGTAGTCACTTCCATCTAAAATGTACTCCATGATGGCTGCAGCCTCTATTGACCCGGGTGATGCTTAAGTTTATGCGTCAAGTTGTCCGTAAACTCGGGTTTTCCTTGCATAACCTCCGCGAAAATAGCTGATAACACTTCGGATAATAACGCGAGTACTTAGCCTCAAACAACACCATCGAGGCCATCCCCGAACCACTGCGGTCCCGTTAACGAGTGCGAGGCCTTCGTTCGGCTGCAATTCAAAGAACCCGCCTTCGACTCCCGCTTGGGCGAACGCCTGTTGGGCATTGAGGGTTTCACCATCAGGGCCGACGGCTTTGGCGTTGGGGCGACCCGTGAGGAGGCCAGCGATGTAGGACAAGGGGACGAGGTCGCCCGACGCGGTGATGGTGCCGCGGAGGGGTAGGCAAGGGGTGATGTTGTTGTTGAGGAGTTTAGTGATGGCTTCTAAGATCTCGAACCGGATGCCGGAGTAGCCTTGGAGGAGGGTGTTGATTCTAACGAGCATGGCGGCCCTTGTGGCGGAGTGCGGTAGCGTGTGGGTTGATTCAGTGCCGTTGCCAAATATCCCGCATTCAGGAATCTGAAATTCGAATGTAGAATAAAATCAGATGGCAATAGATTGAAATTGACTTAAAACAGTATACAAACGGTTTTAACGTGCAAATTAGTTTATTTATTTAAGAAAGGTAAATTTAACTTTGTTTAATTTATAACGTATAACTAATATGTTAAATTGAAACTTTACTAGCGTTGATTATTACCGGTTGACAAAGTCACAAAATAAAGTATAGGTAATAAACATCCTCGTTTAAGTGACAGCCTTAGATAAGTTATTACTATATATTTAATATTTTAAAATAATATTTAGTTGAAGCCTTTACCTACCACGATGACTTCATATTCTATATCAAATTTATGACAACATGTAAATGTATATATATATTATCATGTGGTCACGTTGTTTACCTAAGATTTGAATCAAAACAACTTTGCTTAGTTTTCTATATATTATGATCTATGATCTATTTCAGATAGCACATATCTAATAAAAGATAGGATACACATACAACATATATATATATATATTATACATATATATATATTTGTAATTAATTATATCATCATTTGATTTGTTCAATAACTCATACTTTTAGTTTTTCAAACAATATACTAGTATATTTGTTTGACGGAGTAAATACTTATCATACAATCCTAATATGAAACTAATACTTCAAAACATGTAAACTTTAGTTTATCATAGCATAAATAATATTCTTACCTAATAAGCTCCTTTTGCAAGGCGCCACCTTGTTTGGTTCTCCTATGAGAAGTAGCCCCGAACCCGTGGTTACACCATAACTATCCGTCCCTTTATTCATGCTCTCCATCACCCAATCACTACTCGCCTTCACGCCGGCCCTAGCGGCCTCGGATAGCTCCACCTTGACGTCGTTGCCAGCGCCACCCGCCGCGATCCCCGCCACCTGAGCCACGGTCAACGTCTCTCCACCGAGCTTCACCACCGCTTCCGAAACTCCGCCACCATCCTCTTCAACTCATCGAGGTGGCTCCCCGCCATCGCCTCCGCCGCTACGCCCCAATTCAATGGGTCCTTGATGCAAAACTCGTTAACATGGTTACCGTTGTTCTCCATTGTTGTGGATAATTGATTACAAGTGATTATGATAGTGAATAACGTGTTGATGATCACAATTCACACAATAGATTCAATTCACACTAAATATTATGTTTGTGTGAATTGAAGGTGTGATTGTTGAGGTGTTGGTGTTTAAGGTGGTGGTTATATATAGTGGTGGTGGTGGTGGGTGGGGTGGGGGTGGGAGTGGTAGGTAGGGGGAAAATAAATGAAAAAGAAAATTAAAAAAAGAAAGAAAATGGAAGGTGGTAGGTTGGTTTCATGATTTGATCTTGGCCGTTGGATTTAGTGAGGGTTAATGAAGGGTGTGGATTTGCTGATGTGGAACAAGTGGGTGTTAATATTCAATGCACTCAACTTAAAAGGGACTAATGGATTGGTAGTAGGTGAGCTTGCATTTTGTGTTATTGTTTTTTCTTTAAAAAAACACATGTATAGTCTTTTAAGTTTTAAACTCTTAATTATTATAAGAGAGGAGGGAGTGTAACGGGTATCAGGACGGGAGTGATTATGTGAAGTTTATTTAAGTAACACGATTTATCCTTCTTATGATGATAGCAGGATTTTCTGTACGTGATACAACTTGTTCAAGTCGATGAGAAGTTGTACACATACATGTAGAATGTGTTATATTTCTTGTATATTTATCAGAAAGGTTGTTTGGGATGCGAATGAGGGACATTTTTAATCTTGAATAAGAGTTAGTGATAATAAAAAAAATGATTTGATGTCTACATGTTTCAGCTAAGAAAATGTGTGCAAACAAACACGTCATGTTCACAAGTAACATCGTGAAATGCTGGATTTTAGGAAAGTGTTTTGGAGTACTAAAATTGTCCAAAGATTTTCAAGATAAGTGCTTTTTTAAAGTTTTGTGAACCATGTGTTTAGAGAGTTAGTCATTTCATCGACACACAGTAAGCATATCCGAAAGAGATCTGAGAATGTTTAGAAACATAAGTCTCATGTTTTGTAAACTTGGATTTTGGACACAAAGTATGTCATTTAGAACGTATATAATCTGAACAGACTAAAAAACTTAAAGTTTTGTTTAGTTTGAATCACAATCGATCTACTATTAATGATTTAGTTTATTAAATGGCTAGCATGAGGCATAGTCGATCAATGGTGGGACCTTTGATCAACCATAATCCTTAGCAACATAAAAACCAAGACACTATGTGTGCTATCAAGTTATTAATATACATTATACATAATAACAAGTAAACTAAAACTTCAAGAACCATATTGACAAAAAAATATCACAATTTGATCATATTCAAACATTTAAGAAAAATAAACTACTATAAACATAAACACATATAGAAACACAAAGTTGCATCATTATAGCATAGTTGCTTACAAGAAGCATATTAATGCAAGGTCTAGTATAATATCATGTAAAATGATTTTTGTTTTTATTAAACCTAACACATGCATAAAGTTGATTCAATTTAGCAGCCATTGCTTAAATTATTAAAAGATAGCCATTAGTACGTTTCTATGACCCCTATTTTGTAGTCATATTGTTTATTGATCCATTACTATATGCTATTGTGACAAACTTTTGAATTTTGACAATGTGTGATTTAAAGTCAAACTAAGACGGTGTTTGACTACAAGGTGTATGTCATACACTGATACAAGTTATTTGTTTTAAGTGGACTTTAAAGGAATTTACTTGTTAAATCTTTTTAATGGTTTTTAATTTATTTTTTAATTAATCTTACTTGTTTACTGTTTAAAAAGAGAAAACATGTATCACACGCTCGTATACATTGGGTCAAATGTCCATTGACACTTGTTAATTTAAAGAAATTATTTTCCCTATAAACGATTTCTTGAAAAAAAATATATTTTAAAAGTTGTCTATTGCTCCGTATATTTCTTTTATTTCTGTTTATAATAATTTGTAAAAAGTCAAAGAAGAAAACATAATATACAATATTGATGATTTCTCGCGTCTGTTTTTGATGTTGTCAGATACCACCACTCTTAGGTGACACCCACAATCGAACACCACCACTACTGATGTCGTACTTATATTTTTCTTATTAGCCAAGATTGTAGTCCCAATCTAACACTATAAATAAATGTCTTGGTCATTGTAATTCATCACCTTCAAAGTAATAAAAGTTTCTTAGTTGCGGTAAAGCTAGACCGAACCACCATAAACCTCGTGTTTTTTAGTTTTCATATTGTAATCATGATACCCAATAGCTTAGTGAGATAATACTAAAACTAAGATTTACTCATCAACTTAATTTTTTTAAATATTTTGTTTTCAAGAACAATGTGATGAAATTACTCGACAACATGTAATTAAGAACAACGTATTCGTGATTAACACTAAACAAACGATTTAGATCACATATAAACGTACTCACCAAAATGTAGAAACTCTTGTTTGACTACAAGAACCATATATGTATTACATCTGTATAAACTCGATGAAGATTAACATCTATACAATAAAATTAAACAATAAAAATAAGATATGAACTAATAAGCATATACCATTAGTCATTTAGCTCAATTATAGCATGGTCTATTGAATGATTTCACTACCCTAAGATGAGAGGTTCAAGTCTCGTAGTTAACTATGTAGTAGAATAGAAGCAAAGTTTTCTGTCGTGTGTTGTGCGACTAATAAAACTCTTGAATCTTTCTTAAAAATATACAATACGTAGATAATTTGTATTTTAAAATAAAAAGGTTGGCATCGGCATAGAATAATTACAATATCTAATTAAAGTCGCAGGGTAAAGTTGAAACCAAAACAAATAGTAAAATCGAAACAATAAAACTAAAAGTAAAACTGAAAACAAAATAATAAACATACCTCACATGACACTAGCGTAGAGCCAATGATGATGGGCAATGGGAGGAGAGTAATACAAGCAATGTTTTTTACGACCGCACTAGCTAGTCCAGTTCGTTATGATTTGGTTATAGGTGGTCGAACCGGCCGGTTCATCTATCATCACTAGTTGGACCGGTTTTTGTTTTATATTATTATTTATTTAATGGGTAAAACGAGGTGTTAAACATAAATTAGAGTTTGTTGAATATACAAATATAGTTAAATGTTATATATAACTATAAAATATATTTATAATCATATATAAATTACTTATATTAATTACATATATAAATATAGTTAAATCTGGTCTGACCGGTCCGACCACCAAACTAGTAAAACGTCCGTTTCGACGTCCGATCCGATTCTGAAAACATGGAATACAAGGCGTGAGTGGTAACTCGTTGGGTCCAATCGATGGGTGTGATGTTGATTTAGTGTAACCCACAGTTGACTAAATTAGATTGTTGGTGTACAAACTTACATAAAATAAATTTTATAATATGCTATTTATTATTTTCTGTCTTTTATATATTAATTCGACACTCGATGCCTAAACGATCTAAAAAAATTATGACCCTTCAAAAGTTTAGGATCTAAGTGTGACGTATTATTTAATTAGTGTTCTATTTCCTAGAAGCATGTTTTTACCCATGTAGAGTTCTAAGCAATATACAATCTCCAAGTATTATCTCTTTAAGAAATGGAATAAAATAACCGATTGAAGCATAATGATTATACGTATATAATGCATTATATGTCTCGTAATGGATCATATTATTCTAGCATTCCCCCGAAGTCGATGACCATTCATCATGACTACCTTGACACCAAAAAAGAGTTGATCCAATGCTTTATTTTTGTCCTAATCGATCCTAATCAACATTAAAAGTATATTGATATTTCCTCTATAACTAAACACTTTTGTTTGTAAACACTACAAACCTGATTTCATTCATAAGTCGATTTGATTCCCAATGAGTTGTAGTCTTAATAAGACTACTAATTCTTACTGTTGATATAGTATGATATAAATATAACATATCAATTCGTTATGTATGGACGATAAGATTTGATTGATAGAGGTTTAATTTTTATAGACTTATTGAAGAGTCCAATGTTAGATAAAAAGAATAATACTTTTTGCACATTTAAGTTGATATGAAGTCCCAAAATGCCATTTATAACAATATAATAAAACGTTAATTTCATAATAATCTAGCTCTTCTCTTTGATTACAACTCTTAGCGGTTAATCTTATTTTGTATCTTTCAGTTTTTAAGATACACTGATAAGGGGATACATAATCTAGACATTTAAAGAAAATATGATTTGTTATATACTTACTATATATAAATCTCTAACTAATCTCACACTAATCTCATTCCTTCATAGCAATATGTTGATTAGAAACATGGCAAAAACCAACGCTTTTGGCTTCCTAGAAAAGTAAACTCTTGGCTTCCAAATTCATGAACATTAATAAAAGTGTGCGTATAAACGAATGCAAATGAAGGCAAGCGAACACACACAAATATATTTATGAATATTAATAAACACAAAAAAGTTTTTTAGAACAAACAAATACAAACATCATAATTGATTTTATAACTAAATTACAAATATTATGTTATATCCATCAAAGATTAGTAAGTACTTAGATAACTATCTTAAACCTAACTTTTAAATGAACGCATACAGACGAACGTTAACGAACATATTATCGACCGTTCACAACATTAATGAATGAACGAAGCCTTTGTTCATGTTCATTCATTAAACTAAACGAACAAAAATTTCTTGTTCATGTTTATTCATTTATTAAACGAACGAACATAAACAATCTTTCCGCTGAACGATTCACGAACTTTTTGCTGAACGTTCAGTTCATCTTAGGAAGTTCAACTTTCTTCCTTTTAAGGTGCGTTGTGCTCTCTAAACTTGATTGGAGTCGGTATCGGTCTCAAATGTAAAGATAGTCGGGTTTCTCGAGACGATTGTTATCATAACTTGGTGAGGTTATTTGGCATTACTAGTAGCATGTTAGTTTTGAGATTTTGTAAAAGGTTAACATTAGATGGATGAATTGGCTACAAAACTCATTATTATTCTTGTAATTGTTTTTTCTCTTGTCTATGCTAGTTACTGGTCATGGAATAATTAAATTGTTCTTTGTCTTATGGTTCAAGGTGTGTTCAAACACTTTGTATAATATTCTTCCTCGTAAGCTTATTATTATTCATAAAAGTGATTTTCATTACTATAATTAAGTATCCGAATCAAGACATTTGGCTTATGATTACTTTAGGTCAACTAATCAGTTTCATACTAAAAGGCTTATAGTTTAGTTGTTTACCGATACCAAAATGTATGGTAAAAACATCTACCATCAAGCGGTTAAGAGTTCTAGTCTCGTAATAAACGTTTGTGTAGATTTAAAGTAGGTTCAAAGGGTGTGAGATGACCGTTCTAAAATGATCCATTAGTTTCATACCACTAGTAACGTAAATAATATTTGATAGTGTGTTTTGGTTCATAAATAACATAAAAATTTAAAATATTTTTACATATTTTCTCTTTCTAACAACATTAATACACATTTTCACAAGTCAAAAAGTCGTATTTTCCTTTCTTAAAACTTATTAATTACATATCTATTCATTTCATTAATAAAATTATTAAACATTAACTATTCTGACTTTTGTTTGGTAGTTGTACGTGGATTATTAGTGACTTTTGTTTTGAAATCAAGTTTTATATTTTTGTATTTGAAAATCTAATTTGGTTTGTTTTTATTTATGCAGAAGACTTGATCTTGAAAAAATATATAATTAATAGTATTAGAAATATAAATATGTAAAATTTCTTAGTAAAAATAAGAGTAAAATTATCATTCAATATAGTAATCTACTGAAATGGATTAAATAATATGTTTTGAGAAGAGAAAATATATAATTGTTTTTATGAACTGGTAAAATTTGTAAT
This sequence comes from Flaveria trinervia, assembly GCA_025506515.1. Classification (NCBI taxonomy): domain Eukaryota; kingdom Viridiplantae; phylum Streptophyta; class Magnoliopsida; order Asterales; family Asteraceae; genus Flaveria; species Flaveria trinervia. The sequence goes on from CM046457.1 coordinate 61,323,712, forward strand.
TAATAATTCTAAAAATAAAATATCTAAATGCCCAAAAAAGTTATTGTTTATCCCTTCGGACCCTTCCTTTAACCTAATTTTAAGGCATACTCATTTTTGACAAAATATTTCTTTTTTTTATATAGAAAAAGACAAAGAGAATATGAGTGAGTAGTATCAAGCTCCTTGATCTAAATAAAATTTGTTTAATAGGGGAGCAGGGGACATTCACATAAATGGATATGAACTCGAGTGGTTGGATAGTGTTGTATTCAAGTTACATTTAGCTCTCGATCGAATAACATACATTCAAGTATCTTATGGTTTGGTAGTTTCTTATTTAAGACATATATTAAGAGATTTTTAAGTTATTACTTAAAAATTTATATAAAATAAATTATAATCATCAAATTAAGGAAGAAAAAACAATTTGTAATGCTACAAGCCCACACGAGTTGGAGACCTTGTACCAGGCCTTCATTTCGATTTTACCTGGACCTGATTAACTCGCCCGCACTGGCCTCACTCGTGCTTGATTAAACCTGACCAAAGAAACATGTTACCCGAAAATTGATTAAGTTTATTGTTATTAGGTCAAGCTTCGGTTAGACTGTTAAACCTACAAAACCTAAATAACCTAAAACAATTAACCCAAAACACGAATACCTCACTCAACATGCTTTTTAATGGTATATATATTGTCTAATCCACGTTTTAGCTAGGATTTGAATTTTAATTGGCATCAAATAGGCATATTTTTGAAGTTGCAAATTTATTGTGTAAGTTAAGTCCGCTAATTCAATAAGATTGAAAACCAAACTCATGAAAATCTACATTTTAAGCCCATTGTTTAACACTTGATACTTGACCCAACAACTTGAAACCCTATTGTTATTAGGGTAGGATTTTGGTTAGACTTTCAAAAACACTCAAATAACTATACAGCTCGAAACCCGATCAACACCACTATACAAGCTTAAATTTAGCTCATATTAAGTATTACAAGCCGATGTATTGTGGCTCGTGAGCATGAGGTAAAGTTTGCTGAAACATTACAGGAAGAGTTATCAAGATTTTGAGAAATCTAAATCTTTATCAGCCCAACCCCTTATGTATAAAATGACAATTTCCTACATGACATTAAACTAACATGTTAAGATCATATATGTTATTCATGTCAAGTTATAACTAAACAATTTAACCTCATTAACTTGATAAAACTAGAACCTGTAAATATAAATAACTACAGTTTATAAGTATAATTCGTCAATTCGTTCAACTTTTTACAACAAATCAATCTGAGCATTTATAATACTTCAACCCATTTTAATCTGTCCAAGTCACTAGACTATACAAGTTGTGTTTGTGTCATAAACTCATATGGTCTTAACTCTGTCCGAATTCCAGTTATATAATATATGTACAGTTTGAGTTTATTAATTTCGACAATTCAATTACAACATTTAAAATAAATTTATTATTTTTCTTAGAGTTGTGGGCTTGTCTGCTACACATTTTTGTCTCTTGCATGGAGTGATTAATATCGATGGATGTGGCTTTTACACAGCCCATCATTTGCTTCCAAGATTTTTATTTGGGGAAAATATCTTCCATTAGATTATTATTATTATTATCACGGTATATCCTGAACATGTGTTAATATCCAAACTATGATTCATCCACTTTGAGTTGAGTTGCTTGGTTTATAAACAAACTGATTGCAAGTGAGTTTTCTTACACAAACAAAATTTAAGTAATGAGTAATTCAAACTAGAAATGAGATCTCTAACATACCAGCATCAAAATGTTGAAACTGAATTTGAAAAGGAGGGGGTACCGTATGCCTTTTCGTAACGATTTTTTGATAGTTTAGTGATTTGGTACCGCTTTGGTGTTCACTTAGACAAATGAGATGTTCACGAAACTACTTTGAGAGAAACTCAATACCAAAACCTTTCCTCGGTCGGTATCAATATTAGAAATACGCAAAATTAAGTATTGGCAATCCAATACCAATTACCAATACTGTTTTGTTCGGTCGATACGGGTTAAATACAAAAATAAACCCATATAACATCAGTATGATACCAGTACTTGATGCACAACACTCGACTCTCGTTTAAAAACCCTACCTTCATAAACTCAAACCCTAAAATGTTTTCTAAAGTGTTTTGAATCTTTTGAAGATCTATTGATGATTGATGAGATAAGATCCAAACGGGTCGGGTCGGATCGGGTTTGACCCATATCTCCATCGTCACCACTCTATAAAACCCATATCCTAAACCCCTAACACACCCCTCATCCCCTTAGCAAAAACCTTATCCTCTGCTCCACCTTCATCACACCCATGGCTTCCTCTGCAACATCTCTTCAATTTCCAACCCTTGTATCCTCCAAAACCCTATCTTCAATCACCAAAACCCCAACACCCACTTCGATTTACATCTCACCTTCACCCCTGAAGCCATTTCCGAAGCTCTGTTCTTCCATCAAGCTCTTTGAACCCACATCGTCGTCTCGAATTGTTCGAAATGTCGCTGTGTCGTCGGGTTTGGAGCTCGATGAGGAGCTTTCGAGCGATGGTGATGACCAGCAGACCGAGAGTTTCTCCCCTGATTTGAAGATTTTCGTCGGGAATTTGCCGTTTAGTGTTGATAGTGCTGCGCTTGCAGGGTTGTTTGAAGGTGCTGGTAATGTGGAGATGGTTGAGGTATGGTTTGCTAATTGATGTTCTTTGACATTAATTTGATGTAATTTGTTGTGATTTTGTGGTAATATGTGATTGTTGAGGTATAATTACTCTTTTCAAACCTGAATCGCTTAGTTGTAGTTTTGTGTTAATTTGAGATTATTGAGGTATAATCACTCTTTTGAAACCTGAATTTGATGTAATTCATTGTAATTTTGTGTTAATTTTAGATGGTTGAGGTATTATCACTCTTTTCAAACTTAAATTTGATGTAGCTCATTGCAATTTTGTGTTAATTTGAGATGTTTGAGGTATAATTACTCCTCACTAACCTAAATCTGATGTAATTCATTGTAATTTTTGTGTTAATTTGAGATGGTTGAGGTATAATCACTCTTTTCAAACTTAAATTTGATGTAGCTCATTGCAATTTTGTGCTAATTTGAGATGTTTGAGGTATAATCACTCCTCACAACCTAAATCTGATGTAATTCATTGTAATTTTGTGTTAATTTGAGATGGTTGAGGTGTAATTACTCTTTTCCGGCCTGAATTCGATGTAATTTCACTCTAATCCTGTATTAATTGGAAGAATTACTACTGATTTGGACCTAATTGGCTTAACCTCATCTTGATAATTAATGTAAATTGATCCCCCGTTTTTAACAAGATTTGACTATGAATGCTTAATAGTATGCAAAACAGAGGATTCCTCACCTTTATACAATAAAGAATGTGACTGTTAGGATGTATACTGAAGTATTACTGTATCCAGGTTATATATGACAAAGTGAGTGGAAGAAGCAGAGGTTTTGGTTTCGTTACAATGTCTTCGGTTGAAGAAGTTGAGGAAGCTGTCCAGAAGTTCAACGGTTATGTAAGTAACCATAAAACATACATAAAGTCGAAAGCTTTATGTGTTTCAAGATTGTTTTAATCTTTAAAAGATTTACAGGAGCTTGACGGGAGGGCATTGAGGGTGAATTCGGGCCCTCCACCGCCCAGAGAATCATCCTTTGGTGGGCCCAGAGAAGGCGGCCGTGGTGGCGGTGGGAGAAGTTTTGACAACACCAACAGGGTTTATGTCGGAAATCTTGCGTGGAGTGTTGATAATCTCGCTCTTGAAACTTTGTTCAGAGAGCAAGGTAATGTTTTGGAAGCCAAAGTGGTGTATGATAGGGACAGTGGTAGGTCAAGGGGTTTCGGGTTTGTGACTTACAGTTCTGCTGATGAGGTCAACAGTGCAATCGACTCGTTAAATGGCATTGTAAGTAAATAAATACATTTTTCAAGGGTCATATTGATAAATCGTTGTATGTGTAAGTATAATATTCATGAATTTCGGTAACATGTGCTGTGCAGGATCTTGATGGTAGAAGTATCCGAGTAAGCGCTGCTGAAGCTCCACAAAGGCGTCAGTTTTAAACGATCAACAGGTGTGGTCATGAACATATATCTGTTTTAAACAATCTTTCTGATCTGATGTTAACTAATTTAGTGTTTATATTATGCAACAGATGGAGCATGTGACATCAATTTAAAGAGGACAATGATGCTTATTATGAAGCTGTGACTGCACGTACGAAAGGTTTAACACGTCTCATAAGTGTCATTAAGTTTTGTAACTGTATGCTTTCGAACTATATATTGATTTGTAATAGATCATTTTGGTGTATGCAAATTGCATTTGGTTGGATCTTTTGTGGGCAGAATATTATGGTGATTGTGAATTTGTGAGTCTGCAGATCGACAAATATGTGATTTGGTTGTGATGTTATGATCAAGAATCTGAGTACCGTGGTTTTGTTGTTGATATCTACTTAAAAGATGCACGCGTTACCTATGTTTTGTGTGTGTTTTTCTCTATAAAAGTACTTTAAATGGTTTGTTCAAACTCTGAGTCCTCTCTATTGAGAGTAATCACGAGTGTGTATAGATGTTTCTCGCATTAAGAAAGGTGTGAACTTTGGTAGAGATGATAAAAAATTATACGACCGATACCCGTGTGATGAAATGTTTCAAAGGGCTTATGTTTTGTTTGGCATACGGCCCACATCACACTTCGATGAAACGCTGGGTTGCTAATCAGAAACGCGATTGTGCTACTACTCAATGTTATCTATGCATTGTCTTTGGCCGCAACATCTTTGGTCTGCAAGATTTAACATCAATTTCGTTTGCAATGTTTGACTTATCCAATGAAATTTGTAGCATCCAACTAATAATCGAATTATTTAATAAAAGAACCAAACTGACCCGACCCATGTCATAAAAAGCCAATTTGGTAACATACCATTTTATGTTCTCTTCATTTAGCCTACAAAATGTCATTTTTGGCCCATTAGATCATCCAACAGTTTTCATAGATCAAGTTCAACAGCTACTTTAAGCAACCTTGTAAAGTTTTAGATGCCCGTGGTAACACAATGACTAACTTCAACCGATACGTCAAGTCAACAAAATTGCATATTTCTTCTATACATAGTTCATGTCAGTATGTTGATATGACTCGTAATATTAACATTTGTTTTTTATACTGCATTCTGACGTGGAATCCCCAGAACTGAATAGTTAATTGCTGTAAAAGAGTAGTCGAAACTCATGAATAAGCTTTCACTAGTGTACTCTTCTGGAGGTGTATCGCGTGAAATGGATGTGCACCGACAAAGGTTTAAAATCCTTATAGTTTGAGTTACAAACTTTATTATTTTTCTATAAAAACAACAATATCTCTCGTCATTTAACAACTGGGGTATCGTGTGAAACAGATGGGTGCACATCGTAATACCGAGGGGCTGATGAAGAAGAAATTCTCCGAGACCTTCCTCGTAATACCGAAACCGAAGGATCCTGAACTTCTAGATGATGATCATTATTTATGTTTCACAAGATTATGTAGTGCATAAATCAACTTTTTTACTCTTATTTAATATTTACAAAAGTAATAGTTAGAACTTAGATACTTATATTTACCTTAACTATTAAATTTGCATGATTTGCATGAGAGAAGTATGGGCTATATTTAGTAAATGATAGATGAAACATGGCCCAAATATGTAGCAGACATGTTTTAACCAAATCATATGGTTTTTAAAAAGTGTGTTATTAAGGTTTGCTCAACAAACAACTATGTTAACCAACAACAATCCAACAAAATCTGTCCAACCCACATTTTTGTCCACACAAATCATACTTAAAACTAGAAATGGTTGCATCACACTATAGCTAAACAACAAAATATTATAACATAACAAAATCAATGTTTAGAAAACCACATTATCAATGAGGTGATCGGTTTACTAACTGTACCGGTTTAAAAATAAAGGATAGTGATAAAATGAATTTAAATATTAAAAATGAATATAAATGAAACTATCAATGAAAAGATTGATCGAACAATAATAAAAATTGAATATAAATTAATCACTATACGAGTGAAAATAAGTGAAAATGGGGTTTTTCACTATGGTGAAAACTGATTATATATAATTGCAATTAGTATAGTTACTTATGTCAATCTTTGAGATATACTATGTGAAAGCTTAGCAGTGAACCAAACCGCATGCAAAATAGAGTTAAGATTAGTTTTATATCGATGTTTTATATTAAGTGTTGGAGAATGTTTGAGCTGTGTAAAGTTGATACGAAATTAGTGTTGAACACCAACGTTGGTGTCGAAGACCAAAGCTGATGACGACCAGTCGACCACCATAGTTGTGTAGATTCACGTTGTTAAGGAGCTGAAACGGAATTTATTTCGATTTTCATGAACTAAACTGAACAATTGCATTGAAGATGTTTAATGTAGTTTATCATTTCATTTTAGTTCTGTATGAGTTGATTAATTTTGTTTCACTATAAATACTAAGATAGTTCTTAGTTGTAAATACACCAACATTCACAACACTCAAAGCAATTCCAACATGCCTGATTATCCTATTGTTTATCTATTAAGGTAATTTGGATGTTGGTGTCTTTACTAGCATTACATACTGCTTTAGTTGTAGTAACTCGGGAAACAAACAAATTCTATCAAAACTTGTTTGAGTACTAGCATTGAACACGAATCTTTAATCACAATAACTTAATAACTTAAGTTTTTTTATTGTTCATCATCTCCTCCTTGATATTTTTATTTTTGCAAGAGTACATACAATTTATTGCTTTTCTTTAGAGCACTCATATCTCATTTTTTATTTTTATTTTTATAATTACATTAAAAATCATTATTTCTTCTCTCTCATTTCAATTGAATAATATATTTGTATATTTTTCATTAGTATTTTTTTTTCTTCACTCACAACCACTTTTAAAAATGTTAAAAATAATTATAAGGATTGGACAGTAAATTTTTAAATTTATAAATGAATAA